>MU404063.1:0-328450 GCA_022695795.1 Biscogniauxia marginata | reverse complement strand
TTTAATAAATATTATAATTATTATTTATATAAAACCTTTAATTTAAGTTATTATGTTGGCTTTTTCCTTAATAAGTTTCGTATTTATTATTATTATAATGGCTTTAATGTAAATTATTATAGTTTAACTTAATTCCTAAGTCGTATTTTAGTTTATAGTTATCGCATTTATATAGTAGTTCGCCTTCGTTATATCTTTATTTGGCTTGTTTTAATGTGAAATATCCTAAATACGAGTAATTATCCTTTAAATAGTCTTTATAATTAACTTAATAAGATTTATAAATTTTTTTATAAGGGCCTCCTTGTTCTTTTTTGTTTTAATAGTATTAATAGTAAATACTTGGTTTATTTCTTTATTATTTTTGAATTAAACCCTTACCTCGGCGGCTTTTTTCTCGGGTTAAGAAATCCCTCTTGTTTTTAGTTCTTGTTTCTTAAAACTTCGGCATTCGTTTTTATAATGTCTTTTCTTTTTATAATTAAAACATTTAATAATTAATTTATCCCGTTTTTTTTGTTCCTTTTAAATAACGTTGATTTTAATGAGGTTTAACTTAGTTTTAGTGCCTTTCTTGGTTTTGGCACCGCTTTTATGATTTCCTTTTTTCAGTTAATCGTTATTCCTTTTTTATACCGTCTTTTTCTTTTTAAAGTACCGTTCGAAGTTCTCGTTATTAATAGTAATTGCCATTATAACGTAGTTATTAAACTTTCCTAGGTTCTTTTTTTTATATAAATTTATTTTATATAATTCGTTCTTTATATGGTTTTTTAATCCTTAATAAAATAAGTAATATAAGCTTTTAATAAGTAATTATAATTAACTTATAAGTTTTTTAAACTTAATAATATAATTTAAAGCTTTTTTATTTTATCGTAATTTATAAAGTTAAACTTTGGTTTATTACTTAAAAATTAGATTGCTAAATATAGACCTAAGTTGTTTTTTAAACTCTTTATAATTTTTAAAGACCTTTTTCGTGTCTTTTTAAGCGTTTGTTCCGTTTTCTAGATAATCTTTTAACACTAGTTAAAACCAGGTTAAGGCGGTTTCGACGAGGAGCTGGAATACCATGAGAACCTTTTATTCCTTAATAGTAATCGTTCTATAATAGAACCATAAATAGGTTCCGGCCTAAATTAAAAATCCTTTTAAATCGCTTAACCCATTATATTTACTAGGTATAATTAGTTTAAAACTTTTTACGTTAAGGGTTATTATATTGTCTTCGTCGTTTAAGTTGTTAAGGTCGTTATCGTTTAAAAGTGGTTTTAATTACTTGTCTTTAGGAGGTTATTTTACTTGTTTGTTTTTTTTTTAAGTGTTTTTTCCTTTTCCTCTTTTTCTTTTTTAAATGATTCTTCTTATTAAGCTTTCGAGGTGTCCTTTTGTGACTCTTTTTTAGCTGCAACTATAATGGACTTTTATATTGGTTTTTCTAAACCTTTTTGTTATACCGTAAAAGGACTTAAAGCTTTCGTTTAAAAGCTTATTAATTGTTATTTTTTTATTTATTTCTTTTTTTGTTGTTTTTTGGTTTTAGGGGGTATGCTTGTTTTAAGACTATTTAATTAAAAGTCCTTTTTTTTGAATTAATATTAAGCATTAATTAAGGAGCTATTAAAATGTAACGAACCTCTTTATATGTTTTTAGTTAACTAACTTCACAAGTAAGTACGTATTAGGTTTTCTTAATTTAAAGGTAATAATAGGTTAAGATTAATTTAAGTAATTTATAATGTTATATTCGTTAAAAAGGTTTTAAGGTACTCTCACTATAATATTAAAAAGTGATTATAGTTTTAGATTAATAGCTAAGGAACAAAAATAAATAACTAAACAAATAAGGAGATTTTAACTTATTTATATAAATGTTCTTTAAGACTATATCCGGCGCACCTTTTGGTTCTCCGTATTATTTGTTAACCTTGACAAATAATATGTGTGTCTTTTCTCAATTATCTTTTCATAGCAACAGATAATTGAGATAAAGGTCACGTGACTAATACGTAACAACGCCTAAGAACAAAACTATCTTCCGATTCGTAACATGTATTTAGTCATTTATTTTAGTTCCTTAGCTATTAATTTAAGATTATAATCACTCTTTAATATTATAATAAAAGTACCTTGAAACCTCTTTAACGAACAAAACATTATGAATTATTTAAATTAATCTTAACTTATTATTACCTTTAAATTAAGAAAATCTAGTATGTACTCACTTATAAAGTTAACTAACTAGGAATTTATAAGGAGGTTCGTCACAGTATATATATTTCTTAGTTTTATTAATTATGTTAAATAACTTATTTAAGATTTTAAGCGAATTATTAAACTATTAACGAAATTAATTACCTTAATAAAAACAAAAAAAGCTTTTTATTTCATTAAAAAAGTTAAATAAGTTTTTTAATAACTAAAAGAAATTATAACTAATAAAGTTATATATAAACTTTTAAACGAAAATAAGAAAAAACGACTAAAAATAAACGCCTTAAATTTCGCTATCGAAGTAGTTTTAAAACAACTAAAAAACAATAAAAAATGATACTTAGTCACGTATCTATTCAAGGCACTATATAATACTAAACTAAACTATTAAATCTACAATAAAGAACTATTAATAATCATTAAAGCATTAAAAGAATAAAAACTATGGCTTAATAAAACTAAGAAACCTATTAATATCTATTTAAACCATAAAAACCTTATAAGATTTATAATAATATAAACGCTTAATTAAAAACATAAGCGTTAAATAATTTTCTTATTTAAATTCAATTTTAAGATTTACCACATTAAAAGAAAAGAAAATATTTAAACGAATCTTTTTAATAAAAAAAGAGATTATAAATTAAAAATCAATAAAAAAGATTTAAATGTTTAAATAATAAAATAATAGATTAATTGTATTAACTTATATGTAAATTAATATAAAAAACTAGAAATAACGTTTTAAGGAAAGTTATAATTAAAAAAAAAGTAATTAAAGTTTTAGCAAGGATTTAGTAACGAACTTTTCTTATATAAAGAAAAAGTTTACGTATTAAAATAAGTATAAGACAAATTCGTCAAGGAATTTTATAAACACCCGCTATATAGTTACCAGGGAATTTTTAAAACGTTAAAACGACTTTAAAAAGAATTCGACTTTTTAGAAATGTAATAAACAATTAAAAGAATTATAAAGAATTATAAAATTTATAATAAAGCTAAAGTATTACAATATAAACCATATAAACTATTATAACTAACTTAAATACTTAATAAAGCATAATATATAATTATATAAGATTTCGTAGTAAAACTTTCTAAGTTAAAAAATCTTATTATAGAAGTACCTTATAATAACATATAAGTAATTGTTAATAAACTCACGAAATATGCTTACTTCTTATCATTTAACGAATTAAGCATAATAAAACAACTAGTTTTTAGTTTTTTAAGAGAATACGTTAATAAATATGGATTATTAAAACGTATTATTTTAAATAAAGATAAGTTATTTACATTAAAGTTTTAAACTAATTTAATAAAACAAATAAAAATTAAATAAAAGTTATTTATAACGTATTATCTCTAGATAAACGAATAAATAAAAAAACTAAACTAAATAGTAAAACAATATTTATAAAGTTATATTAACTAGGAAATAAATAACTAAATAAAACTATTACTAATAACCTAAATAGCGTATAATACTTCGGTTAACAAGAATATAAAGATGTCACTATATAAAGCAGTGTACAAATAAAAAGCGGAAATTTAAAAACAACCAATCGAACTCATAAAAACACCAAAAATCGAAATAAAAACCCCGAGAGCAGAAGTATTATCCGAAAAAGTCTAGGTAGTATAACGACGGCTATAAAAAGAATTATAATTTATTTAAAACAAAATAACAAAGTATTATAATAGAAAAAAAATTGAAAAATTAATTCTTAGAAAAAGAGATATAGTTTATTTACTTTATTAACGATAAAGCGTAATAACGAAAACGTTTTAAATTAAAATAAAACGACTTAATAAAAAACTTAAATTTAAAAAGTTAAGACTATATAAAATCAAGGAAGTTATTTTAAATATTAATTATAAATTAAAATTATTAAAAGAATTTAAAATATATCTAGTTTTTTATATATTATTACTAAAATTAATATTAAAAAACGCCTCGTTAGAAACTCGAAATGAGATTAAGAAAAAACTAAATAAGTACGAAGTAAAAAAGATTTTAAACTTAAAAAGGATTAATAATTAGTTATAATATTTAGTTAAATGAAAAAGATACTTATTAAAAGAAAATACATAAAAACCATTTAAGCACTTAACGAACTTAAAAGACGCGTTTAATGAATTTTATTAATAAAACCCGAATCGACTAAAAAGGCCTAGAATTTAAAACCTTAATTTAAGAAAGATAAGTTAAAAAAGGGGACAGCCTCGAAAGTAACTTTAATTTATTCGGCTAAAAATTATTATTTAACTTAAAAACGTTTTTGCTCCTCTTTTAAACGTTTTTACTTTTTTAACTTATCTAGGTTTTAAAAATCTCGTTATAATATTTTTAAACTTTTTTTACGAAGAAGGTTATGTTATTAACATAACTTAAAAATACGTGTAATAAATTTATTCATTTTAAATTAAAGTTTAAAAAGCGCCGCTTTTATTTAACGCTTTTAAAGAAATAAACGATCCTTTTTAACATTTAACTGCTCGAAGGAATTTAAAGGAATTTCTATATCGTTATAAAAACGATTATAATAAATACATTTATTACATTTCTTTAATTTACTCTCGATAATAACGCATTTTAGTTTCCAATTAAAATAAAAAGAGCAAAGTATAATATCGATATATATACTTAACTTATAAATATGTTAAAAGAGTTTTTCGCGTTTAAGCTTTTAATTATCATAATAACGTTTAACTACTTAATTATTAAACATAATAAAAATAAAGAAAAAAAAACTTATAAATTATTTTTAGGATAAAGATTTTAAAAAGAGAGAAGTAATATTACAGCCATGGTGTTGGTGTTTAGCTTCTCTACACCAAAATCTGAGTGATCTCACTAATCAATCGCTCAGAATCAGGGGCCGACCCGCTTATTTTGGAGTCCCCCCCACCTTTTTTGGGGTGCACGTCTATGCGTGGCGGTTAGAGCCGTTTAGGGGGCCGTTTCGGGCCGCTTACGCGGATGCGGTGTTATTTTCTATTAGTTGCGCGGAAATAGACTGTAGTCCTATTTACGGCACGAATGTGGCTTACGCGGTCTATGTTTCATCGGGGCTATTTAGTTTTATAATAATACGTTATACTTTCCTTGTGTGGTTTATTTACTTTTAAATATAGTAATTTGTCCTTATTCCTTTTACCTAGCCCTGCTTACCTGTTAATTGTTCTTTATATATATTATTTATATGGTAAGTCCGCGTAAACTTCTACCGTTTATTTAGTTTTATATATCTGGCCTTTTAATATATAATTATTAATTAATCGTTTTCGCATTAACATTTACTATATCCTTAGATATTATTAGTTTTTAAGCTTATTAATCTTACGTATATATATATTTAGTGGTTATCTTCTTTTTTATTTATAGTTTAACTATCATTATTCTCGTTTTTGTTTATATAAATAAGTAGTATACCTTATTTTGTATTTATTTTAACGTCTCGTTCTTCGTTTTTTACGTTACTTATATTATCTTCGTCTCCCCTTCTTATTAAAGTAGCGGGGTTTAATGATTATTATTAGTAATACTAGGTTTCTTTTTACGTTTATCGCATTGTTATAAACCCCCCGTGTTCTACTTATATTACAGCCTTTATCCGGCTTAATTAGATATATATAAAGGCTTTCGACTAAGATATCAACGTTTTAAGTATCGTCGTTATTCACGACCTCGAGCGTTATACGGCCTAATTTAATACACAGGTTATCGGCGCCGATATTACCAGCGTTATTAAGTTTAAAACTACACGTCTCGTTAAAGGTAAAAGTAACGTGTTATATTAAAATCACCTTTTAATTACCCCTTTAAAAAACCGTTCATATTATTTTATTAATATAAGTTAAACCGATATTAATCTTAATTTATAGTTTTTAAGTAATAATTTTTTAGGGTTTATCGATCTTTTAATAAAGGGTCCGTATTTTCGATAGTTTACTTAAATACGCCGTCGTTATTTTTCTTAGTAGCGTCGTATTCGTCCGTCACCGTGACTAGCAACCCCAGCTCGCCTCGCTAAGTTAAGGCGTTCTCGTTTCGTACTTTAATCTCCGACCACCCCCACTATTATTAACACGGCTAAGGTTTAGAGGTGGTAATGCCTTACGAATTTAATTAGGGCCGACGGCGTTATTTCTAACTTAATAACGCTAAGCAAAACTTCGCTTGGTATATATAATTATTAACCCGGCGTCGAAAAAATAACAAGATAAAAATAATTAAAAATATTAATAATGCTTTTATTAGTTATAATATATATATTAAAAATAACGATATAAAATTCTTATTACTTAAGATTAATTCTTTTATAAGTGTTTATTATAATAATAACAAGGTTTTTTTTCGAGGTTTAAATATCTCGATAAAACTTTATATGTCGAGGTCTTATAATATACGTGTTTTAACTTAATAAAGCACTACGTTGCGGACTTATCTTGTTTTTAACGTGTTTAAGGTTAATAATCGACGTGTTGCGAAAGTAATTAATACTAGGTTTTTAAGTACAAGATTCGATCGAGTTAGGGATACGTCGTTTAAAATTAATTCGTTTATAATTACGACGAGGTTTCTTTCTTTTTCGGAAAATAATACTTAGCCTTTTTATTTTCGTTTTATAAATAAAAAGTAATAGCTTAATATTATTTTAAATCGATATTATTATTTTCGCGTTAAGTTTTAATTATAGTTTTTTCCTTTTTCTATTTAATTACTTATTAATCAAGTTATAAAAGCTTATAATAATAAAACGGATAAGCTTTATTAAATTAAAAAGGAAAGTATTATAAAATATAATTTTTACGTTATAATGTTAATTCATATATCTTCTTTTATTATTAAAAAGTTTATTTATAAAGAGGTAAATAGTGTTGCGGCTAAGATAAAGAGGATAAATACGGATAAAGAGTCTGGACCCTCGAAGCGAAAGGCGAATAAGGAGATTTCGGATAGTGAAGATAAAAGGCCTAAGCGTAAACGCACGATTATCTTTACTTTTCGGTCTAGAATGCGACCTTTATTTAGAATTTCGGAAATTACCGGCGGTTTAATTAATAATGACCTTAATGTTGCTTTTCTCGCTTTAAAGGTTCGGAATTTATCTATTTTCGTTTATTAAGTTTAAAAGAATATTATATTTATAAATAAAACTAGTATTAAAAAATAACCGCTTTTTTATAACATTTTTTTTAATAAAGATAATAATTAATTTTTAGAGTTTTATATTTTTAATTCTTTATATCTCGAAGTTATTATTAACTTTTATCTCTTTAATAAATTAGTTAAAAGCTTTCGTTTAATTATTTAAGGTGCGGGGTTCTTCTCGTTTAATAAAAAGTGGAGATTTAATCTTTATAAATATATAGTTTTCTTTTAACCATTTCACGTTTATTTTAAGGTAATTTTTAAGATCTTAGTTAAAGATATATATATATAATAAGGCTTAGTTTATAAAACTTACGAGATATATATATTTATTTATTATTAAAAAAGCGATTTAGCATCCCAGTATTTACTTATAAAACTGGTTAAGCCCTTTGTTATTTAAGAGGATATCATTTACGACGATATAATCGACGTTCTCGTTTATTAATGCGGCGTTTTATACCCCTGCTATGTAATAATAAGGGCCGAGAAATCAGGCTTATATCGTCTTGAAAAAGCGGGTCTTTCCGTATATATATAATGTGCGGAGTCGTTCTAATAAATGTCAGCGCTATACTTTTTATAAAACCGTAAGTGGGTTTTTACCGATTTACTAAAACGTATCTTTTTAAATATTATATATAACCCCCCCCTTATAAAAAGGGGGATCCTCCGAGAAATAAGGGTGAGGAGGGGGACCCGGAATAAGGGGGAAAGTTATATAAATCATTATAAAATAGACGTTTATATAAGGCTAGAAACCCCTAAGCGAACACTTGGCGAGTAAAAAGAACTTCTTATTCCGGGCTAAAGCGCCCTCGAGGGGGGGGGTGATTGCCTATAGAAGTGTCAAGGAGACTCATAATATCTACTTTGTGTTAGGGGGTGCAGGGGGGGGGGCCCCCCCGAGGCACGAGAGTAGGGTACCCTCGAAACCCCCCAAGACGCCTAGTAGGCTTGCGAGTTCTCACAACCCGTGTATAATTACCCCTCGCCGACGGGCAAGATAATTACGAAAAGTGTAATATTAAAAAATAAAATAGTATTTACTTGATTTATTAAAAAGATTTTCTTTTTTCTATTTTCGAAGTTTTTTTAGTAAGTTCTAGATTTTGTTAAGGTCCGGTGAAATATATTTTTAAATTATAAGCCTTCATTTCTAGTCCGCATATAAGCTTATCGTGATAAAGTATAGGATTAAATCTTATAAGGCACATTTTTCGAATCTTTTAAAGAATTTCTTTTTCGTTTAAAGAGTGGGGGCCTTTAACTAGAAATTTGTTTTAACTTTTTTTTGGTATTTACGTGGTTATGCCATGTCTTTACTGATATGTATAAACCTCTTTTTATGTAAATATTTTTAAGTAGTAGTTTTATTTTTAGTAAAATTAATATTTAGGTAAAAACGCTTAATATCGAAGTGGCGGGCGTTATAAATCTGCTTTTTTTTAAACTATTCGCTAAATACGTAGTAATGAGGTGTATTGTTTTTATGTTATTTATAGTAGGCGTAAAAGTGTTAAAATTTAAAGGCTTTAATTTCTTTTAAGAATTCCTTTGGTGAGAGGGTGCACTTTGGGTATATAAAGAAAACGGATTTCGCGTTAAGTTTAAATCGACCTAGTTTAAGAAAGTCTTGGAAGTCGATTTTTAGAGATCGATCTCGCTAGGTTTTGATAGAGGCTTCGCGGGAGGTCGTTTTTATTGTTAATACACGTTGGGGTAGTAGTAGGGTTGTTAGTACGACTACGCTTTTTGCAAGACGACTGCGCACGAATAGGGATAGGGAAGGGGGGGTGTCTTTGCGGTGGCGAGGGCCTTCCGAGCCTAAAATTAAGCTCGAAAAACGTCTATTAAAGAGTTCTTATTCGTGTATCTAGTTAGATACGTTATTAAGGCTAAACGATGTGCTAATATCGGGAACCACGAAGTCCATTAGTGAGCCCGGTAAACCGTCGCGAGAAGGGGGGCTTAAATCTCCGCGACGGTTTTCCTTTCTGCTCTTTAATTCGAAAAGTTAAGTTGGGCCTATTCGTACTGGAGAAGCGTGTAATTAATAGATAATAAGGCGTATTATTAAATGATGTGGTTATTAAGACGGTAGTTGCTGCCTAAACGAAGTGTATAAAGGTATATGTAGTAATTAGTAGTGTTCGGTGATGCTTTAATACTTGTGAAGTATTCGCTGTGGGATTTGTTTTTTTTCTCGCTTTTTAAGTAAATTAGTATATCGTTTAAATAAACGAATACAAATTTATTTAAAAACTTACGGAGGATCGTTATGATTATATGTTAAAATGTAATAAGTGTATTAATAAGTTTAAATAGTATAACTTTATATTTATAATATTTATATATTATTTGAAATGTGGTATATTATTTATGTTTTTTAACCATTTTAATTATATAATATTTATTACGAAGGTCTAGTGCTATAAAGATTTAGGTTTTATTAATTTGTCTTTTTATAAGTTTTATTAGTAGTAACGAGTGTCCGTTTTTCTTGGTTATTTTATTAAGGTGTTAATAGTCGATTATTTGTCGTTATACTAGATTTCCTTTTTTATTAACATGTTACTTCCCGTTTTTGTCGATTTTTAGTATTATAATTACTGGATATCTTAACGAGGATTTTAATTCTTAAATATATCCTTTATTAAGATCCTTTTAAATTTCTTTTTATAGTGCTTTTTATTTTTCTTAATTTATAAGGTACACTAGGAATAGTTTTAGCTATTTTCTTTCTTTAAAGTAGATTTAATAATCTTATTAGCTATGTTTTAGTAATTCTTTTTTTGTCTTATATTTAAACAATTTGTAGAAATAGAGGTACTCGCGTGATACTCTTTTCATTGGATTTTTAGGCTTGGTTACTCGAATTATATAAGCTATATGTTTCGTTTTTATATCCGTTTCTCTAAAGTTACTTGCGGTACTTATCTCGTAATCCGTAATAATTAATTCTTTTTATATTTAATCTTAATAGAGCGTGTTTATTTCGAAATTTATTTATAAATTACTTCTTTTAAGTCAATTTATTCCTAGTATTATATTGTGACTTAATATATATATAATATTAAAAATGACTTGTTTAAAATGTCTTTAAATAATTACCAAGAAAGGAACTATTTCTTTTAGTACTTTACTATTCTCGTAACTAAATATATATCTTTCGAAGTTTTATAATTAATATAAACTTTGTTTATATATTTATAGTATTTTGTTTTTTTAAGTTATCTCGGCTAAGATATAACTTTTATTTGCTTTTAAGTTTATAAGGGCTTTATACTCCTTTTTATTGTACTTAACTTTAGTTATAATGGTATTATCGAGTCTTAACTAAACTTCGTATAAAGACTTATTATTTATAGCTTCTTATTACTTTACTAGTGAAAACCTTTGCCGTTTTTTAGTTTTCCACGTCCCCTTTCTTTTAAGTTTTTTTAAGTCGTTACAACCCAAATATCCTTTTATTTTTAAGCTTTTATAAAAACGTATTTCTAATAATCGTTATTTAAATAATTTCTTTAACTACTTTTTAAGTAGTAAAAAGTAAAAAGTTTATCTTTTATATAAAACCTTATATATTAAAACTTTAATTCTTTTTCGAGGGCCTTTTTATAACTTACGTTTATTTTTCTATTAATTCGAAATCTTTTAAGGTTTTAAATTATTTTCGAATAAAAAGTATAATTCTCGGATTTACTTGTTAAAGGTAACTTAATATCTCTTTATAAGTTTATATAAATTTTTAGAAACTTTGTTTTTTAAAATATACTTTAACGATTTGTTTATAACTTAATCTAGTTATACGTATTTTTACTTATTATTTTATTAAGTGCTTTCTTATAAATCTAAATAAACTTATATCGTACTTAACTCGTTTTTCGAGTTAATATAAAAAATATAATCTTTTTTATAATTCTTATAATTCTTTTTTAATTTCGTTTTTTTCGAAACCTGCTTCAAGTAAATCATGTATATCGCATAATATTAAGATGTAATATATATAACCCTTAATAATTACTTTATTACTTTTTTTAGAACTTAAATAAAAATAATATACTTTAAAATAATGTGGCCATCGTGAAACGTTATTGTAAATACACTTATTTTCTTTCGTGTTATTACTTTCTAGTTTTTAAAGATAATAACCAGCTTTATCTTTAAAACTTCTATATACTTAATAAGCGTCGTTAATATAAAAGCTTCAATATAACGATATATGTTTCTTTTTTAGTTATTTTTCCATTTTTAGCTTTATTTTAGGTTTTTTATTTAATAACTTATTAAGTTAATTAATATTATTTAAGCTTTAATAAATATCGTAGTTATTATTTATATAAAACTTTTAATTTAAATTATTATACTTACTTCTTCTTTAATGTGTTTTATATTTATCGTCGTTATAATGGCTTTAATATAACTTATTATAGTTTATTTTAATTCCTAAGTTATATCTTAATTTATAGGTATTATACCTATATAATAATTCGCTTTCGTTATATCCTTATTTAGCTTGTTTTAATGTGAAGTATCTTAAGTATAAATAGTCGTGCTTTAATAATCTTTATAATCGACTTAATAATATTTATAACTTTTTTATAAGGACTTCCTCGTTCTTTTTTGCTTTAATAATAATAATAATAAATACTTAATTTATCTTTTTATTATTTTCAAAATAAACCCTTATTTCGAAGGTTCTTTTCTCAAGTTAAGAAATTCCTCTTATTTTTAGTTTTTATTTTTTAGGGCTTTAATACTTATTTTTATAATATCTTTTTTTATAGTTAAAATACTTAATAGTTAATTTATTTTGTTTTTTTTGCTTTTTTTAAGTAGCGTTAATTTTAATAAGGTTTAACTTAGTTTTAGTGACTTTCCTTACTTCGACACCACTTTTATAATTTCCTCCTTTTTATTAATCGCCGTTTCTTTGTTATATTGTCTTTTTCTTTTTAAAGTACTGTTTAAAGTTTTCGTTATTAATAGTAATTATTAAACTTTTCTAGGTTCTTTTCTTTATATAGATTTATTTTATATAATTTATTCTTTATATGATTTTTTAGTCCTTAATAAAATAAGTAATTATAATTAATTTACGAGTTTCTTAAACTTAACAGCATAATTTAAAGCCTTTTTATTTTATCATAGTTTATAAAGTTAAGCTTTGGCTTATTACTTAAAGATTAAATTACTAAATATAGACTTAAGTTATTTTTTAAACTCTTTATAATCTTTAAAGACCTTCTTTATGTCTTTTTAAGCGTTTAATTCATTTTTTAAATAATTTTTTAATATTAGTTAAAACCAGGTTAAAACAGTTTTAACAAGGAGCTAAAATATCATAAAAACCTTTTATTTCTTAATAATAATTATTTTATAATAAAACCATAAATAAATTCCGGTTTAAATCAAAAATCCTTTTAAATCGCTTAACTTATTATATTTACTAAGTATAATTAATTTAAAACCTTTTATATTAAGGATTATTATGTTATTTTCGTCGTTTAAGCTATTAAAGTCGTTATTATTTAAAAATAACTTTAATTATTTATTTCTAGAAAGTAAAGATTATTTTGCTTATTTATTTTCTTTTTTAAGTGCTTTTTCCCCCTTTTCTTCTTTTTCCTCAAATAATTCTTCTTATTAAGCTTTAAAGGTGTCCTTTTAAGGCTTTTCTTTAACTATAATTATAATTAACTCTTATGTTGGTTTTTCTAAACCTTTTTATTATATTATAAAAAAATCTAAAGCTTTCGTATAAGAACTTATTAATTATTATTCTTTTACTTATTTCTTTTTTTATTACTCTTTAATTTTAAAAGGTATACTTATTTTAAAACGGTTCGATTAAAAGTCCCTTCTTTTAAATTAATATTAAGTATTAATTAAAAAGCTATTAAAATGTAACAAACCTCTTTATATGTTCCTAGTTAGCTAACTTTATAAGTAAGTACGTATTAAGTTCTCTTAATTTTAAAAATAATAATAAATTAAAATTAATTTAAATGATTTATAATGTTTTATTCGTTAAAAAGATTTCAAGGTATTCTTATTATAATATTAAGAAGTAATTATAATCTTAAATTAATAACTAAAAAACTAAAATAAATAACTAAACATATAAGAAATCTTATCCTTTTTATACTTATTATTTTGTTTTTCATTCCCTATAATTAATATGTTAAATACCTTTAAATAAGTTTTATTTATATTTATTCATTTTCTATTAAATACTATTAAATGAGTTTCATCCACATTTATCTATATTACGTAATAATAAGTCGCTTTCCCCTTTAGGATCCATGTCCGACCCGGATACAAAAAGAGTAGGAACAGTACCCCTGTCACTTGATTACTTACCCTGGTTGGTTCGTGACAATTTTAATAAAGGTATTATTAAATCCCTCGTAATTTTTAACGTTAATTCATCTCGTTTTAACGAGTTTATTATATAATAATTTTTAACGCGAGAATTTTAATTTCTCTTTAATTTCTTAATATTACTTAATATTCGGCTTTTTTCTTTAATAATTTAAAAGTTTTATTTATAAATATAAATTTTAAAGTTTTTTAATTTATAAAAATAATTATACTTTTTATTTTATTATTAGTTATTTTTATTTTAATTAACACCTTTATTATATTAACTTTAATTAAAAAGCTTTTTTTAGTTATTATTAATTGTTTATTACGAACCATGGGAATGGAGGGATTCTATACCAGGGTGTCGTGATACGGACCAAGGAATTAATGAACTAATTAATTCCGTTCTGGTTATAATGTAACCTCACGTGACGTGGATATAATGGGATATTATATCTAATAAGGATGAATATTAAGGGATTTCATATCCACCGGTATTTAACATACCAAATAGTAGAAGTATATATAAAAAAGAACGAGTATAAATAGATTGGAATTTCCTTGTGTAATTAATCTCTCGTTTTTTAGTTATTAATTTAAGACTATAGTTACTCTTTAATATTATAATAAGAGTACCTTAAAACCTTTTTAACGAACATAACATTGTGAATTAATTAAATTAATTTTAACTTATTATTACCTTTAAATTAAGAAAACCTAGTATGTATTTATTTGTAAAGTTAATTAACTAGGAACACATAAGGAGATTCGTTACATTTTAATAGCTCCTTAATTAGTGCTTAACATTGATTTAAAAAAGGAAGGGACTTTTAATTAAACCGTCCCAGGACAAGCATGCCTCTTAAAACTAAAGGGTAACAAGAAAAGAAATAAGTAAAAAAACAATAGTTAATAAGCTTTTAAATAAAAGCTTTAAGTCTTTTTACGGTATAATAAAAAGGATTAAAAGAACTAATATAAGAGTTTATTATAATTGCAGCTAAAAAAGAGTTATAAAAAGACATCTCGAAAGCTTAACAAGAAGAATTATTTAAGGAAAAAGAAAAGAAAGAAAGAAAAATACCTAAAAAAGAAAATAAATAAGCAAAATAACCTTTATCTCCTAGAAATAAATAACTACTTTTAAATAATAACGACCCTAATAATTTAAACGACGAAAATAATATAATAACCCCCGATATAAAGAGTTTTAAACTAATTACACCTAGCAAATATAATAAGTTAAGCGATCTAGAAAGATTTTTAATCTAGGTTAAAACTTATTTATAGTTTTATTATAAAACGATTACCACTAAGGAATAAAAGGTTTTCACGGTATCTTAGCTCCTCGCCGAAACCGCCTTAACCTGGTTTTAACTAGTGTTAAAAGATTATTTAGAAAACGGATTAAACGCCTAGAAAGACACGAAAAAGGTCTTCAAGAATTATAAAAAGTTTAAAAAACAACTTAAATCTATATTTAGCAATTTAATCCTTAAGTAATAAGCTAAAGCTTAATTTTATAAACTACGACAAAATAAAAAGGCTTTAAATTACGTTATTAAGTTTAAGAAACTCGCAAGCTAATTATAACTACTTATTAAAAGCTTATATTACTTGTTTTATTAAAAATTAAAAAACTATATAAAGAATAAGTTATATAAAATAAACTTATATAAAGAAAAAAACCTAGGAAAGTTTAATAATTACATTATAATGGCAATTTCTATCGATAACGAGAACTTTAAACGGTACTTTAAAAAGAAAAAAACGGTATAACGAAGAAATAGCGATTAATTAAAAGAAGGAAATTACAAAAGTGGTACCGGAACTAGGAAAGGCACTAAAACCAAGTTAAACCTCATTAAAATCAACGTTATTTAAAAGGAATAAAAAAAACGGGATAAATTAATTGTTAAGTGTTTTAATTATAAAAAGAAAGGATATTATAAAAACGAGTATCGAAGTCTTAAGAAACAAGAACTAAGAACAAGAGGGATTCCTTAACCCGAGAAAAGAGTCGCCAAGGTAAAGGTTTAATTCGAAAATAATAAAGAAATAAATTAAGTATTTACTATTAACACTATTAAGGCAAAAAAAATTAAAGAGGCCCTTATAAAAAGAATTTATAAATCTTATTAAATTAACCGTAAAGATTATCTAGAGAATAACCACTCGTATTTAAAATACCTTATATTAAAACAAGCTAAATAAAGATATAACGAAGGCGAATTACCATATAAGTGTAATAACTACAAGCTAGGATACGACTTAGGAATTAAGTCGAACCACGATAATCTATATTAAAGCTACTATAATAACGATAAATGCGAAACCTACTAAGGAAAAAGCCAGTATAATAGCTTAAACTAGAGGTTTTATATAAATAATAACTATAACGTTTATTAAAGCTTAAGGGAACATATATCGTTACATTAAAGCTTTTATATTAACGACGTTTATTAAATATATAAAAGTTTTAAGAATAAAGCCGGTTACTATCCTTAAGAACTAGAAAGTAATGACACGAAAGAAAATAAATATATCTGTGATAACACACCACAATGGCCATATTACTTTAAAGCATGTTATCTTTACCCAAGTTCTAAAAAAAGCTACAAAGTAATAACTAAAGGTTATATATATTATATTTTAATACCATGCGACGTACATGACTTGCTCGGAGCAGGTTTCGAAAAAGACGAGATTAAGGAAGAATTATAGGAATTATAAAAGGAACTATATCTTCCATAATGGCTTGAAAAACGAATTAAATATAACACTAATCTATTTGGCTTTATAGGAAAATACTTAATAAAGTAATAAATAAAAACACGTATAACTAAACGAGGCTATAAATAAATCATTAAAACATACCTTAAAAAAAAGAAAACTTCCGGAAATTAATATAAACTTAAGGAGAAACATCGAAATATCTTTAACAAGTAAACTTAATAATTATTCATTTTATTCAAGGATAATTTAGAACTTTAAAAAATTCCGAGTTAATAAAATAAACTTGAGTTATAAAAGGGCCTTCGAAAAAGAATTAAAGTTCTAATATGCAAGGTTTTATATAAAGGATAAATCTTTCACTCCTTATTACGTAAAGGGTAATTAAAGAGACTATTTAAATAATAATTACTAAAAACACGCTCTTATAAAAGCCTAAGAATGGAAGGACATCCGGGCTACAGCAACTAAAAGAAAACCAAAAAAGAAGGGACGTGGAAAACCAAAAAACGGTAAAAGCTCTCGCTAGTAAAGCAGCGAGAAGCCATAAATAACAAGTCCTTATATGAAGTCTAGTCGGGACTTAACAACACTATTATAACCAGAGTTAGGTATAATGAAAGGGAATACAAAGCCCTAATAAAATAAGAATCAAACAAAAGTTATCTACAACGTATCACCCCCAAATAAACGGGTAGATAAAAAGACTAAATCAAATAATGGAACAATATTTACGAAGCTATGTCAACTAGGAAATAAATAACTAAGTAGAATTGCTATTAATAACCCAAATAGCATATAACACTTTAATTAATAAAGATATAAAGATATTACTACACGAGGTAATATATAGGCAAAAGGCGGAAGCCTAAAAACAACCGATCGAACTCACGAAAGCACCAAAAGTCGAAATAGAGGCCCCGAGAGCAAAAGTACTATCTAAAAAGATTTAAGCAGTATAACAACGGCTATAAAAAGAATTACAATTTATTTAAAACAGAATAATAAAATATTATAATGAAAAAAGAATTAAGGGACTAATTCTTAAGAGAAGAGACATGGTTTACTTACTCCACTAACGACAAGGCGTAACATTAAAAACACCTTAAATTAAAACAAAGCGACTTAACGAAAAACTTAAATTCAAGAAATTAAGACCATATAAAATTAAAAAGGTTATTTCGAAAATTAATTATAAACTAGTACTATTAAAAGGATTTAAAATATATCTCGTATTTTATGTTTCACTTTTAAAACTAGTACTAAATAACGTTATATTAAAAAACCAACTAGAATTTAAGGAAAACCCTAATAAGTACGAGGTAAAAAAAATACTAGATTTAAAACGGGTTAAAAGTTAACTATAATATTTTGTTAAATAAGAAGGTTACCCACTCGAGGAAAACACTTAAGAACCTCTTAAGCATTTAAAGAACCTAACGAAGGAACTTGCGAACTTTCACCAATAAAACCTGGATTAACTAAAAAGGCCTGAAAGTCAGGATCCTAGTCCAGGAAAGACAGGTCGAAGGAGGGGACGGCCTTGGAAGCAACTCTAGCCTGTTCTGTTAAAGATTGCTGTTCGGCTTGAAGACACTCTTATTTCTCCTTTAGACGCTCTTACTCTTCCAGCTTATCTAGGTTTTAAAGACCTCGTTATAATATTTTAAGACCTTTTTATTTAAGAAAGTCTTGTTAGCGACATAAGCGTAATATACGATTAATGGACTTATTAACCTCGATTTAAGAACGGTTGATTTCCGACTACAAGCGAGTTATTTCGGCCTAACGGAGAAGAAGAGTCTCTTTCGCTTGCCGTTCTTGTTAAAATAACCGTTCCTCCTTGACGTTTAACCGATTAAAAAAGTCTAGAGCAATACCGGTCTCATTACAGGGACAGCCCTCACGAATACATTCACTATATTTTCGAGACTCTCCTTTTGCTATGACACATTTAAGCGCTTAATCGAAGCAATAAAAATAAAGCATGATTTTAAAATTAAAATCTAACCTATTTATTCGATATGTAAGTTTTTCGCGTTCGAATTTCTGGTTTAAACGATAACGTTTAATAATACGATTACTAAATATAATTATTATAAAGGAAAAAAAGAATAACTTACTAAAAATAGTCTTTAAAACAAAGATTTTAAAAAGGGAAAAATAATGTTATAAACCATGAAAATAAAGGGATTTCATACTAAGGTGTCGTGGCACGGATTAAGGAATTAATAAACCAATTAATTCCGTTTTGGTTATAATGTAACCTCACGTGACGTAAATATAATGAGATATTATATCTAACAAGGATAAATATTAAGGGATTTCATATCCACCGGTATCTAATATATTAAATAGTAGAAATGTATATAAAGAAAAACAAGTATAAATAAATTGGAATTTCCTTATGTAATTAGTCTCTCGTTTTTTAGTTATTAATTTAAGACTATAGTCACTTTTTGATATTATAATGAAAGTACCTTGAAACCTCTTTAACGAACATAATATTATAAATTAATTAAACCAATCTCAACCCATTATTACCTTCAAATCAAGAAAACCCAGTATGTACTCACCTGTGAAGTTAACTAACTAGGAACACATAAGGAGGTTCGTCACATTGTTATGAAAATCGCTAGCTTTTTTTTATTTAAACCTTAAAACGTTTTTATAAATTAAGTCGTTAAAAAAATCATTATATTATTTTAAAGTATATTTTAATTATTTATATAATATTTTATATTTAATAATTTTTTTAATTTTTTTATTAATTATATTTAATAATTTTTTTAATTTTTTTATTAATTATATTTAATAATTTTTTTATAATAATCGTTTTTTTAATTTTAAGGATTTTATAAATATTCGCTTAATTATAAACCGTTTATTACGTTAAAATCTAGTTTTTATAATTTGTCTTTTTAATTTTAACGCTTTTTAAAGCCGCTTTATATTATTTTCGTATAATAATAAATATAACGATTTTTAAGCTTTTTAAAGAGTAATTTTAATATTAATAAAGTATTTAATAATAATAATACGTTTAATAAACTTTATAATTAAATAATTATTATTTAAAGTTTATTTAATAAAAAAGGCATTATAAATTATTTATTCTTTTTTTATAAAATAATTAACTTTTTATTTATAATTTTAAGTTTAATTTAAATGAAAATAAATTTTTTTATTAATTATAATACTCGTATTTTAATTTTCGAGTTATTACTTATAATTTTAATGCTTATTATTTAATTAAAGTTATTTAATCTTTATTTTTATAAAATATTATAATCTTTTAAAAAGCTTTTTATTTACGTTTTTTAAATTATAATATTTTTAAACGTCGAGATTTATAATGTAATAATATAAATAATTATATTACGAAAACTAAAAAAAGCGGTTTATAAATTTAACTTAATCTTTAAAGATCTCGTTAAAAATAAGCAAATTAAAAGTTATTAACGATATAATAAAACTATTTAATAGCTTTAAAATAATTTTTATAATATAAATAACGTAATTAATCTTATTACTAAAAACGTTAAGTTTATAACTTTTATAAACGTAAAATTAAAAAGTATATAAAATAAGGTTTAAATAAACTTATTTCTTTATTTACTTAAAATAAATAAAAAGCTTTTTATATATAAACGTTAATCACCTTTATTAAAGTAAATATAATTACGTAACCTTCTTTATAAGGAGATCCACTATTTATAATTATAAATACCCTTATTTACGATATTAAGTTTACGATTTTATTTTATATGAAAATAACCTAATTTTTAAGTTTTATATCGAAATTTAATTTAATATATATTAATAATAAAAAGATTTTTATAAACCGATATAACGTTAATTATAGATTTAATAAAATAAAAAGTTATAATTTATCTTTTTTTATAAAAAAAATATTTTTTAGTTATAATTATAATAAAATAAATACTTAAAAAAAGGTTATATAAAAAAGAATACGTAGTATATTAAATAGTATATTAAATAATTAAAGTAATTAAAGTGGCTAGTTTATAATTTTACGAAAATCCTTTCCATTTATTATAAGTTAAGTTTAATTAATAAGGGAATAAAGGTCTAGCTTAAACCTTAATCCGGCCGTTAAGGTCCTAGCTATAAGGGGTCTCCCCCGGTACCTTAATAATCATGTAAATTTCGAATAAAATAGTGAAAATAAATACCACTTTTCCTAACAATAGATCACTGGCTACCCAGGCCTCCTTATAGTTATTTCCTAGGAAAGGGCAAGAAGATTAGGCCCATATATATATAACAGCCAATATAGAATATAATACGAATGGGATAGGCATTAATAACTTTGCGTGTTCAATTTTCTGTTTCGTCACATTTTATCTGAGCATTGCTCTTTCGCGCTGGACCTAACCTTCTAAGTCAACCCCTACTTAGAACTAAGGCGTCGATTGATTGATCAGTTTAGAGCAACAGCCCTTCGTGCCTATCTACATAGTGGAAGTTATTTATCTAGGGAACTTGATTCGTTTATTTATAATTCATAGAAGTATAGTTACGTCTACCGGGTGATGTTTTTATGCCTCGGTAGACCTAGGGCTCATATGTATAGACGAAGGGACCTCCTAAACCTATACGATAAGTGAACTGCAAAATGCGTTCCTTGTCGTTATGTTATAAAGTATTGGGCATTGAATGTGAATTGGATGCATGGTGCATGAGAGGCGCAGATTCCATGCCGGAAAGATTTTAATACCACCATGGAAGATCACCTCGCCTAGCTTCCGCTAGCAACCTCCTGACCGCATCTCTCCCAAACCTCCATTCCAGTTAATATTGTTGTTATAAACGTAGCTACTCCCACCGTCCCCGTGTCTACCCGGACCCAGCCTACCACACTCCCAGGCAGGGTGATGTCAAGCGCATTGGCAATGACGCCTCGGCCCAACTTATTGATCTTCTGCCTAATCTCGCGCCTCCACGCGACGCGTCCCTGTTTCCTGCCTTTAACAATACCGCGCAGGCGTTGTTGCTCCTGCTTGAGGTCCCAGCCTTCTTTACTGTCTTTTTCGTCTTGTGTGGATTTCTCAGACTCGGGATGTGTAACGCTCTCTTGCTTTTCCTGTGAGTTGCTTTCCCCGGTAGCCGTAACGGGGGCATTATCCGGTACTGGCGTATACGCTAGGACCTGGATCATCTTGAGGAGGCCTGAGAACACACCGCATACGAGAGAGAAGAGCCAGAAGCGCTGCCCTTCGATCGTGATGCGGTGCTCCCAATCCGGGGTCCAAAGTGTAAGACCCTCGATCTGCAAGGAGTCGATAATGGTTGAAGCTTCCAAGAGCAGATACATGCCATTGAAGGTGCGGCCAAAGATGTCAAACCATGCAACGCTCTGGACCCATCCCGACTTTGCAGGTTCTCTCTGGGCCTGGGGGGTAGACACGGCTGCATAGAGCTTCTGGGCCCCGTTGAAAGATTCCAGAAAGCGGAAGAGTCGAAAGAACCTCCGCGTGAGGGCCAACCGCTGTCGGAGCGCCAAGAGGATGAATTGTGTTGCCGTAGGTGATGGTGGCCCGTAGGCTGTGAGGCCTACTAAATAGATCAAAAGGTCGAACGGGAGGGCGAAGGATGAGAGAATTTGAGCAATGGCTTGAAAGAGACGGAAGGTCCGTTCGAGTCCGACTATTTAAGACATTAACAAGTGAATATTATGTAAGCGCAGATATAAGAGTAGATGAAAGCACTATAGATGCATTTTACTAAGTTGAATCTAGAGCAGCTGCACGAGAGCGCAATAGAAACTGTCCCCAGTAAGAGGTCAATGCTAAAGCAGGAGCTGGGGAAATCCATGCACACTTCAAGATAGAAATTTTGAGATGTAAACCATACCCGAATCAGTCGTAAACCTGATGAACTGCTCAAATGTATAGGACATGATATGTGGTTACCGCACCGGCCGTGCGATGCGGTGTATTTTCAGCAATTGAACTTTTATGTGATGAATGCAAATGCCAACAAAAGCGGGAGTAATAGAAATAAAAGAAGGAAAGAAGCACAGTCTATATATCTATCCAAGGTTGGTTCATGCGCTATATCGGCAAGATGCGATTAAAACAACGGAATTCAAGAAAGAAGTGAGAAAAGAAAGAAAGTTGAAACTGAAGTTGACATAAGCTCGCTTCAAGTTTCAGGCTCGGACTGGCGGCGATAATACCAGTGGGTCCTTTTCTCCGAACTTCGGACAGGATCCGTCGCCCATTAGATGTAGGTCGGGTACATATATAGTAAGACGAAATATACGGACATACAAGGGGGTCGTATTAGCCGTCTTCAAAAAAGCGGAGCAGACGTCTGCCGATATATATTCAGTACCTAACTATGGAACGGAAGTTGAGTGGCTTCAAATTAAACAAGAGGGCCAAGTCAGTTCTTTTATAACACCAAAACTACGCATGCTATAAGACAGTATCTAAATGCAACTCTCAGGTGCCTAAATGAAGACAAAATTTAATATATCTTACTATTATTAATCTAGTTATAAGTGGATTGATATGGGCAGTTAGTAGAAGAGAGCGAAATCGTGGTTGCTGATTACCGTAACTAAGCTTATTCTTATTATAAATGGCATCTTGACATGACCCTTTTCGGGGTTTTTAACACCAAAATCACTGAGTTTGCGACAAAAGAAGACCAATGATCCGAAACCAAGCCGTCTATTCACTCTAGGTCACGAAAAAGGGCTAATGATGAGCAATGTCGCCAACAGGACAACTTGAATGTATCGCAATTTATTAGAGATAACAACATATATATGGATTATGATAACTATGGCCGTTAGAAAAACGTGGCACGAGGAGAAGAATACCGGCTCGACTTTATGCTAGTTCATCGCCATCTCCGAGGCCAAGTCGTTCATGACTATCGAGTTCCCTCAGTGGACATACTGCATTCAAAATGAGAGGATTGATTCAAAGTGATAGTGTGCTTCGTTCTCTTAATCGAACACGTCCCCGAGGAGGGACTTCAATGGCGCGGATATTATAATCCAACGCGGATACCTGTTTACTATAGAGTATATGATCCTATGTAGATAATTCATCTTTCTTTATGTATTTATCCATTTTTTATACTCGCCCCTTTCTCTCATTTATATTATCTACCAGAACAAATACCCTATCTCACGTAAGCGATGCTAGCAATCTGATGAGTTAAGCACTGGTGTAAAACAGTTTTACTAGCAAGGAGGTAACTATAATGTATTTTTTTTTTAACAAACCGAGCTTGAAATCTCGTAAAGTTAACTAGATTCCACTGAAACCCATAGATATATTCAGTAGGTAGCTAATTTTACGACCCCTTTGCCAAAGTAATAGTTGTTCACATTTTATAATCAGCAGGTTGAACTGTTACGTGGCCTAGTATTAGCCTTGCCTATATGACACGCAGTTTCGGCTTGCAAACTTAGAGTCCGAAGAAGCGAAACACTATCAAAATACCTCAGCATTCTACTTTCTTCTACTCTCAAAATTTAAACTCTACTAGATTCACCACCATTTCTATCCATTTCCCCTTCCTTTCATTCTCAAAGACCCATCTCCACCCGGCCTGCTTCTGGTATGACTCCAGGTCACGCTTTGTCGGACTTCTTTGTCGTACTCGACGGCCCCGCGACCCAACCAGGCCGTCTGGACACGAACAACTCGACCGTGGGGTTCAACTCTCCGAGTGCGTTTTCATCATCCAGGACACCTGCCTTGACGATCTTGGACCCTGGGAATGCAGGGCCCTCGCGCCAAAGCGTGGTCCCGCAGTCGGGGCAGAAGTGTGACGCGATCTCGTGGCCTGAATCAGCTATCTTCGCGATACGTTTGGGAGTGCCCGCGAGTACGCGGAACTCCGCGTCTGGCACGATTAGGTTGGTGCTGTAGGTCGAACCCGTAACCTTTCTGCAGTCAATGCAATAGCACAGCGCCTGTGGTTGTGCGGATTAGCTGGGGTTCCTAAGCAGCCTTTTCACAAGCGAGTGTACGCACTTGAACGCTCGGCTCCCCTTCGTAGGAAATGCGGATGTTCCCGCAGAAGCAGCTCCCTGTAGGCATAGTTTTAAAGATTTTGCTTTAAACTGTCTGATAACCTTGAACTATTGAATATGAGGGGTGGAGCTGCGTTGCATCACCAGTTTGGCTCCGGATTCGCCACGATATGGTGGAAGCAAGAATGAACCCCTCCATCGAAATTTGTCAACGGCATGCCCACACCTTTATATACGCCTTTGTTCTCCACAGAATCTGTCATAAAGCCTAGGTATCTTTCTACGGAGGTCCCGACGAGAATGCTTAGTCTTCCATTGGCATTCTTAGCGTGCCAGACTGTTGGTAGGGACCTCCGTATTCATATGCTAATTCATCATTACATCCCCTTGTGATTTGAGTTTTACGCGCCGAGAATCCCCCAAAGCTCATGCAGTTATATGCACGTTGCGCAAGGAACTGCAGCTTATCATATGTCCGTAGCTAAACCTCTACTTCTCTGAGTACTCTGGTTCCTAGGTCCTAAAGCCCTGGGTAATTTGATTCAGCCGAAGTTGAGCCATAAGAAAGGTAGTTCTAGCAGCATCCATGACCACCGGGCCCACCAGTTCCCATGAGCAGATCCAAATTTATTAGAGTTCCATTAGGGGGGCAGATTTTCAGTCTATATCGATACTCCCGGTTAGAACCACATGGGCGGGTATCAAAATTTAATCTTGGCGTGACGTGATTTGTCGAGAAAGGATTCATACTTGCGCTAGAGCTCAAAACTACCTACCTTGCGAAGCTAGAGGTTGTATTGAGAAATCATTGGTGGAAATGATACCTCGCCATCGCAGACTTGCCGATTGTTGATTATGTGTACCTAGTGTGGGTTGGCAACTTAAATACAGTAAAGGCTTAGGCCATCATCATTATCTATAAAAAATTAAAGATTGACAACCGTAGTTTACTGGGGTTTTCATCCTAATACCGTCATCCTTCCAACCTACCTAGGCAGGCTTGTAAATGGACATGCGCCCTTCGGTGATCCTAGTCTTTCCCTTCACTTCCTTGCTTTATGCACAAGAGCACTGCCTAATACTCATTAGAATGCCTTATCATATGAGCATAGGAAGTCTTCTGATAAGTAAATCAAGTTTATCCCTCAGCCCACCGTGCGGCATTTATTAGAATTATAATAAATTCAGCAGTCTTGATTATTGGCCTTCTTTCCCGGGAAAGACGGCCAAGGCTGTTCTTAGTAAGGTTCGGTGATGTGAGAGAAGTATCGATGAAAAAATATAGTTTTAATGCGAATTATGCGTTATTGTCAGAGTACTTACTGGGACTTGTCTCTCAACGGTCACATATTGCGAAATCTATATTACGTAAATTTGATGAATCAGAGAAGCTTTGTGTAGTAGCTTAGATCAGCCGATTATGCGGTGCATTTACTACGAGGAGATATAAATGCGTACATGAAGGCTCATGTGACAGCCTGGTCATCAGTGCATAGCGGAAAGTTCTATCTATGACATCGGATTTGCTGATTTGATATTCTGTTACCCTTTGGGAGTGTCAGGTAGTGGTGTGGTGGTTAGCCGTGCACTACCGTAGCAGCTCGAGAGGAACAGGATGTAAGTTTCAACTCGATAAATAATTCGCAGATATGATCAGACGATATCAACTATGTTTCTTTAATAAGATAATTTTGCGTAAAGCTACGGTAAATTCCATCAGATCTCCATTTTTAGAATAACTCGACTAGAATGAGCTACAGCTCGACGCTGGTTTAAACTTGTCTTATTAAGTAACAGTTATAACAAGAAAATTGGAACTAAGGCACGATCAAGTTATAATAAGCAATATTAAAGATTATCGTCTTTTTTTATATGTCTTTCTCACGGTCTGTAATAAGACTCAGGGCGCGAGGGCTCGAGGAATCTCTGTATTACAATGAAAAAGAATTGCATGAGGAAAGAAAGGTTCCTCATGCTGCTAACTTGCTATATACATTTCTTAAGTACCAAAGTTAAGCCATGGCAACGCGGTTCTAAATAGCTTCACCACAGCAACGGTTATAACAGTCTTTATCTTGTTAAAAGCTCGGTTTAGTTAAATATATACTTAAATATATATATATATATATATAAAGTTTAATTAATTAGATTTAATAATTAATATAAATAATAATTATATTTAATATAAAGGTTACTATATTAAGAGTTTTTTTATAAGGTTAATATATAATAAAGGCACTATTAACATGTTCCTTTAAAAGCTTATGCATGTCAGACACGTGGCTATATAGATCTCATAACAACGTAGCATCAAGATACCTTAAACAAGGATAATAGAGAGCTAGCAAAGACCTCCTAAACTTTTTTATACCACTCAACCATAACTTAGCACCTGCCACACAGTGTACCTGCCCAAATATGTACCGGCCTAGCAGTTATTAAGCTTGACTCGAGTAATCCACAAGGACGGTAACCAACATTTCACAATTAACTAGCCCTAAAGTTTCAACATCTAGAAACTAATGACTAAACCTAAATAGTTTGACGGTTATTCCTAACGTTATAGAGACCGCCTAAAAAGAATAACTCCTTGCTCTTGACTTTGTTCTCATAACACCCGGCAACGCTTTCAGCTTCTACAGACTATACGAAGAGGTTTGAGGGATCAAGATATACTACTGTCACTTCGAGCTAAAGAGGTTGATATAAGGTTGCTTACGATGAAAGGTATACCGACATTTTGTTACACGTGTGGGATGTTGTTAAGCAAGTTAGGTACATGCTATTCGCTACATGCACTAAACGGAGTTCGTTATAAAGGAATGGAGTCTGCCAAGATGGCCGGGGGTGAGATTGTGTAGTTTAGTTGCATTACCTCGAAATATCCAATCAGCGTTTCGGCTTAGTGATCATGTCGTTAAGCTAAGCGATGGCGCGACTCCACAGGCGGACAGACCCTGGATTTTATGGCATGTTCCCTTTCCTGCCGTCGTATGACAGCTCTTCGGACTTATTGCTCGACTTGTCGGAGTCCGGACTGAACGAAGGACGTAGCGAGCAACCTGCAGATAACGGAAAAGCTTGACATATTAACCCACTGCTTGCCCCCCCAACTCGAGGATTCTGCTAGCCCACCATGATGGAATCACGGCGGAAACTACTGGATAGACCTATCCTCCTTGCTATACCAATCATTATCGGGTTGTTCATCACACGATCGCCATTCTTCATGTCGACTCTAGCTCCCACCGAAGGAAAGCCGTGGGCGGATGCCCCATTGAAGCTCATTACTACACCTCAATATGCGACTAAGAAGGTAAGTTAGGGAATATCAAGCTCGTAGCAAGCTTCCATTGCACCCAGGTGCTTGATTCCGATCCCTCCTGAAAAGTCTTGCCTATGTGCAACGGCCGCGGCCGTAGCTGACAACAAGCTTGCAGACGGACATGTTCACCACGGGTGCAACGCACATGGCACTATTGCACAACGCCATCTTTCGCGGCTACAACTCGATCTACCAGCAGGCCCCCCACGTGAAGCCGACCGATGCGGCCGACTTTATTGGATACTCCCTGACGTGGTTCAAGTTCGTCAAGTCGCACCACGACGACGAAGAGGCAAACCTATTTCCTAAAGTCGAGGAGGTGCTGGACGACAAAACGATCTGGGAGGAGACACATAAGGAGCATGGTACGGAACCCCACACTCACCGCTCTACCCCCCTTCAAGAAAGAGAGTTAACGACTTTTGTTTCCTTCTTTGTAGAGGCCTTCCTCGGTGGCCTAGCCGAGTTCGAGAAATACCTGACATCCCTCCCCTCGCCGACCGACTTCTCGGGCACCGAGCTCATACGGATTATGACAAGCTTCCAAGAGCCGTTCGAGACGCACTTCCACTCGGAGATATCGACGATCGCGGCCATGGCGGATCACCCGAAGGCGCCAAAAGTCGGCTCGGAGGAGGAGGCGACAGCATCGCTGACGTTCAAGACCTGGGGCAAGAGCACGGTAACCAAGGCGGGAACACTCGACGTGGTACCCTTTTTCTTGTTCAACCTCGACGGCACGACGGAGGATGGCTTGTGGGCCAACTGGCCGCCCATTCCGGCGCCGATCAAATGGGGCTTGTCGAACATCGGCGGCGCTTACAACTCACGGTGGTGGAAATTCAGCTCCTGCGTGGGAGGGAAACCGAGGCAGCTCTATGCGCTAGAATAGAGGGAGATAAAGCAAACGCAGTGTGAATACCCAAGTGAGGGCGGATATTCGAGACGGTAGGTAATGGTATAATAATTCGTGATATGTTATGTTTTTATCCTAAACCACTCAAGCTTGGAGTTTTGCAGGTAGTTAGTTAACCTTAGACAACTTACACGGGAGACGATGAAACGTGGTGAGGTGGAATAGCCTCATAAAGACGACTAATTTGAATACTGATTGTCTCACGTTGTAGATAACATAAATTAGTATTGACCAAGCATGAAGATCCGAGAGCTACTCGGAACCCCCATTTAGTAATGGAATGGGAGTCTCCAGGGTTTGGGTAACGAATAACAAAGTACAAAGTACGAACATGAAGTACGAAATACATTTAGGAATCGAGTGGACCCCACCTTATTGAGTTAGTGGGGCATTGCACTAAAACTGTCAGATCAAGAAATCCGCCAAGTCCGCTTTGCCGAACCCATTTCCTTCTTACCTTCCACCAGCATACCAAAGACTTCGCTGCGACCATCAGATTTGATGGTCGCAAACTCCAAACCTCCCGATAATCGCCTGCAAGATAACTCCTCATAACTGTATTACCTGCCTTATCGACAAGCCCGAAGAAATCCACCCTAAATTAAACCAAACCAAACCAACGGCCCAGACGTAAAAAGGCGAAGACAGAAGAGAGTCTCGAGTTGAAACACCACCGACCAAACCGAGAAGAAAAAGAAGAAACCAAGAGAATGCAAGGCTTCAACATGGGGCGGTACGTCCCGCCGGACGTCGAGGGGACCATAAGCGGGAACAAGCTGCACGGGAAACACGCGTTGGGGTCTCGGGCGTCGAAGCTGCGGACGCAAGGCGCGCTGACGGTGCGCTTCGAGATGCCATTCGGGGTGTGGTGCGGGAGCTGCGCGCAGCCGACCCTAATCGGCCAGGGCGTGCGTTTCAACGCCGAGAAGCGCAAGGTCGGGAACTACCACAGCACGCCCGTGTACAGCTTCCGCATGCGCCACGCCGACTGCGGCGGCGCCATCGAGATCCGCACCGATCCGCAGAACACGGCGTACGTCGTCGTCGAGGGCGGCAAGCGCCGGGACACGGGCGAGGACAATGAGGATAACCAGTACGGCCTCGAGCCCGGAGACCCCATCCTCACGGACAAGGAGCGCGACCGCCTGCGCGCCGACGCCTTCGCCCGCCTCGAGAAGACCATCGCGGACCGCGCCGCCGTCGAGGGCGCCCGGGACCGCATCGCCGCGCTCGAGGACGCGAGCACCCGCCGCTGGGAGGACCCGTACGCGCGCAACCGCCGGCTGCGCGATGCCTTCCGTGTAGGGCGGCGACAGCGCGACGGCGAAGCCCAGTCCGCCGGCGAGCTGGCCGAGCGCATGGGCCTTGGGTTCGAGATCTTGCCCGGTACCAAGGAGGACGCGCGTCGGGCCGCGCTCGTGGACTTCGGATCCTTGGCTCGCGCTAATGACGGGGATGGAGGGAAGGACGAAGCTCTAGTCAGGCCCCTTTTCGGAAGACCAGGAGCAGGGGTGGGAGGAGAAGGAGGAGATTTAAGTAGCAAGAAACAGTCGAAAGCGGCCGTGGCCCTGGATAGCGTGAAGAAGAACGGCGACTCGAAAAGGGACAGAAATAACAATAATAAGAACAAGGATAAGAACAAGAGGCTCAAGTCCGAAATCGCGGCCTCGCAGACGCGGGAGAACCTCGTCTCGGAGCTCGTGGGCAACACGCGTGCCTCGCAGGATCCGTTCCTAGTACTCCCGTCGTCGGATCGAGGCGGAGGCGGAGGTGGAGATGCGTCATCTAAGACGGCCCTGCCTCGCATCCCGGGGATCAAGCGGAAGAGGAAGCAGCCGGGAGAGATACCCACATCCGCGGAGGAAGAAGAGACGAATGCCACGGAGGCGGGAACGGTACCCCCGAAGGGAACAGAGTCGGCAGCAGCAGCAGCATTGCCATCCGCGGTATTGTTAGTGGAGTACGATTCGGATTAGGACATGGCAGCACGGGATACGGATACATTGGATACACGGCGTTCGTTAGGCTGATTTAAGCACAATTTGTAAACTTCTGAGATACCCAGCGGGCTTGGTTAGGTACTAGAGCATGGGAATTAGTATTGGCGTGGGTCATTGGTTTGGTTAGACGTTCATAGCTACAGGGAAAGGGCATGAGGACAATGATGTATGATGGCATGTTATGATTTGGTTTTAAGTCCTTGGGTTGTGGGGGTTTTTAGATGATTTCTTTCCCCTATACTATTCGATGTTTATCAACGATACCCCTTTCACAGCAAAAGAATTTGAATCCCGCCAAGATGATATTATCAGAGAAATCCAAGCATTTATCTTTACTTTGACTGTCAACAATTAGTATTTTACTCTTCTTTCCAAGTCTTATTTAAACAAAATCAATAAGCAACCCATTCTATTGACGGACTATATCCGGCTTCCTAAAAGACACATCTGTTTCAGGCGAAGAATTACACACTCGATATCCCCTGGGGTGTCGCCGTCTTCGTCCTCTTTGCTACTCCCGGGATGATATACGCCCGCTAAATTCTTCCAAAAGGCGTGTATTAAATGCCACTCGTCATCCTCGATGAAATACTGGAACCTTCGATCGGACAGGAACCCGAGCCTCAGCTGCGCGTACAGGATCAACTTATCACGGTGGTGGGACTCGAACACCCCCGTCTCGACCGCCCCCTTCGACCAGGTATTGATGTCGTCCTCGAAGCGTTTCAGCAGCTCCCGCCCCTCCTCGTCTTCCGCGAAGGACTGCCGACTGTACACCCCGGCGGGCGGGATCTCGTGTTTCTTGAGGATCGTCAGCCTCGCGGGGTCCGCCGCGGCCCGCTCGAAGTCGTTTAGGAGCTCCTGCAGGGCGACCGTGCGGTTGGCGAAGTAGAATACGAGCCGCCTCGCGAAGAAGGCCTCTTGCAGGGTCCAGACCCTCGTCTTCCACGTCGAGTAGCGTATCCTGATCAGGGCCTCCTCGGACGTGCTGAGCGCGTGCTCGTACAGCGGCGGATCCCAGACTAGGGCGTCGCGGGCGTGGGAGAAGATGGACCGCACCGGCTGCAGGGCAGCCTTTCTGAACCGTCGCCCCAGTGGTACGCAGAGCGTATCAATCCAGAAGAAGGTTCCGTTGGCATCGGCGTGACCTAGCTGGTCTACGAGGGATTGTATTCTTATCAGTTGGCATCTTGGTATAGCATTCGCGGCGTGATTTCCGAGGCCGGCCGAGCGTACGTGGCTAATGGCTACATATGGTATGATTTCTCCTTGTACAAGACTGATAGCACTCATCTCAAGTGCTTGTGGCATGCAATCTCCACGTCGGAGTCGGAATAGAGCGATTCTGCCACTTGAAACGACGTCCTCTACATCGTCTGAAGATACAGCAAGATCCGCGCAGCAGCAGAGTGGATGGGTATGCACGGGGGTCACGGAAAGTTCATCCTCTGAACCGTATTCAGAGCTGTCGTCTTGAACCTGCACTTTGTGCTGTAAGCTTGGAGATCGGCGGTAGAAGCTCAAGTGAAGTCTGAACGAGATATCACGAGGCAATCGTCGAATATCTTTGATACACCATCCAGCTCGAAGTAGAAAGCTGTCGACGACTTCGAAAGGGTGACATCCCACAAGAAGAGTTGTCCCTGGGATGCTACGTTCCAGGGGGGGCGCCACACTGAATGTATCTGAGAGGCTTTGGCAAAGAACCTGACAAGCCAAGGTTGTTTTGAGAATTGGGTGGAGCGTCTGGGCGTCAATTTCGGATTTATACAAAGATAATAAATAGACAGTTTGGGAAATATTCTCGATGAAATATGAGACCGTCTGTATGGCAGAAGCTAACCGAGCTGTGTGTCGTTCTGCGTCGTGTCGATTCTCAGCTTTAATTGTCATGTTACGTATGATCTTTGGTAGTCGGTTAGTACACAAGTAGGTTCGATCTCTGGTTTTCTTGAGGAATTGATCAAAGTCCAAAGCCTTAGATGCCCTTGTTTCCCCGGGACTGATCCCAAAAGCCTCACCGAGGAGTCCGAACCAGAGCCAAGCCTGAAGAAAGGGGTTTGCGTCTTCGAGAGCCAGACTGGATAGTTTATCATCCTGTAGTAAGGTAGTATCAATTCCAACCCGTTCTGGGTATGAGAAAAAGCCGAGGCCATCGTATATAAAAGTAGCGTCATTGCAAGCGTATTCAACTTCGATCGCAGGGTGTGCAAGATCGTCGCTGCAAGACAGGACGTGATCCATGGCAAAGCGTGGGTTATAACCAATTAAATCCGAAACGACGTATTTCTCTAGGTGAAAATACCCCTTCGCCATCAAGAGATGCCTCAGATGAAGGAATAAGAGGTATGACCATTATAAATTATCGTGCTCTCGTAGGGTACCCAAAGATCAAGTGCGCAGAAAGACTGAGGTATTTTATGATAAGTGAAGATCTCATCGTCGAGATCTTCCTTCGATCATTTAGACGCTCTATCGAAATTAGGAGATGGCGAATTCCATGATACATAAGCGATCCAGTGGTATTGATCAGCCCTCGGACAATATGAGCCAAGAGGAATAGGTACACAGGAGGGTAGCATTCAGCGTGATGACTGGCCGCAGATTTTTTATGTGGCGTGCGGAGTCAATCATCACCACCGGCGAGATGTAATCCGAGTTATTATATACTCAAAATATCACAACAAGTTCGCACAGCTAACGTACCATAGTGCCTTATATACGAGTTTGCGCCTGGGAACGCGACTGTTTCTTGATTTTGTCCTTCAGGGCGAACATCATTTTGCGTGCCCGCCGTTCTATTTAGAACTAAAAGCAATCGATATCATATCTTGTATTCCAACAAGCTCTCGCTATACTCACTCCTTCGTAGTTCACCCCCAGTACGCATTCCCAAAGCCATGTTTTGGTTACGTGTCTTGGTTGTCACGATTTCAGTATTCGGCTTCATCTGGACTACGGCAGCATGGCCTATTTTACCCTCTCCTGCAGTGCTATGGACCAGGGCTGAGTCCTATCAGAAACCTCTTGGAACTAGTCCACCGACAGGTTTAAAAGTGGACGATGCCGGTGACTGGTTCTGGGGCCAGTTTCGGAACCCCAAAGGCATCATGGCTATATTGCTTCTAGTCGGGGGCGACGTCATCCAAAGAGCCATCGCCCAGTCAGTCGGAGGGCGGAATTCAATATTTACACCAATCGTGTTCAGTTTCGGGTGGGTAGGATATGCCTTCAACTCTGTCGCAACTGCTGTTGGGGACGGAACCTTTCTCCCCCAGCCGGATTATCCGGGCTTTGTCGTCACCATCAATTCCGGAGACAGGCGCCAGAACCAGTCGTGGGTAATCGGCAGACTGATCAGAGACCTGGAGCTCGAGGTAGAGAGCCGAGGCGATAAGAATCGACTTGATTCCGGCTTGTTAGTTACAGTCTTTAAAGCCGTGCCCGACGACAAGAATAAGAAACACGGAATGTTCAAGCCAAAGAGACACAAACTATGGGCTATCTACGGCGTTGTTCTCGTGGCTCAGATTCTTGTGGCATTTGTCCCTCTATTTTCACCGACGGGCTCCAAGAACTGGTCCATCATTGTCCTAACAGCCATAGGTAATGTATTGGCCGTGTTGACATCTTGGCTCCCGGCGATGCGGGATGCAAAGTTCAAAGGGCGCAAAAATTCAGATTCTACCTATGCTATCACACGAGGGAATGGGCACAATCACGTCTTCATTATATTGCCTGATACTATGGAGAGAAAAAAGCTAGATGACGGTAGCAAAGGAGATCCATTGTCATGTCTTCGACATTTGGAAGATACGGCAAGCGCCGTTCATAGGGCTGGTTCCGCAACTAGAGTGCTGGCTACTATCTTTGCCTTCTTTTGGGTGATTCTTCTACTTTTCGTAGGAGGCTTAGAATCTGACAGTTGGTTTATTTTGGGCGTTGGCTTAATAGGTATGGGACATAATGTGTTCATATCTGGCTGGCGCCGAGAACCAGAAGAACATGGTATCCCCATCAAGCCACTGATGGACAATGATGGCAACGTATCGGCAGACCACGAGATAGGGCGAAAAGAAGAGGGGAGGGGAAGACCAAAGGTGATGGACGTACTATTGGACTTGGAGAAGAAAATCCCTGGCGCCGGACACTCATTACTCCCCTTGTTCTTCCCAGGACGTTTGCGGGAAGTTGAAGAAGGTAACTGGCGTCAGGATGAGGTCAAGAAGGAGTCTATCAAGGGACGCTGGGAGGAAAGGCTGTCTGTGTTATATCCTAATACGAATTAAATTAAATACAGTAATTGCTATCTTGCATATGATTTCTAGTATATTGCAAGCTTATAACACACTCAAAACATAGTGGCATGCCGGCCTCGTCACAAAAATCGTCAGGGATAAGCGGAGGCAATATTCGTAGTCTTATTAATATAGCTTTCGGTCTGAGTAAGAAATACTGCTCACTTCTTATACTTTTGAGCCATGACTGAACCCATCCGAGGCAAGTTGATTCGGAAAAATCTACAGGCCTTCCGGTCTTTCTAGCAATTGACCGACCGACTAGCAGGCAAATCCAAGTACTATACACATAGTCACTTAATATAGTAGTCTAAAGGACTAAGGACTTAAGACGAGTAATTGAATAGAAATTTCATTCAAGATAGGAGGAATAGACGAGGGTAGGACTAAGTATATGAGCCTAGATACATGTTGATAACCCATAAAGATATACAGGGGGCCATAGGTAGGATTGTATAGTGGAGGCTATGCTCCCCAATTTCCTCGCTCCTGGCAGTGCAATTAATTCAATCATCCCACAACCCCATAAACCAAAGGCTCATCTAAATGATGCACTCTTCTTACAATGACCTTTCTAGGTGACCTTCGGATGCCCTGTACTGCTCGCGTGTTTATAATAGAATCGCATCGTTGTTAGGCCGTCTCATCACTTCACGCTCCCGTTCGTAAGTCTGAAGAAAATTCCCGTCTTCGCGTACGATAAATACTACGAAAGGAACGCTTTTCCGTCAATGTGTCTGCTACCCAGGGGTTCTCCTACATGTACAGTTCGTTTCATCTGCGCGAAATATAGTGGTATACCCACACCCACACAAAAGACTAAAACGCGAAGCTCTGGAAGCTGAATGTCAATTCCTAAGAAACCGTTTCTGATTTAGTATGCAATATAAGTTTGGTTGTGTGCATGTATTCCCCCACTACGCAAAAACAAGAACCCCTTGCAGCCAACGGGGAAAAGGGCCGGATGGGAGCCAAAGGGGCCTGAAACGTATCATCTGAGGCTCAAATGTGGCAGAAAAGGGGCAAACAAAAAACCGATACCAAGTGCCCTCCCGAGTAGGTTAATAATCCCCGTACTCTGAATTCTTATTCAAACCCCATCAAAACACGATCACACACTCTCTCGTTCACACACATACAGACACAGTAGATGAGGTACAAGCCCCAATCAAACCCGATCCCTACACCATTTGCAAGGGGTGAATTCCATTAAACTCCGGAAATCCTAGCTAGTCAACGCAACGCAGATATGCTGTAGGTAGTCGTAGGTAGGCCTTTTTCTTCACTTCCCCTATCCCTTTTTAGGGGGAAGGAACCTCGCCGAGCCAGCCGCACCAAGCTTTCTATACGTCATCCATTTGGCCCGCAGGCTCGTCGTCGTCATCGCCAAAGCTGGCAACAGAGGACATGTCGTCGTCGTCTTCGCTCTCGGCACCTGCATCGTCCGCGGCATCCTTACTGGCGTATTTCTGCACGTACTCTACAACAAATGGTCAGAATACCGCATCATACTTTTACCATGCAGAATTGCATCCCCAAGATATAACTGGACAGAACCATACCCTTAACCTTTGCGTCGTAACTCTTCGGCTCGCGCATGAGCAGCGCAGCGGCTTCGCCGTTCAGCGGGTCGGCTGGGTTCGGATACCGTAGAAGTTGCGGGAGGAACACCTCGAAGATATTTATCATGTCGAACATGGGGGACCACGTCTGGTTGATGACATCAAGGCAAACCGAGCCTGACCTATATTCGAATAGCACATAGTCTTAGCCCCATCGCAAAGAATATTTAACCAATAAACCAACCCAACCAAACCAAACCAAACCTGAGGACCTGCATGTTCTACATCCTCCTACAATGAAGTCGATAACTTACAGCTCATCGATATTGGGGTGGAAGATTCGGTTGACAAAGCCGATGCTCGGAGACTTGTACGGGTATTGATCGGGGAGCTCGACGTGAACCTTCCAGACGCCGTTCTCGAAGGGTGCTATAATAGGTTTTAGAGTTGGAGGCGCAACAGAGTTTTCGGGTTTCACCCGGAATACTAACTCTCAGCAGGTCCTTTGAACCGAACGTAAAATTCTTGCCTACCGCGGTATGTGAGGACTCGGGACGATTGGATGGAGGATGGGGGAGGGGGGAGGGGGATGCGGCTGGCTTACACTACAGCGCCTTTGTTAGCAACCTTGGTATCTACAGAATCAATGGAAGATGGGGGACAATACTGTTATCGTTGACAAGAGTAACCTCGTAGTCGCTCATGAGCCTGGGCCTGTTAGTTCGCAAACAAACCTACAAACAAAAAGAACAGGTACTAGAGTGTTCCTACATCCTGTAGAGACGTTAGTGTAATTCGCCAACTTCGGAAAATTTAGAGTATACTTCATAACCTAGGAGATTGGGTTAGTCTGATATAGCAGCAACACAGGGGATTTCTATAGCTATAGACTTACATCCGTCTCGATGCGACGTCGTGGACTACTCATATTGCTCCTCTTTCTTGTCCTTGCGGGCTATCCCTTCTTGTCTGTCCGATATTGTCCGAAGGAGGTGTTGGTGGTTTTGTTCGTCCTTAGTCGGTGCTTTGGTCTCGACTTCGTCCAATACCAGATGTTTGTGTGTGAGGGACGTAGTCGTGGGAGAACTGGAACGGCTTGTGAAGAGGCTCGTGCTCGTGCGTACTGTAGACTGCAATAGAGTGGTTGGTAAGAAAGAAGGTCTGTTCTCGTGGTGTCGACTGTCTAAGTTTAAATGGATGCTCTCCAAAGAAGGGCGGGACTTTGGTTGCGGGATGTTTGATTGCAGGTGGGACTACGTGAATCGCGGACGGAATACGGAGGGTGGAAATGGAAAGCAGGTATATTCACGGGTAACAACAGAAGGAGACCTCGCTGGAGGAGATAATGGGCAAAAAATGACGGAGGGAAAGAGTTGTATTGGTCTGGTCGTGTTGTTGACAAAGGAAAGAGGAGGAGGAGATTCCAAACCGGACAACCCGCCCTGCACAAGTCAGTCACAGGAGCAGTGGCACCTGAAATGACGCTGGGAGATGGCGGGATGCTCCGATAAGTCACCTCCCCCGCTAAATTAGCGCCAACCGCTACCGATAAGCCAGCCGTACCCACCCTACTATCACCCTAACGGGCCCTTGGCCGCGGCTGTTTTAGGTACACTAAGGACTTTTATCGATAATGACTCCCTACTTCGGAGTAAATCGTACATATATCCGGTACCCCGCGACCTAGGTACCTACCCAACCCAAGCATCTTCAGCCCCTGAATATAAATACATCCTAGGTTAGTAACTTACATGGTTGCATATGTACACATCTTGGGGCATTCCAAGATTACCATCATTATCTACTGCCAATTAATCACTAGCAAGGGGATGATGGTAAGGTTTTCATATTGCATAAAACTCCTCAATCTGTCGACTACGTGTCTCCAACAGGATACCTTCTCTCTGCTCAGCCTACCGCAGGGCTCTATTACTCGCATGTGACGAGCTGCATGTGAAGAGGCGTCAGCAAGCACCTGCGTTACATTTTCTTGCATTCCGTTCCGTCAGATATCCTTATTTCGCAGACGATACCCAAGGTGGTATGCCAACCGGAGCCCGGGCGACCTTGCTAGGTACTAGCTATCCCAAAGCGACTAACATCAGTCCATTTCTTCCTCATAGCCGCGGTCTGGGGGTTCAACTCATCCCAGAACCGAATGTTTGTATGCTGATGATACGAACCAAGCCGTATAAGCTAATTGAGTCTTCGTGATGAAGAAAGCTCCCATCATTCGCCGCCCGCCCTACTTCCCCTAAACAGATGTTTCTGCCAGTAAATAGAGACCAAAGGTTGAGAGCCTCCCACGACGGATTTTAGCCCTACATGGTTCCCGGCCTTAGTCGACATTCATTATTCGATATTCATTCATGGCCGCATGCGATTTCGTAGATATGCGACAGCCCCTCTGCCGATTAACAACTTCTTTTCGAAAAACTTCAAATACCAAAGTGGACGTCGTTTAAGAGAAACCGGGTTATTGTGTGCTGTGCTCGACTCTACTTGACTCGACTAACTTCCCAGTTTCCTAGCTCTGTGGCCCCGTTCACTAATACAGCCCAGTCAGCAAGCTCTGCATTAAGAGGAAATGTAAAGAAAAGGGAAAAGGAAAAAAAAGACTTTCATCAGGTGAGGGGTTACTTGCCTTCCCAAAGGCCTGCTGAGCGCCGGGAGGAAGCACCATGCCGGGCAGGTTCAGCGGCGGGGGCGCCTCGCTGACGACGCCGCAGGTGATCTCGATGCTCCGGACCACGCCGCCCATGACCTTCTTCTCGGGCGTGAACACGGCCACGTTCATGAACGTGAGGCAGCCGGGCTCGTTGAACATGCGCGCCTGGCAGCCGTCGTCCTGGTTCGCCGTGAAGATGGCGCACTGCGCCGCCGTCACGCCCGCCGGCAGGTTGTAGCACTGGGGCGAGGCGTGCTGCGCCCCCGGCTTCGGCAGCCCGACCCGCATGACCGCGTGGCCGCGGCAGTCCTTGGGGCCCGGCGCGCCCGAGTAGAGCACCGCCGAGATGGGCACGAGGGGCTCGGGTTCTTCTTCTTGCGGCGGCGGCGGTGGCGCGGGATCGCTCGGTAATAAAATCTCGTCTTCCTCGGGGACTTCCACGCCTCCGCTTGCTACCGTCGCCCCGTCTACGTCGATGGTATCCGTCGATCCGTCGACATCGATAGTCTCGGTTGGAGGCTCATCGATTCGGATCATCTGCCCCAACACTCCGGACCAAAGCCACGACGTGCCGACGCCGAGTAATATTACCGCTGGCCGCATTGTGAGTAATTTGTATAGCGGGTTTCAATAATTACAGCCCAAGAAAGAAATTTTAGATTGAAGAAGAGAAATGAAATTTTTCGAAGACATTCATGCTCAGCAAGATGCGACATGAATTGGTGATTTGAGACATCGCCAAGATATGAGGTTGTGCTCACGCAGGGCACAAGTGTATGTGCGCGATTCTTGGCGTTTCAACTTGCCTCTGTTTAGATCGATCGTGATTAAACTCTCCACGCTCTATGAAATCCCGGGGATCAGTGATCGTCGGTGGATAGATTCGCTATATTCTACACAAGACTTGCTCTAACTTATTTTCCTGACAACCGAATGCCCGGCGCGTATTACTACCAAATCACGAAATATTGAGTTCGGTTCGCACACCATGGCTTCATATCGTAGGTGTCATACATATTAGCACAGTTCGTTTAACTTTTTCAAACTATATGTAGATCTATCTATTTATAGGATATCACAAGGCATACGTATTGCTATCAATAATATATTGCCCTGCCTTGCTATTTTTGAAATTTGGTGACGAATAAGAGGCAGTCTTGACGGACTACAAAGATTTTAGAATGTCCTCGTATGTTTCAATGGTTGTTAAAATGTCCTAGGCGCTGCTGATTTATTTTATTTCAGTAGGAGTTGAGGTTATGACACGTTGTTCAAGTCACCCTAAGATAAGAGGCAGGGCTAATGTACGCATATCAGGGCTTTTCAGAAATTCGTGCTCTTATATGTGATTCCAAGGATGGATTCAACTGGAATCACAATACTCATAACGGGGGTTTCGAAGGTCAATTATTCTCTCACTTCTTTTACTCTTTTGTCCTCTCTCGATAGTGAGTGCGTTGGCTTTCTATATCAGGGGCTCTAAAGGCAATGAGTGAATTCTCTAAGAAAAGGAATGACAATGATGGGGTAAAAAATGATCGATCTATAATGCATTCTCTCCCGAGTGGTGGCAGGAAAGTATTGGTCCTCTCCCTATGCATTCTGCCGTATAATGATTTCCCCGCCTACCTATATACAAGGGCCCTCTCTCCATATACATTTCAGTCAAGTTACTGTGGAACGGAGACGGTCAGCTCATAGGTTTTGTCTGGCTGGATGTTCGTGAATCGAGCATCTGGAAGCACTTGGCCATCGTACTTGACCACGACCTCGCTCACATCCGCCCGTCGAATATCCACTTTGAAAGTCGCACCTCGGAACAAGCGCGTCGCCTTGATACCGTCCCAGCCCGAAGGCAGCTGTGGTTGAATACGCAAGCCTTTGGGGTCACCCTGCAGTCCGCACAGGCCCTCAATGAAGCTGCGGTAAACCCACGACACGGTGCCGGTGTTAAAGAGTTGGCTAGAGCGGCCAGCAGTGCGCGGGTACTCGTGCCAAGCGCCCCGGTAGTAGTTCGGGATGTATACGGGGAGTTGACCACGCTGTACATAATCCTCCTTGGATGGGCCGGGAATCATCTGGCGCAGCACCTTGTAAGCGCGGTCCTTCTCGCCGATGGAGTAGAGGCTGTGGACGTAGAACGCGCCGGCGTGGTTGTAGACGGAACCGTTCTCAGCAGAGCCGGGATACTTCTGCGTCACACGACCAACGTCTTCGCGCATCCCCTGGTACGCCGGTGCGAACATAACGACTCCGTAGGGCGTGCTCAATTGCTTGTCGACTGCCGGCAATATCTTGCTAACCTGCTCAGGGGTGGCGGCACCGCTCAGGATGGACCACGCTTGCGGATTGAGCCAGATGCGGCCTTCGCTGTCCTGCTTAATGCCGAAAATCACATTGTCATCCGTAATCCCGCGAGCGAACCAGTCGCCGTCCCAAAAGTACGCGTTTGCAGCATCATTGGCATCCTTCGCGCCCGCGTGGTACTTCACTGCTAGATCGGGCTGGCCGTATTGTTCGCAGACGTTGGCCCATAGGTTCAGTGCGTAGCCCGTAGCTAATGTCAACCACCCTGAGACGCCCTTGCCCTTGTAACCTACCATGTTCATAGGATCGCACCAGTCGCCCTGCCTAATGTAACTTAGGCCTCGTTCATCGCGGGCTGACAAGAGCCAGTCCATAGCTCGGCTGAACCGTTCAAACACCGTGTACGTGTCTCCATGCATCCCCTTCACTTCCTCGTCTAGAAGGCCATAGTCTGCGGTTTCCCCCAAGTATGCCTCGAGTCCCACAGGTAGCCACACACAATGATCTGTGTGTGGGATTTGGTTGATATACTTCAGCTCCGCGCCTTCGGCCAGCAGGATCCCATCCGGCATAGCCCCGTCAGGTTCTTGCTGCGATACCGCGACGATGAAGGCCTTGCGCGCCACCTCGGGCTTGATGTAAGTCATGCCCATGTTATCCTGCAGGTAATTACGCGTTTGCGGGTCCGTGGTGAGACGATTCACGTCGCCGTGGTAGTAGCATTGCCGTGGGAGCCAGTTGTTCACGAAGTTGTCCAGATCCTTATCTGGTGTCTCTATTTGCAGACATCCACGACCTTTGGCGATGTACGCAGCGTACTTGCGTGCGCATTGCGCAAAACCTTCTTTGCTCAGATACTTGCTCCGGATGGCCGAGATCTCCGCATCGTCGAGAGCGGGCCCGAAAAGGAAGCGATACTCCTGCTGCTCGTCTGCCTTCAACTCTACGCGGTACTGTACTGCTGCCACCGGCGTTTCATAGCGTGCATCGCTGCGGCTGAGTTCTGGGTTGAGGACTGAGGATGGAGCGGTAAGACCCCCTTCTCCTTCGAATGCTTGCTGCATAGCCTCCCATGATGTCGGTAGCGTCTCGCATAAGAAATAGGATTTGTCCTTAAGCAGCTTGTTTTTGAAGTAGTCGGTCGCCTTCTGGTAGGGGGTAATGCTACTCGCCACCACACCGCCGAGGTCTTGGCGCCATTCAGCCGACTGATTCATCCACGACATGTAGCCGAATGGGAAGTAGGGATAGATGCTAATCTTGCGCGGGCGCCCTGAGAGATTGGTCACTTTGATAGTCCATAGCTCGACCACATCGTGCGTGGGGACGCCTAGGGACATTTCCACACGTATTCCCAAGTGCTCTACCGTCCACCCGACATCACTCTTCCCCACGGAAAACACGAACCGGTCCAACGATGCGCGCACCGGTTCGTACGGCGCAGAGAACAGCTGGTTAGTTTCCTCATCTTTAACGTAAACGAAGCGACCTGGATGGTGCACGTAGTAGTTCTGCTCCGGATGCATAAATGTCTTTGCTTCCAGGTTTGGAGCGTGCGCGTACTTGGCTGGCTCTGGTTGCATGAACTGAGCTGTCGCGTAACCACGGCAGGTTATCTGTATCATCATCTTCTGGTTCCATAGGAAACCGCCAGCCTTCGGCATAGCCGTTGGGCTAGTCAGCTCATAGCGAGCACCGTCATTCGCGGGGTGTAGCATCTTGCTTCAGCTGTGTAAACTTAAGTGGTTCTATAATTGGCTAGCTAGAAATGCTGTGAGAGCTGAGTTTATAAGGGACATCGTGGCTTTTCCCAGCCCGCACATCATCCCGGATCGCCCTCATAATGTGGCCTCATATGGATGAATAGGCGGATAAATTGCAGAGCAACCAATAGCCTGCCTTAGAGACCGTATGCGACCCACCGGATGAATTGTGAGTTCTCCTTAGTATTTTGAATTGCTGACGAAAGTTATGTCGACCTATTAGGTAGGTAGCTATCTGCGGGTTATCTTGTCGGTAAAGCCTACGTGTTGGAGTAAGGTAGTATGAAGTAACGAATAGTGTGCGTAGACCTCATATCTGTGCTTACTGCCCGAGTCGAAAGCTGGACAACCGAAATTCTCTTCAGCTATTAGTGTAAAATATCCCTCAGGTCCTTGAAGAAACTGCCAAGATTGTATATACATCTTTTCGTTCCTAAGGGGTAGTAATTGGTAAGGCTAGCCCAAAGCAACACGGTATTGAAAATGTTGACGTCTAGCTAGTGCTTTGGAGAGGAAGGGTATGATTTATAAGCTTCCTGTAGTCTAGAGCTCCAGCTTGTGGATAAAGGCGTTCATGGGGTGTCTGAAAACAGAAAGCTAAGAATAGGACAAGCATGCAAATAGAAACCAAGTTCAAAACACAAGAAGAAAAAGTCCAGATGGTATTGTCTATGTTTGAACAAGGGAATGACAGGCTGCTCAACATCGTTTGTCAGGTTGATAAACAAAATACTCGAGTAGCTTAAGAGCCTATTATCGAATGCCCTGATCATGTCCGGCACTACGACCAAAGTCCTAGTAGGCCGAGAGTAGTCTATTCAAGTAAGTGAATATCTGAGTAATAGTCCAGTTCATAAATGAAGTGAATGATTAATGGACTTAAGGTTTTAGTAGTAGGGGCAATTACAGTTCATATGTGTATACTTGAACAAGAAAGTTAATTTTCACTCTTAGAATTCAAAGGTTAAGTGGGCTTACATTGAAAACTTGCCTACTTTCAGTGTTTTAGTTTTGATGTCGTGTGGTTAAATCACTTGAGGTAAGCCAAATATGTAGGTAATACAAGCACTGTATGTGTAAGCATTAGAGTATCGTACTTAGTGTAGATTTTAGCCTTAGTCTCCGGGTGCATCCCCCTTCTTCCTAATACTGATATCATCATGTATCAAGAAAGTGTAAAGGAGGTGATGTTGTGATCGCGAAGAGATGGGACGGCGTCGCAAGAAACGATGAGATAACAACATGAAATCCAGGTGCACAGTCATGATGCCTAATCCTCCAAGACTATTTCCAAAACCGAAACCCATGCATTATAAATATCCGAAATAGTTAGTTTCAATGACAATTCTAGGCGGCCTAGTCGAAAAATGGAAGAGATGTAAGCACTTAACATCCTTGAAAGCCCTTGCGCCGCAAAGGCTCCCAATGGGTGAGCGACCGATTGACTGTTAGTTTCAATTTAAGCCTCTTACGAGAAAAGCCTTGAGATAATTCGTCCATACGTAGAGACTACGCTGCGCTTGTCTCAAGCGCCAACTAGCTCTATGATCTACATATCACATTAATCTAATGATGTAATCATCTTTCATCCTAACTGGTTCAATTTTCTGATATGCAAGTCAAAACCATGCGTTGTTCGTAATCTCATTTCAGTTTCGGTATCAGTCTACCTTCGTCGTCCTGTGGGTAACATTCGACTCAGTCTAATCGGTACTTTCTCAAATGACCTAGACAGTACCGGCTTGGCGAATATTGACTATCGGGTTCCAATAGGGTTCAGCGGTCGGTAGCGAAGATAATCGAATGCTAGGGTTTCCTCATATTCGAGCATTTCATCATACTACGTTCGGCAGAGTCGGTGATGCTTTCCTTCCAAGTATCACCACATATATTAATTGGTTGCCGAAACAAGCGAGTCAGATATGTGACTCCGGTTGTAATACAACAGGCCCCCGGCTTTTGCCACCTCGTTATTTGCTTTTGTTCGGCAATGGAGTACAGCATTCTCTCCCACAGCCCTGCCTATTCAATAATATGTAGTGTAACACATCAAGTAAACATATGAATGAGCGAGGAGTTCGATAAGGCTCGAGTTAGACGTGGCTTCGGTAACTCTATTCATATGCGGATTGAGTCAACGTTAAGCTGTTAATCCATGACAGAAATTCATCATTCCATGTGTCCTTTATTACATATTGACAGGGCATATATCATACAAGGGTTACAGGATACGAGAGCTACTACAACCAACGCGGTCTTACTAAGTTATTAAGACTGACATATGTCGGGTTAGAGTACTTGCATTCTACTGGTGAGTAAGTGTAATAAGAGCATACCTGAGCATATGGTAAATGTGCACTTTCAAGTAAGATAGACTTTAGTATACTTCGTACATTGTAACCAATGCAATAATAATCCTGATCCTGCAAGGTCAGATGAGTATTGGTGCCACAATGCCAACATGGCGCCGGAGACACAATGACTAGGGTGACAGTTAATTTAGGATTGCTGATGCGTTATAAGATGGATTTCCTGCATGAATACCGGCCAATCTGATGATCGGTAGGACATCAGAATGGATGCAAAGACCAGGGACTCCACACAAGAAGAAGCTTGGCATCACACCGAGTTAGTAATAGAGATGAGAGACAACTTCATTAGGAGATTTCGAGTGCAAATCTGGTTCGGCAGGACGGCAGGGCAAGATTTCATGTCGGCCCGTGGGTCGCTTTGGTAAGGCTGCTTACCTATAGAAACAATACCGCACCGCTGGATTCAAGAGGATGCCAGGTTCCTCGCACATAGCATCCATCCCGCCCTGTTGATCATGGAACTCTCCGATTGGCTGTCACCTCCACTCGTTGTCGTGATCGTGATCGACTCGACCTGGAAATGGTACATCCGGCTCGAGCGTGCGCTCCCCTTGCATTAGTCGACTGCATTTCATCCTGGAACGGTGTGCTACATTTAGCAATCTCATGCAGGCGAAAATAATATGGATATTTGAGATCCAAACTTCATGATAGGTAGGTATGTATAAGGGGTGGTTTGCCCAGTCAACATATCACAAGGACTTTCTCTGTGACTGCTCGCCTCAATTTTCTCGAATGGCATTTTCGCTTTCAGCTTCCTTCGCCCACAATGGCCTTGTATTCGTACCCCGACGGTACCGTGACAGCGCTTCCTCCACCAGACGGCTACATTGTCGATTTCGAAAACCCACAGAGACAATTCGTCGACGCGTTGAATTGGACATCCGGTGCTCTTGGTGTTGTTACCTTATTATTTGTGTGTCAGAGATTATACGTTCGCCTCTTTCTGGAGAAAGGGCTTTTTTTAGATGATGGCAAGCTGACATCTGTGTCTTGTATGTTCCCATTAAGCTAACGACATGAAAAGGATGCCTACTCGTTGCATGGGTACGAGCTGATCAGCAACAACGTTTGGGAGCATGTTGAATTCACACGCGAAATGCTAGGTAATCCTTCTAGCAATGACTGCCATTATTATCCGTAAGCTTCTTTTACTACAATTAGCCGGGGGTTTTCATCAATATACTTATGCATCGACACACAGATACCACCGTGCTTGGTGCTTTGGGCACTCACGCCTGGGAGCTCACCTTCGACGCCTTCGCTACATACTTCAGGCAGGGTTATTCATTGCCGATTCTATACACGCTCTGCAGTCTTTTTGCTAAGATGGCTCTTTTGATATACTACTTTCGTTTCATGCAGCGACCGTGGCACAGATTAGTTATCTTTTTCGTCATGTTCTTTGTCAGTCGGAGATTCCTGTATAATTACATATACTAAGATACTTACGTCTTGAAACAGGTGCTCGGATCTTCCCTTGGGCTTACCCTGGCCACTATATTCTCATGTCAACCAATCGCCAGAGCCTGGGATGTCACTATAAACGATTATCAATGCATTGATCTGTCGGCAATATCCAAAGCCTCGGGTATCACAGGCCTCATTACCGATATAGCACTGCTAATCATTCCAGCCACAATGATCATGCATCTAAGAATTCATTGGAAACAGAGGGTTTCTCTGGCCACGATGTTCCTTATTGGTGTTGTGTAGGTCTAGTCTCTTGGAATCACTAGTATGCTAGATGCTAATTTATTTGTTATGACGCTAAGGACCATCGTTGTTGCTGCAGTCCTCTTATACGTGGATATTGATCAGCAAAACCAAGTGGATATAACCTGGGCGTCAGCACCTAAGCTGTACTGGCTGTAAGATTACCTGGCTGTCCGACGAGAGTGAACTTCTTTGCTAACAATATGTGCTGCTAGTATCATCGAGGCCAACCTCTTGGTTATATGTGCCACTTTCCCATCACTTGCCCAATTCTTCAGACACATTGCACCAAAACACATGGGCGAGCTCCCCGCCATTCAAGTGGTAGATAGGCCAGACAATGACCGTGCTTTTCTTATGTTTGGTGGCTTTGGGGAAAAGAACCAGAAGGCAAAGAACGCCCAATACAGCCGTTTTGTTTCGACGGAATATGCGCTGGATAGCTTCAGCCAGATTGATAGTGAGCGGACCGTCTCAAGGGGATCGACAAATAACAAGGCCACCGGCGATATTGACTGGCATGTAAATCCAATAGGACAAGAAGCAACTGCCAGCCGCGAAGACATTATACAGCACCTACGGGGTGCTTACAAATAGGTTTAGCAGTCATCAATTTAAGATATATAATAGTTCTAAATAAATTAGTGTGCACATCCAAGCCCCTTGCGCCAGCGACAATTCAGGACACAATGCAACCGCCTATCAGGCTTCCCGTTGAAATTAAAGGGTGCAAACCTCTACGGGTTCTTCTAGAATATGTGAAATTCAACGCTCTACGGTGATCCTTATGGATTGAAGGATACGGGCGGGAAATGAAAGTAGAAGATACGGAAGGAGTAAGGAGTTTTCTTGTTTGAGGTTTTATAAGAAGTCTAATTCGATTTAAGAGCTCAAAGGTAAAAAGAAATCTCAATAGCCATCTTCAACTTCGATTCTATCTTTGTTCTGTTTGAGATCTTTTCAAATTCGTCTTCCCTGATTCAGACCAGCCGACCTTGGGCTGCTAATATGTTTGGAAAAGTCTATGATATTCCTGATTCAACCTCCCAATATATATGAAGGCCAGGAGATAATTTGATAACCCCTCTCCGCTTTTAGCACTCCTAGATTACATCTCATCTCTTTTAGTCCTTGACCATTTGCAAGACTACATAACTCTCTCTCTCTATTTGTATATCAATCTTTAAGAATGGGTCTGGTCGGTTCGCCATGGTATTCTTATAACAATACGCCAATTCCAACGATATAGCAGCGAAGTATGTAATAAGATGATCCTGTCAAGCATTAGTCGCCCATCTGTTTTGCTCAAGTTATTTCCACTCCAATTATATTACCGCCACTGGCGTATTGTCCAATGTGACTAAGATAGCTTTACTAACCCTATATCCATCATTAATGGCACTGGTGAGAGCCCTTCGGTCGTCCGCGAATGTTTTCTTCCTTGCCGCCGCCGATAAACTGAGTGAGATGCATGTTTGGGACGACTTAAGCCTGGTTATCAAGGAACTAAGCTCAGGATGAAGAGGAAAGAGAAAGGTAGGCTTCGAAACTAATAATACGCACGACTGACACAAATGCTTGACTTGTCGATATCGATGTGCTTGCCAGATCCAAGGCTATTTGACACGAGCAGGAGTCAATCCTTTATATATCGAAATTCTCTACTCAATGTAGACAGCCTTATTTTCAGCTCTTAGCCACTGCATGAATGACCTAGGAGGCAGCTATGTTGGGGGCTAGTGCTGACATAGTAGAGATTCTCACCAATGAAAGTGTTGCGCAACACTTAATAATAGGCTCTGTCATGCTGCAAGTCGCTGAGCGTAAACGACTATTTGCTCGCGCTTGCTTATGTCACTTTCTACGAACAGCTACCAGGTTGGCACACAGCATATCGACACCGCTTGTTTGGCCGCTTGCGCGACGGGTATGCATGTGAGATAAATCCCGAGAAAACGGTCAATCTGGCGGTCGCAAATTTCGAGGTTATGTCGTACTAGGACTATTTCTATACTACGCTCGAGATCGGCAAATTGATAGATATAAATAAACTCGCGCATGGGCATACCGCCTATTGAATTATGTAATAACAAAAATTCTAGTAATAGCCGAGAGATGTCCCTATTGCCGGCTTCAATAGTTTAAGTTCCAGTACACTTTACGAAGTCTACAACTGTTGATTCTTGGTCATTGATTACATCTTCATATTGATTAATGCCTCGGTTAAAGTCATGCGCACACAGTGACTATTGCCGAGCCATTGACTTCATGGTGAATTATTATTTATGTCTCATGATACATATACAAGCCCGTTTATTTCATTAAGCCGTTGTAGAGAATGTCGAACCAATCTCTCCCCACTTGATGTTGCTGAAAGTAACTTCAGGTGCAGGTTCGATAACCTGAATGGTTGCTGGGTTGCCTTCAGTCGCATTGCAGGGGCCAGCACCATTATCGGCCCCGTCGAGCCACAACATGTTGCCGCCCTCATCCCACCACAAGCTAAAGATCAACACCATGCCTCTCGTCATTGCGTCGCCCATGCCCGCCATAGCACCGAGGTCCATGAACTTGGTAGCACCTGTTGCAGCACAGTATTCGTCGTTCTCGAAGGCAACCTCGGGGACACCCTCCTTCTGCACAGTCTCGGACTTGATCACTTGGCCGTCTTGCACGTACAGGCGATGAATTTCAATCAGGTTACCGTCTTCATCAGCGGGGAACTGAGTGACAACTGTGAATGGCTTCGTGGTGTCGACATCAAAGGTCTCGCCCGTTCCGTAGTAGTCCTCCTGGTTGAGACGGTAAGGGTTCCATCCACATCCACTCTTGTCGCAAACACCATCGTCCTCGCACTCTGCACCATCGCAGAGGTATGGTCCAGTTTGGTTGCATGTGTGAGGAGCGATCTGGTTGGCTCGTGAGTTCGCCTCCCAGATGTCCATTTCGTTGCAGCAAACGCCCTTTGATTCGACGTTACCCTAGAGGTTCTGTTAGTCGGCTGCCATTGATAGAGCTCATAAGTCATGGTGAACTAGATACTACTTACGATACCGTTAACCCAAGGGGTAACGTAGCACTGCGCATCACAGTACCCAGTACCCCAAGCAGCTCCTCCAGGGTTCAATTCACTTTTCCCGCCATCTGCCAACATCTCAGAAAGGTACAAAGCACTGTTCATGCCACAGGGCAGATGCGTGACGTCGACGTCGAAGGTAAATTCTCCTCCAGTGAACTTCACCATTTCGTATGCCTCCTTTTGCTCGTCCAGCAGGTATATTCTAGGGGACTTGACAGTGCCGTCCACAAGCTGGAGCAGCCGGAGCGAGGACCCGTTCGTCTCAACTCCGACGGCGTTATAGTCGGTCACCCCTTCCATTACACAGTTCTCGGCACATGCCTCCACCGTCGGGCAGACCGTCGGATCCGCGCCGCTTCCCCAATCACCACAGCCAAGGCTGCTATCGTTGACTTGGTGGACACCATGGGCGGATGAGTCAAGCACTAGATAGTTGGTAGCTTCCGTACAACCATCTGCAACGGTGCATCGGTACGTTGTCAATTCTGGGTGCGTATCGGGGGTTGAGCCAGGCTTCTGAGCTGCGGCGAGCCCCAAGAGGGCGAGGCTAAGCGCCAGATGGTTGCGAGTCATAGTCCCAGTCATCTTGAAGTCTCTTTTTGCAGGCGAGGGCGATGAGTCCTGTCGAACACGGTGGATTGACAAGAATTGCCCTCGCCAGTGATCACCTAAATGTCATAGATATATATGTATTCTCTGATACAACCATAAGGACCTCGACGGGATAAATTTCGATTCTCCAACTTCCATGCGTTCCGTATGCCAAGCCATCTCATGCCTATTCTGACCGGAAGTGAGGCCACCGCGTTGAATTCAGGAGGATGGCAAGATGGCCCGGGATCCCGGTGGAACTCCGCAGATATGTAAATTGTCGGTTAGCTCTCATCTGATTTAGCATTGTCTCCTTATATTACCTGGTTTTATGCGCACCGACGTTTCATCGTACCGCTTTGTTATTGGTCACAAGATCGCCTAGGTGATTATTTACGGAACAGGCCGAGTTTGCAGTTAATTGTGGTTTATATGATTAGTTGATGTTCCTGCATATAGACAGGGCTCATTAGTGCACGATGCCTCCGTAGGTGCCGAATTTGCTATGGGATGGTCCACTAGGATCATCTACCGACCTACAGAATGGACCTCGTGAATTTCTACAAAGACACTTCAAATGAGAGAAACCACCAAGCCAACGGTAAGTAGAAGGTAGAAGGTAGAAGGTAGAAGGTAGAAGGTAATGCTCTGGCATACCTAGGATCGCTGCTCAGGGTTTTAGTGTATTAGTCGAAGTTTGCTGTTTCTTCATGACTCAATGAGATCTGTGAGAATACTACGCCTAAACCAATCATCTCAGTATAACTCCCATCTTACGATACATTCTAAGTGACACAACAGTCCATTGGTGCTTGGTATGAATGTTGTAACTTTTCCTTACCTGACATCGACTCTCATGCGAAAGCTTAGCCTGGTAAAGTAGACAATCACATGTTGCTATAGTTGATTGGGAGCTCGTTCCGAGTGGGACAGCAGCAAAAAGTACCGAACTTCTCGAAGGGATTGTGTAAAAAAGATTTTCCGCCCCCTCAATAGGCTCGAGCGATCATATCTACCTATCATTCGGGGAAAGGAAGATCATATGCCCCATTCCCGCACGAGCCGGAGGGGTCCGGGGGTTGCATGGATGGGTTGCTACCGGAGTCATGTTGCAATGAAATTTTTCAATACATCGCTAAGGAGTATCCCTTTTTCTACTATGCCATGCGTACAATATATCCAATAGCAGTCACTATTTAGGCCTGCTGAATCAGCAAATGGGTCGTTATAGTGTGTGCTTTTCGCTCGAGTACCTACCTAGTATACGTAGGTAGGTAAGCATCATTATTAGAGTTGAGTAAATGCATACTAGGTAGCAAAACCCAGAAAGCCGCTTATACTACCTAGCCACCTAGTGTCTCATTATCAACCATGCTAGGAGCTTGACGACCAACAATGTGCCGTCATGGAGAGAGCTACGTAAGATTCCAACTATGATTATCACCAGGGTTGTTGACTTATAAAAGATTTAACATATACAGCTTGTAGATATGTTAGGATTGGCTGTGAATATTCAATGCCAAAGGGATAGCTCGGATAAAGGACTCTAATATATACATATCACCAACAATATAGCCTTGACAATACCAACTTAAGGGCAGTTACGAAGAGGGCAGTGCGTGTGGTATCCATATTTTAAATTTATCAAAGAGAAAAGAAAAGACTACTACAAATAACTATCGTTGTCAGCCTTTATGTGAAGACACAATAGATTTTTCTATCGCCTAGCTACATTAATCCATACTGTTGGTACTTAGAAGTCGCTAGAACTATCAGGTGCAATGTACGGCAACGCTATTTCTCGATGAATCGCGAGTTAGACTGCTAGATAGAGTAGATAAAGTTTTATAGTAGGGCACATCGGTAAATTTTCCAGTGGGTATATCATTCCCCGGATTCAATTCGCGGTACTATGCTACGTGCGACGCACTGACTATACATACATACAGCTTTTAGGGGTATTAATTGTTAAATTCTATTACATATAGTCTCATACCAACGACCAACACTATCCCGTGGTCTAGCTAGCTAAACTTATGGGAATATCTTACTATACCTTAGACCATGGTGTGACGAACCTCCCTGTGTGTTCCTAGTCAGCTGACTTCACAGGTGAGTACGTACTAGGTTTTCTTGATTTGAAGGTAATAGTGGATTGAGATTGGTTTAATTGATTTATAATGTTATGTTCGTTAGAGAGGTTTTAAGGTACTCTTATTATAATATTAAAAAGTGATTATAGTTTTAGATTAATAGCTAAAGAACTAGAAAGAATGATTAAATACATAAGAAGATTCCGATTTATTTATACTTTAGAGGTAAATAAAGAATACTTATTTTCTCTTTGATTTTCTGTGGATTTTTAGGGAGAGTTATAGAGAATTTTACTTCTCTTTGATTTTCTGTGGATTTTTAGGGAGAGTTATAAAGAATCCCACTTTTTTTTGATTCTTTGTGGATTCTTAGGGAGAGTTATAAAGAATCCCACTTTAGGTCACGGGACCTTTAAGGTCACGTGACTTTTTCTTGTTTTATTCCTGTTGGTTGTAATACTATTTCTTTCCTTTTTTTGTTTTTATTTTTAAAATAATTGGGTAGGTTTCTTCCTTTTTATCCCATTATTCGCTATGCCTCTTAGAAGAGTAATTAAATCTTTTATACGTATAAATAAGAAATCCTTCTTTAAATATCGCAAGGAACTGGCTTGCGCGATTTCTTAATTTGGTTTTAAAGTTATACCTTGTTTTTAATGTTTTAATAAAGGCTTATCTTGTAAGATATTAAAGGGTCGTAATAAGTGTTAAAATTATAGTGCTTTAAACATGTCGTTTTGCGACGGAAACTTTATTTCGTTATTTTTTTTAAGAACCTTCATATTAAGAAGTTACGGGTTAATCGTGAAAAACGTGCTATTAAATAGTCGTTCCTAGATCTTTAATGTCGTTATTAAAAGGAGGCTTATTAAGAATTTAAGCGTTAGCAAGCCAAGGCTAGTAAAGCCTTAAGTCGTTTAATTCGTTTAAACTAGTAATAAGACTTTCTTTAAGAAAAGGGTATATAGTTTATTTAGAGAGGTTTTTAGAACTTAGATAAGATGAAAAAGCAGGAGCGTATTAAGGCAGAATAAAGACGCCTTAGTGAAAAACAACAACGAACGGAGGAATCGCTGCGTTAGTTTAAATTTGAGTAAGACATGCTTGCTTCGGGGGTTTTCCCCTCTTTTGATTGGTTTTAACTGGATTCTCAGGCTTCCCCGGTTGATCCGGATTCTGGCGGTGAAAGTTCATAAGTTTATCCGCTAGATTTTTTAGGTGTTTAAGTGGTTTTTAAGTGTTTTTTTTTAGTGGGTAACTTTTCCATTTAACAAAATATTATAGTTGATTTTTAACCCGTTTTGAATTTAATATCTTTTTTATTTTATATTTATTAAGATTTTCCTTAAATTTTAATTGGTTTTTTAGTATAACGTTATTTAATACTGGTTTTAGGAGCGAAATATGGAATATAAAGTGTATTCTGGATTTTTTTGATAGTGCTAGCTTGTAATTAACTTTTAAAATAACCTTTTTAATCTTATATAATCCTAATTTCTTGAATTTAAGTTTTTTGCTAGGTCGCTTTGTTTTGATTTAAGGTGTTTTTAATGTTACGCTTTATTGTTAACAGAGTAAGTAAACTATATCTCTTTTTTTAAGAATTAATCCCTTAATTCTTTTTTTATTATAGTACTTTGTCATTTTATTTTGAATAAACTATAATTCTTTTTATAGTTATTATTATACTACTTAAACTTTTTTGGATAGTACTTCTGCTTTTAGGGCCTTTATTTCGACTTTTAATGTTTTCGTGAGTTTAATTAGTTGTCTTTAAACTTCCGCTTTTTACTTATATATTGCCTTATATAATAATATTTTTATGTCTTTGTTAATCGAAGTGTTATATGCTATTTAGGTTATTAATAATAATTTTACTTAGTTATTTATTTCTTAATTAACATAGCTTTGTAAATATTGTTTTATTGTTTAGTTCAGTTTTTTTGTTTGCTTGTCGATCTAGGGATAATATGTTATAAACAATTTTTGCTTAATTCTTATTCGTTTTATTAGGCTAATCTAAAATTTTAACGTAAATAATTTATCTTTATTTAAAACAACGCGTTTTGGTAGCCCATGTTTATTAACGTATTTTTTTAAGAAGCCGAAAATTAATTGTTTTGCTATGCTCGATTCGTTAAATAATAAAAAGTAGGCGTATTTCGTGAGTCTATTAACAATTACCTATATACTGTTATAATATACTCTTATAGTAGAATCCTTTAACTTTAGAAGTTTTACTACGAAGTCTCATACAATTATATTCTATGCTTTATTAAGTATCTAGGTTAATTATAATAATTTATATGGTTTATATCGTAATGCTTTAGCCTTATTATAAATATTGTAATTCTTTATAATTTTTTTAACTATTTATTATATTCCTAAAAAGTCGAATTCTTTTTAAAGTCGTTTTATTGTTTTAAAAATCCTTTGGTGGCCGTATAGAGGATGTTTATGAAATTCTTTAACGAATTCGTCCTGTACTTATTCTAATACGTATACTTTTTCTTTATACGAAAGAAGTTCGTCGTTAGATCTTTATTAAGATTATAATTATTTTTCCCTTTAGCTATAATTTTCCTTAAAACGTTATTTCTAGTCTCTTATGTTAATTCGTATATAAATTAATATAACTAATCCGTTATTTTGTTATTTAAACATCTAGATATTTCTTTTATTAATTTTTGATTTATAATCTCCCCTTTTATTAAGAAGATCTACTTGGATATTTTCTTTTCCCTTAATATGCTAGATTTTAAAATTAAACTTAAACAAGAAAATTATTTAACGCTCGTGTCTCTAGTTAAGCGTTTATATTATTATAAATCGTATAAGGTTCTTATAGTTTAAATATATATTAATAGGTTCCTTGGTTCTGCTAAGCCATGGTTCTTATTCCTTTAGTACTCTAATAATTACTAATAGTTTTTTGTTATAAATTTAATAGTTTAGTTTAGCATTATATAGTGTTTTAAATAAATACGCGACTAAGTACCATTTCCCATTATCTTTTAATTGCTTTAAGACTGCTTTAATAGCGAAATTTAAGGCGTTTATCCTTAGTCGTTTCTTTTTATTTTCGTTTAGAAGTTTACATATAACCTCACTAGTTACAACTTCCTTTAACTACTAAAAGGCCTGTTTAGCTTCTTTAATAAAATGGAAAGCTTTTCTTGTTTTTACTAGGGTAATCAGTTCCGTTAATGGTTTAACGATACGCCCGAAATCTTTAATGAGTTGTTTAACATAGTTAATAAAGCCAAGAAATATATATATATTTATAACATTCTTAAGTTCTAGCTAATCCTTAATTATTATTATTTTTTCCTTTTAAATACGAATTTCTCCTAGATTTATTATAAACCCTAAATAATTTAGTTTTTTAATATGTTATTCACTTTTAGTTAAATAAACGAGTAGGTTTGCCCTTTCCAGGGCTTTTAACACCTGCTTTACATGTTCCTTATATTCCTTCTCGTTTTCTAAATAAATTAGTATATCGTCTAAGTAAACAAATATAAATTTATCTAAAAACTTGTAAAGAACTATCATAATTATATATTAAAATATAGCGAGTGTGTTAATAAATCTAAATAACATAACTTTATACTTATAATATCTATATATTATTTAAAAAGCTATATATTATTTGTGTTTTTTAGTCATTTTAATTATATAATATCCATCGCGAAAGTCTAGTACTATAAAGATTTAAGCTTTATTAATTTATTTTCTTATAAGTTTTATTAGTGGTAATAAATATCCGTTTTTCTTGGTTATTTTATTGAAGTGTTAATAATTAATTACTTGTCGCTATACTAAGTTTCTTTCTTTATCGACACGTTACTTCTCGTTTTTGTTAACTTTAGGTACCATAATTGCCGGGTATCTTAACGAGGATTCGGATTCTCGAATATATCCTTTATCGAGATCTTCTTAAATTCCCTTTTATAATGCTTTTTATTTTTCTTGATTTATAAAATATATTAAGAATAATTTTAGCTATTTTCTTTTTTTAAAGTAGATTTAATGATTTTATTAGTTATATTTTAGTAATTCTTTTTTTGTTTTATTTTTAAACAATTTATAAAAACGGAGGTACTTACGTAATACTCTCTTCGTTAGATTTTTAGGCTTAGTTACTCGAATTATATAAGTAATATATTTCGTTTTTATATCCGTTTTTCTGGAGTTACTTACGGTACTTATCTCGTAACTTATAATGGTTAACTCTTTTTATTTTTGATCCTAATAAAGCGTGTTTATCTCGAAATTTATTTGTGAATTGCTTTTTCTAAGTTAATTTATTCCTAAAATCATATCGTGATTTAATATGTATATAATATTAAAAATGACTTATTTAAAATGCCTTTAAATAATTACTAAAAAAGGAATTATTTCTCTTAACACCCTACCATTTTTATAACTAAATATGCTTCTTTTAAAGTTTTATAGCCTATATAAATTTTGTTTATATACCCATGGTATTTTATCTTCTTAAGCTACCTTTACTAAGACATAACTTTTATTTATTCCTGAATTTATTAGGGCTTTATACTCCTTTCCATTATACCTAACTCTAGTTATAATAATGTTATTAAGTCTTAACTGGACTTCATATAAGGACTTGTTATTTATGGTTTTTCGCTGCCTTACTAGCGAGAGCCTTTGCCGTTTTTTGGTTTTTTATGTCCCTTCTTTTTTGGTTTTCTTTTAGTTGCTATAGCCCGGATGTCTTTCTATTCTTAGGCTTTTATAAAAACGTATTTCTAGTAATCATTACTTAAATAGTTTCTTTAATTACCCTTTACGTAATAAGGGGTAAGAGGTTTATCCTTTATGTAAAACCTTGTATATTAAAACTTTAATTCTTTTTCGAGGGCCTTTTTATAACTTAAATCTATTTTATTAACTCGGAATTTCTTGAAGTTCTAGATTATCCTCAAATAAAATAAATAATTATTAAGTTTACTTATTAAGGATATCTCGATATCTCTCTTTAGGTTTATATTAATTTTTAGAAGCTTTTCTCCTTTTTTAAGGTATATTTTAATGATTTATTTATAGCCTCGTTTAGTCGCACGTATTTTTGCTTGTTACTTTATTAAGTATTTCCTTATAAAGCCGAACAAATTAGTGTTATATTTAGTTCGTTTTTCGAGCCATTATGGAAGATGTAGTCTCTTTCATAATTCCTATAATTCTTCCTTAATCTCGTTTTTTTCGAAACCTGCTTCGAGTAAGTTATATACGTCACATAATACTAAAGTGTAATATATATAACCCTTAGTAATTATTTCGTTACTTCTTTCGAAATCGGGATAAAGATAACATGCTTAAGGAAAATGTGGCTAACGTGGGGTGTTATTATAAATATACTTATTTTTTTTCGTATTATTACTTTCTAGTTCTTAATAATAGTAACTAGCTTTATCCTTAAAACTTTTATGTACTTAATAAGCGTCGTTAATATAAAAGCTTTAATGTAACGATATATGTTTTTTTAAGCTTTAATAAACATTATAACTATTATTTATATAAAACCTTTAGTTTAAGTTGTTATACTAGCTTTTTCCCTAGTGGGTTTCGTATTTATTATTTTTATAGTGGCTTTAATATAGATCATCATGGTTTAACTTAATTCCTAAGTCGTATTTTAATTTATAGTTATTATATTTATATAGTAATTCGCCTTCGTTATATCCTTATTTAGCTTGTTTTAATGTGAGATATTCTAAATATAAGTAGTTATCTTTTAAGCAATCTTTACGGTTAACTTAATAATATTTATAAACTTTTTTTATAAGGGCCTCCTCGATTTTCTTTGTTTTAATAGTACTAATAATAAATACTTGGTTTATTTTTTTGTTATTTTCGAATTAAACTTTTGCTTCGGTGACTCTTTTCTCGAGTTAAGGAATCCTTTTTATTCTTAGTTCCTATTTCTTAAGACTTTAGTACTCGTTTTTATAATGTCCTTTTTTTTATAATTAAAACACTTAATAGTTGATTTATCTCGTTTCTTTTGTTCCTTTTAAATAACGTTGATTTTAATAAGGTTTAACTTAATTCTAGTGCCTTTTCTGGTTCCGGCACCGCTTTTATGATTTCCTTTCTTCAGCTAATCGCCATTCTTTCGTTATACCGTCTTTTTCTTTTTAAAGTACCGTTTAAAGTTCTCGTTATCAATAAAAATTGCTATTATAACGTAGTTATTAAACTTTCCTAGGTTCTTTTCTTTATATAGGTTTATTTTATATAACTTATCCTTTATATGGTTCTTTAATCTTTAATAAAATAAGTAGTACAGGCTTTTAATAAGTAGTTATAACTGGTTTATAAGTTTCTTGAACTTAACAGCGTAATTTAAAGCCTTTTTGTTTTATCGTAATTTATAAAGTCGAGCTTCGACTTATTACTTAAGAATTAGATTGCCAAATATAGATTTAAATTATTTTTCAAATTCCTTATAATTTTTAAAGATTTTTTCGAGTTTTTTTAAGCGTTTAATCCGTTTTTTAGATAATCCTTTAACACTAGTTAAAACTAGGTTAAAGCGGTTTCGGCGAGGAGCTAGAATACCGTGAAAACCTTTTATTTCTTAATAATAATCGTTCCATAATAGAACCGTAAATAGGTTCCAATCTAGATCAAAAATCCTTTTAAATTGCTTAACCTATTATATTTACTAGGTATAATTAATTTAAAACCCTTTATATCGAGGGTTGTCATATTATCTTCGTCGTTTAAGTTATTAGGGTCGTTATCGTTTAAGGGTGATTACTTATCTTTAAGAAGTAAGGGTTATTTTGCTTGTTTATCTTCTTCTTTAGGTATTTCTTTCTCTTTTTTTTCTTCTTCCTTAAATGATTTTTCTTGTTAAGCTTCCGAGATGTCCTCTTATAACTCTTTTTTAACTATAACTATAATAAACTCTTGTATTGGTTCCTTTAAACCTTTTAGTTATATTATAAAAAAACCTAAAGCTTTTATTTAAAAGCTTGTTAATTGTTATTCTTTTACTTATTTTTTTTCTTGTTACCCTTTAGTCTTAAGGGGCATGCTTGTCCTGGGACTATTTAACTGAAAATCCCTTCTTTTAAATCAATATTAAGCATTAATTAAGGAGCTATTAAAATATAACAAACCTCCTTATGTGTTCCTAGTTAACTGACTTTATAAGTGAGTACGTACTAGGTTTTCTTGATTTAAAAGTAATAATAAATTAAGATTAATTCAATTAATTCACAATATTATGTTCGTTAAAGAGGTTTTAAGATACTCTCACTATAGTATCAAAAAGTGACTATAGTCTTAAATTAATAGCTAAAGAACTAAAAAGAATAACTAAATACACAAAAAGATTCCGATTTATTTATACTCTAGAGGTAAATAGAGAACACTTATCTTCTCTCTGATTCTCTGTGGATTCTCAGGGAGAGTTACAGAGAATCCCACTTCTCTTTGATTCTCTGTGGATTCTCAGGGAGAGTCACAGAGAATCCCACTTCAGGTCACGGGACCCTCAAGGTCACGTGACCTTTTCCTGTTTTATCCCTGTTGGTCGTAACACATGGCGTGAGTATATCGAGACTCACTGTAGCTAGAAGTAGTTCTTATTGGATTATATCGAGAAACTACTATGAGATACAAGTATGTGGTGTGACGATCGGGAGACTACGACGAAAAGTTACTAAAAGCCCTGTCAAAATTTAAAATTTATTTCCCCTGAATGCTATATGTACATAGTCACACTAGGAACTACATAAAGGCTAGATGCTTTCGACTATTAGCAGCCCGACCGTAGCCTTCGCTTGCCTAGTAGAAGCCACGCTTCGTATACGATGGGACTAGCCAATGGCTTCCCCGCTTCCCCGGCTGCCAAAGGATTTACTGAAAAATACGCATTGACATTCAGTAGCCAAGAACGTTCGAACGGACGGTGGCAGCGCGGCATCCATAAGCTGTCATGTTTTGCTCAGACCCGTTGATTCGAGAAAGGAATGTGTAGTTCACATCTTAATTATATGTTGACTCTTTCATGAAAGGCCCAAACGTGTGGGTGAAGTTAGAAATAAGTTTCGAGATAAATCCTTTCTAATTCCAGTACGTAACATCCGTGGATCCGTTCCTGGGCCTTTGAAATTCGGGCAGATTACTCATTGCAACACCATCAACAGTTAGACCTAGGTTAAGTTACACTAGGTTAGGTTGCTCGGTTGCTTTCCTTTAGCTCCCAAGCAGGTACCGGATCGTTGGAGTCCTTGTGGGAAAATGTTGGGAGTTTCTGGATGCCAAGCTGTTCAGTGGGCCACTGAGCCTCAGCGTCTCATTGTCCTATCGAACGATCTTCAACTCTAACTCCAACATGCGACCTGTTCGCCCTGTCACTGGCAGTTTTTATGGAGCATTAGCAGTCCGTGCTATAATGGCAGCCATGGGACTTAAGGGGATTGGGGGGTTTCACCCACTAATTATCTAAGTTGCCCTCTTAAGCGAGACGCTCGGTTGACCGACTGATTGATATTTACGATGATTTCCTCGACAAACTGATAAGTTATTAGAGAGAAATTGGACTTTCCATAATGATCATTTCTCTCCACAAAGCTATACGAGTTATTACTCCCATACTAAGGACATAGTATTGTACACTAGTTGCGGGCTCGTTTATTTTTCTCCTTCTTAATCCTAGTTAGACAACTTGTAGAACTTATGCCTAATTTGACTGATAGGCACATAAGGTGAAAAGACCCAGGTCCTTGTCTAGCACCTACCTACCCCTTCCCTGCTGGATTAGGCATTTGTAAAATGCTTATTCATCGCATTATATAGTACCTAGGTATATTATGTAATGAGAAGTTAACTGGGAATCGTTTCGTTCAAGCGTTATTCTAGCATAACCCATTCTTGAGGCCTATCATCATCAAGGTTGCCAGTAAGCTCCCATCAAGTAGTGACAGTAATAAGGTTCAACCGGGCTGAAAAACAGGCCACATTCGCACATCGTTCGTCTCTGATTACACCGCCCAATCGGAGGTCAGCCACACGCTGTGATTTGCGCTGCTCACGCTCAAGTGGGGGTTTCATTGTGACCTGATCTAAACACCAAGCTTATACATTAGGCAGTCCGTTGATGATCACGACTATATCTGTACAGGTTTTGCGAGTGTGGCTACCGCCAGAATTTAAGGCGCAGCAACTTGTCAATCACCCAACTTGGGAGTTTCGCTGGGTATGGTCTTATTCAGGTAGGTAAGTAGTTTAGGTAGGTGTATTTCTCAGCCCAACCTAAGTGAAACGGGGGTGCGCTTGGACTTGACTAGCAGTGATAGAGAAGTCAGCCACGCGCAGTGGCATGGCTGTGTTGACGAATCACCCTTTGATGCGTGGATCTTGGTTCATCGCTTTCCAAGAACTATCGGGTTGAAACTTGCGGGCTTTCGCATGATAAGCGCAAGTGCTCACACACACACCAACTCGACGTGAACTTTAAAGCCGCATCGTCAACCAAGAGCCTGCAGTGGGTTGGTGCCGGTCAACGTGTCTAGAACCGTATGTATGTTTCATCAACCGACACGAATCAGGCAAAGTCCCTCGTCGGCTAGGTAAAACCCTGATCTCCAGAGGTATGGTATTCTCCGCTACTGGCACAAACTTTATTGCCTATGTATGTGTACGGCGAGCTCCGTAGCTGATCGCAACCAATCAGTCATCGTACCCATTATGCCCACCGGCAGTTATGGTGCTTCATGCATGGATAGGTACCAGCATTTGTCACCCGCATGCTACACTACACTTTCTTTATGTAGCAATCTTCACTTCCCTTTATGATACATCAAATACGTTCATTAGCTTTAGTCTGTTACCACATCCGTACACCTACTTACCAGCTGAAGCACCTAGATTAAGAAATTTCCCTTCCCCGAGTAAAACGACACGCCCTGATTAGCTTGCCAAGAGCCCCTGGGATTGTCTAAACCGGAAGACGCTAAGCCTTGAATCCACCATGGGTATGGGTGTTTAACTAAACCAGATGTGCATGAAACTATGGGGAGGAGACGAGCGAACTTTGCAAAACAACCCATTTTTCCCCGACAGCCATCTTCCTTGGTTAAAGCGTGTCATATAGGTTCTAAGTCAAGTTCTAGGAGCTGCGAACAGACATCAAAAGGTCGGTGCTGGAGGTCAATATGGCGTCTCGTAAAACTCGATTACTTCCTTGATATGATATTTATTGCTTGTCGTAACGATGTGATTTCATCACCAAGTACAGCTGGACTTCTAGCTTCAAGAAACGATTATAAGCCACTGAAGGTTTGCCTTCAGTCACGCCACTTCCATACTTTCACCGGATCAAAGTCTCGTACTAGTACAAAAACACCTTCGTCAACATGGCTGCGGACATTTCGGTCATAGGCAGAGCCGTCCACAACACTAGCAGCCAAACGAATCTTCTCATAATATCGTCAACAGTGTTGACTGGACTTTCCTGTATGTGTTATAGCCAATGAGCTGCTTGTTTCGCAATATTTCCCCTCTAACAATATACAAAACAGGCTTCCTTGTCGTATTACGATGTATAATTCGATTTATCCTTATCCGCGACCCGGGGATGGATGATTATTTGATTATTGGTGCTCTGGTTCGTAGCTACGATCCGCTACTCCAAATAATGGTCCTAACAATCACAAGCTATTCACTATCGGCTATCTCGTGACAATATTCATCGGGCAGGCTAATGGAATGGGAATGCCTATGACAACCTTGACTCTTGAGAACATGACAGATCTTCTTAAGGTAAATAGACTCTCCCTACAATCAAAGAGGCATGGGCGCCCTTGGATTATTTCTAGCTAACCGTGTAACAAGGGTGTCTATGCGATCGAGCTCCTTTATTACGCATGTGTTGTTTGTATAAAATCTTCAATCGTTTTCATGTATAATCGATTCGGTAAGATCATCCCGAGGCACACGGGATATGGGTTTCAAAGTTCCTAACATACATATACAGCTATCTCGATGGGTTTCCAGCGATTATGTACCGCTACGAACATTCTCTTATGGGTTTTTACCGTCGTCTGTATCGGAGTGACATTTGCTCAGTGTATACCACTTCATAAAACCTGGGATGCCACGGGTATGGTGCAAGGTTATTGCTTCAACGCAACGGCATTCTTTTACTGTAAGAAACACGGCCCCCCGCTAGACAACCTGTTATATTTATACGAAGATAGTCACCTCCTCTTTCAACATTCTTACCGACGTTTGGATTTTGGTATTACCGATTCGAACTTTGAATAAGCTCCAAATCCCACGAAACCAGCGATTTGTATTATTCGGTGTTTTCGGTATCGCAGGTCTTGCCACCGCCATGTCATGCGTGAGGTTATATTCAATTCACACGTATACTCAAGCTACGGACCCTTTCCGTGACGCTCCATTGGTATGTACAAAGCTTTCCTCCCACATTTGGAATCCTTATTCGTTATTCAGTCCTCCTAACACAAGTCAGGTCAATATCTGGTCAATGGTGGAAATAAACATCGGCATTGTCTGTGCCTGTGCACCCGCGCTGAAGCCTATATTCTCGCCTCTACGACTGTTTGGGAGGCGCAAGCATTCGAATTACCAGTATCACAGCGAAGAACCGTCGGGTTTTTCGAAAAAGGGCACACAGAGCTCAGCCTCACAATCTCATATCATCCCTGAGAGCACACGCGGTGGTCGCTCGTCTGGAAGGCCTTCTCCAACCCTGGAAGAGTTCGAGCTTTAGCTTGAACGACCCGGACTAGCGATCTACGTTTCATCACAGCTGGAGACCTTACGAAGCCACCATTCTGTGGTTATGATGTATTTGTACTCATTTCGGCGTATTATGACTTGGATTTTACTATACCCGTGAACAGGATGGGATGGAACATGGGAACATGGGAACATTGGAACATTGGAACATTTGGAAAATATCTCAACTGCGATCATCATGTTTTCTCTACTTGAATGATAGTTGTACAATTAATTTATGACACGTAAATTAATCCTTGTGTTCAAGGTGTGGCTCACCAATGACCAGCTGGCTGCAGAATACAATAAAATCTCGTAACCCACTTGCCCCTATATCTAAATTCTTCTTCATTTTACTGTTTTCCCCATAGCCACATCCAAGAAAGCTAACTTCATCCTTGGTATGATTGAAATATGCGGCTATGCCCCTGCTATACGGTCCTAATATGGGCTCCCAGGTATATATAGGTGGGTGAAGCCCACCTAGACTCTGACTTCGGCCTAATGCACTTTATCCTATCCTCATATCTTCGCCCTATCTCAATAGGTATTTGAGACCTGACAGCGTTCCTTGGGACTATTATTCAGAAATAAACGTATATAGTAGATAGCAGTTATCTAGGTTAGTGCCTGTCCACTTATCACACTCTTAAAGGCGATTCCTATCCGACTTGGTCTCAAATTTGGAGAGGTAGCATCACATAATCGTCTTAAGAGATCTTAGGCTAAGGATTTTGACCCCACGTAGTATTGGCGATCGTCTCCCCGCGTTTGGGGATCGCAGCCAAGTGGGAGGGGACACCCTTGACAGGGAAATATAAAGACCCCCGACATATTGCTCTCGTATATTTGCCGCCTATATACCTTAACAAGTCTTTGCCGAGTTTCCCCGCGCATAGGGACAATCAATGCAACATTGGGCGGGACACTATACGTATGTTACTGGAGATAATTGAAGCGATCACCGAATGTACGCCGAAACTCCTCTTCTCTTGCTGTGGCTGTTGTAATCCTACGATGCATCGACGAATTTCTCATCTTCTCACATCGCTACTGCGTCCTGTCCTTTGAAATAAATGATAAAAATCAAACACCCACTATAATGTCACCCTCGAGTTCGAGGGGCTTTCCGGGGGGAACCTCCAATCCTTCAATGTCTAAAGACACGGGAGTGGAGGCGGCACCTACTGAACATCGTGAGGATGGAACTACCTTACCCAAACGCCAAGGCCTTCCAACTGGTGATTTGGACGTTGCGATGAAATTATTCGAATCTCCAGAGCAGATTAACGAGCCACGAAATCCTGATGAAGAGAAGAAGCTTGTGAGAAAAATTGATTTTATGGTATGCATGAAAGCCTGTCGCATGACATTCAGGTTCTATAGCGTTGTTGGAAAATATGTATTCATCAAAAACTCGGCCAGAGGGTCAGCAAAAATCAATCTAGACGCCAAAGTGTTGGATTTCTATATATTTCCAAATCTTTAACTGCCGCCTTGACAGATCAATTGCTAATAGATCTACAGTAAGAAGAATACTTTCTTTTCCCACTCAATTCAACCTAAGTCTAAACAGACATTGCTGGATGAAATCCTTTTCTTGAACTATGTGTTGGCGCTTTCGTACAAACACTTATACAAATTAGGATCCTCCCGTACCTTGCTGTCTGCTACGCATTCTTCTATATCGACAAGACAACTCTTTCATATGCCGGTAAGCCCCTTGCATATGTGTGAGCCTCATAGTGGATATGACCTTCTAATAGATGCCAGCAATTTTTGGAATTCGTCAAGATCTTAATTTGCAAGGATCGGATTACAATTGGTTAAGCTCGATGTTTTATTTCGGCTTTCTTTTCTGGGCTTTTCCGACGAATTTCATGATGCAAAAATTTCCCATAGGTAAAGAATCTTTCCACTTTACGAAGGGAAAACTGTTAAGCCTTGTGCTATAGGGAAATATTTGGGGGTCAATATATTCCTCTGGGGTAAGCTGCAATCTCTCCCTAGACCGCAGCTATCTGAACTAGGCTTAGGTTTCTTCCTGATGCTGCAAGCGGCTGCCAAGAACTTTGCACAATTGCTTGTCCTTCGATTTCTCGCGGGAGCTGCCGAGGCTTGCGCCGATCCATCATTTATGCTCATTACGAGCATGTGGGTAAGTAACACACCCGGCTTCTAAATATGGGGGAGATAGTAGTTAATTATATGAGCGGGCTCAAGTATACAAGAAAACAACAACCAGTCCGCATGGGCCTCTGGTACACGGCTAATGGACTCGGGATTGCTCTCGGTGGACTATTAGGCTATGGTCAGTCCCCAACACGAGGGACTTACATATATTCTAATCACGTCAACAGCAATCGGCAATATCAAAGGCATCTTGCCGTCATGGAAGTATGAATTCATCATCATTGGGGCTCTCTGCAGCACATGGGGCATCGTCATGTTCATCTTCCTACCGGATTCGCCAGTAACAGCCAAGGGATTATCTCGTGCTGAGAAGCGCCTCGCGGTTCAGCGCTTGCGTGAAAATCAAACAGGCATCGAGAACAAGCATCTCAAATTATACCAGATTAAGGAAGCGTTTCTCGATATCAAGATCTACCTGTTCTTCTTCCTCGGCATAGTTAGCAATGTACCAAATGGCGGCATTTCCAACTTCGGTACGCTGATAATCCAAGGCTTCGGGTTCAGCACACTGGTTACTACTTTGATGCAAATACCCTACGGAATACTGATTGCGATTAGTATATTGATATGCGTCTACCTGAACGACCATTTTGTGAGTCGTCGCTGTGCCTTCATTCTTCTCTTTCTGTGTCCAAATATCGCAGGATCTTTTGGGCTGCGTTATGTAGATACGGAGCAGCAAGTTGGACGGCTTATATGCTATTATCTCACCGGTCCATACAATGCCGCCTTCGTCATGATCCTTTCTTTACAGACTGCGAATACATCTGGTCACACGAAGAAAGTAGTTACAAATGCAGTCCTGTTTCTTGGGTATTGCACTGGAAACGGTATGTATGGTCAAGTTTATGCTGGCCTACCGACCCTTCTCACCCTAGAGTGCTTCCTGATATATTCTACCTCGCTGACTGGATAAAGCTAACAGATCTGTAGTACGTTTACAGTTTTTTTAAATCTTACTATCACTTCACTTTTTAAACCACCTATGGTACCCGTTGGATATGTGCTTAAACAATAGAGCTGAGACTTATTACATACTCTCATCAAACTTAACATATCATATCGTTGGGCATTCAGGTACCTAGCTAACGTTTCTTCCGCAGATCATCGGTCCCTTTTTCTATCTGACTGAACAAGCACCTTACTACGAACTAGGAATCTGGTCGATGATAGTCTCGCATCTTATTGAAGTATGTATCATCATCCTCTTCTGGGTTTTGCTGAGCAGCGAAAATCGACAACGCGATAGGAAGCAAGCTGCAATGGAAGGTGGACTTGAAGGCCGCGACTTAGACTCTACTGCTTTTGCCGACTTGACGGATCGCGAGAATCTCAATTTTAGATACATCTATTAAAACACGACTCCCCATGCAAGATAAAATTCGACCATCGCGAGACACGTATAACACCTGCGTGGGGCGTCGGGCAAGTGTCCTCATGTCTGAAAGCTATATCGGAAGGTTTGCTGTTGAGATGAGATGAATATATGAGGATATGATGAAGTGGCTTAGTCCAAGGTAGAGCTAGATATACTGGAATAGCCCAGATACAAATACATATGAGGCCACACAGGACCGTATAGTATGCCCGGTACTTCCACATTTCGATATTTATATTGAATCAAAAGATCATCCTAATCGTTCGTTTGAACTTCTGACCAAACTTCCCCAACGGTAACATAATACCCAAGGTTAGTTTCATTCAAGGTCTTTACATTGGATTAGTGAAGTAATTGGTGATCATCGTCACCCACTAACATACCACTTAGCAATTGCAATATATGCCCGCTTGCGAGGACGCACTATGATTTGATCCAATTCAACTCTAAGGAAATGAGGTAACGGCATCGTTAGAATCATGCGCATAAAAGGTTCTAGTTAATATTTGTGAAACATAAGGGAGGAGGGCAGAAAAGGGATCGAAAATGTAGAACAGATGGTGTAGTTCGAATCAGGAGGTCTCGAGCATACCTATTTTCTACCTATTAAATGAGGCACATAGTACCTCTTGGAGATCAAGTCGAGGTGGTTATCACGAGCCTCCATTCTACTAAGCCCGCACTATAATATCGCCGATACTGCCACGGCTATAGCTTATTAAAGGTGAGTAAATACTCTATCTCACAATATGATACCCTGTAATAGTTATAACGTTGTTGCTCCCGGGGTTGAAAGACTATAACTGCTCGGAATGCAGTGCCTCTTATATTTACACTATCCCTATTTTTCCTAGGTAAGTATCTGCATTGTTCTTATTTCCCCTCTGGTACTGTAGCTCTTCAAGTCCTATTGATACCTCTTTATCCAAGCTCCTGGTAGTTAGTTTAGATTTCAAGTTTAAGCTCTGGTTTATAGCTATCACGAAATCCATTCATTACATGGCCGAAGAAACAGTTGGCTTGATACTTAGCTAATTCTCCTTATACCATAATCATCTCTTAATGTCAGCAGCAAGCCACAACAAGAGTGCTACTTAGAGTCTTGATTTCAAACAGTCCTACCCCTGTTTTGCCAAACAGTTTTCTGCTCTGAAACAAAAACTTGAGATTTGTGTAATCCCCCCTCCTCCAGTCGGAATTGATGGGCGCTTAATTTTTGCTCTGCATGAGACAGCACGTGAGCCAATCACTGCGGGCTTGCACAGAGAAAGGGCCAAACACGGCGGACCAACACGCCATGCATTTTTGATTGGCGAATGAACAGCCCTGATGACCCAGAACTCTTTTTTTCTTTCTTCTGACTCAGATCCCCTGTACATCAGTTGAAGATGGTCATTAATACACTCGAACAAAGGGGTAAAGAGGCTACACAAAGACAAGTTAATCAGGGGCGTTGTCCCTATTTCTCGTGACTCGACCCCAATCAAGGAACCAACAATAATAGAATTGTTTGCTATGCTGTATACAACAATTTCCTATATTTACAGATTCCTGCCCATTGTCAAATATTATATTTGGACTGCAATGTCTTAAAAATACTAACGATTCACGAACATCAAGAAATCAACGTCATACCCTCTTGGCCCAACGAGCCGAGTCGAAAATGCTTCCAAATCAGGCATCTGTATTTTCTGCAATATTTGCTTCACTTTCAACCGCACACGTTGTCCTCGAGAGCCCCAAACCTTACAAATTCATGGCCTATGGACCAAGCAACCCGATCGAGTCAACCGGTTCAGACTTCCCATGCAAAATCCCTCCAGGGTCCCAGTATGTAGTTGATGGAAGTCCTACTGTAATGGCTATAGGCGAGGACCAGATGCTATCATTCAGTGGCCAAGCTGTTCGTAAGTAAACCCCATTTCCTTTCTTACCTCTCCTTAACCCTGGGTACAAAAGTCGCGAGTTGGGATTTGCTCCCTTTTCAGTCGCACGCTATCGACCCCTTTATACTCCACTTTCATATTGTTCCTGTTTGGAGAATAATTGCTAACCGTAAAGTCTAGATGGTGGTGGCTCTTGCCAGCTTAGCCTAGCAGAAGAAAACCCGACGAAAGACTCTAAGTGGCAGGTCATTCACTCTATTGAAGGTGGCTGCCCAGCCCGCAATCAGAAAGGGAACCTTGACGGCCTCAACAAGGATACCTATACATTCCGTATACCGGAAGGGATCGCTCCGGGGTCTTATACGTTTGCATGGACTTGGCAAGCTCGGATCGGAGGCCAGCCAGAGTATTATATGAACTGTGCACCCATCACCGTCACGCCTGCTAAGAAGAAGCGGGCGAACGTGGCGGGCCGCCGGATGTCAGCAGCCAAACGCGCCGTTTTCCCAGATCTGTTCATGGCGAATATGGGGGAGATGAGTGGAGGGTGCACCACTGAAGACGCTTTGACGCAGCAAATTCCGATCGCGTATCCAGATCCGGGCCCCTCCGTCGAACGTCCCGAGGGTGACAACTTGTTCGCGCAAAGTTGTGATGGAAATCCTCGAGCTAAGTCTGGGGCTGGCTCCGGCAACACGGGCGGCTCGAGCACAACTATGCAAGAGAGTATAACTTCTACCACAGTGGTTAGCACGCCAGCTGCAAGCATTGTACCCGTTGAGCCGGTAACCTCAGCCACAACTACATTGGAGACTTCGGCTTCCGAGACCTATGGTGTCCCAACAGCTTCGCCCGACCCAGCTGATGCGCCGCCATCTGGCAGTGATGGCCAATCCTGCATTGAAGGCCACCTTACCTGTCTGGATGATGCCACTCACTTCGCAACTTGTACAGGAGGACAGCTGACGGGCCCTCAACCAATCGCTCCTGGGTTCAAGTGTCGTCCGGGGTCTGGTGTCGGCCTGGATATTTCGCCAGAGTGAACGAATTGGAAGGGCTACGGATAAGTCTTTCCACGACTGTGTCCACGCTCGGCAAACAGCAGGCACTCAAGTACTTTGATATATCGCTTCGCCGATGCTAGCGTCAGGCAAGGCGCCGCAACTGCTGATCTGGTCAAGGGCCCTGGCTGCGTTCTGGCATGTGAAAGGCAGATCTGCAAGTGAGGAAAGAGTACGGAGGACGAAAAGCATGAGTGGAAGCTGGACTTCCTGTATAAAACGTCATCGCAAAAAATGATTGATGAACACAGATGCTATCTAAGTATACATTGTATATAGAATAGTTCGTGAACCTAGCGAGTTATAAAATTCGAGGTTCCAGTACCTAGTAAAACAAGCACAGTTAGAGAAGAGAGCCTAGAAAGCCGTGCATAAGAAAATTCAAACCACTTTGTGACATTGCACCTAAAGATCTACCTATCTGTCTTGAACTCGGGGGGATCTCCCTAACCGAGATCGAACAGAATCTCCAGTTCTTGCACTGTAATCACATGATGTGAACGTCATGTTGCCCGAGCGTTGGAACTTCTCTTGCTTAGCCAGTCAGCGAGCGTGTTTGGATTTGGAGCCAGACCTTGGCGATCGCTGGAACTGCCAGGAGGTATGTATCCCCTCTCGTTTCCCATCCATCTGGTACACATACACTAGAGGTGCTCGCGTATTGAGAAGTGGTCGCTTCGTGGTGTGATGAATGATTTATCATGCCTACATATTCCAGTTAATATGCTGTGAGTCGGGTTGCCGACTAAATGCCGAATCTCAGGCATTAAACAGGGCGAACGCCGAATGAGCAGAAAACGCATATCAGACCACCTCCGGACTAGTCACCTAACCCTACGACTAGAACGTTTAGTCGCCGTTCTCGCATCCCGGTTGTTTTGTGTCCATGCATATAGTTGCGATCCTGGCAAATGCATGCCCCGAAGTATTTGCATTAAAGCTGGCTTTATGTCCTATAAAGTACGAAATGGGAGCCGTGCTTAGTCTCTGATTGGCCTGAGAGTTCCTGCAAGGCCCCGGTTTTGGTGCAGGGCGCTAGCAGTTCCTACTAGAATTTCTATGCATATTGTGAGCTTCTAAGGCCCCGCAGGTTGTAGTCAACACAGCAAGTCAATATGAAGGCTCCCGAGTTCCTAGCGTCGTTTTCAAGTTTGAGTGGTTCGGAAGGCTCTCCTAGCGTGAAGGCTCTGTCATAACTATACCGCCCCCCCTAGTCTATATCATATGTCACTCATTAATAACTCACACAAGGAGTACCGGTATTTGGTGCTACATAATTTGGGTGGTGATCCGCGCTGAAAAGCTCTTATTTCCTTCATTCTTCTACATGTACACTACATATTTCCTTTTCGCTCGTTTTGACCACGGTTGCTGTATCTTCCATTTCGTCCAATGGTTTGTGATAGTATATGAACCATTAGCTCGGGTTGTCTACCGTTGACCAGGGTTTGTTTTAGCTTATTCCGGGTGTTTGTTAGGGGTTCCCCGTCTTGTCTGCTTTTATACGTTACATATGCTCGCCCTGACCCGAGACTTATCCTGTCTCTAGCACACCTTTAGTCATTCCACCGGTCGGCGTTCCACTGGTCGGCAAAGGAGTGATACCTAGTTGACTTGGACAGGTAGCTTCGCGCAGGACGTGCCCGAGCGATGTTGGTACCCGAAAAGCAACCGAGGGGATCGATCGAGATGCCATAACGAACATATCTATATATGTACATGCCTAGTTCCAACCCAAACATAAAGTCACCTTGTCTAGTTTCGTCATATGAGATTCAGGCGCCCCGGCAGAGCCAGGATTTAAATTGTGAGGCGAAAGAAGTACATTACATAGTATCATCACAGACCCCTGGAATCACCCCAATTCACGTGATTATATCCCATGTCAGGTTGGCATTCATGCTAGGTAGTTGCATGGAGTCCGCGGCTTGACTGAGCTACTTATTATTCGGGGCATCCATGCCTCTATCATTATTTTCGGTTCTTCCCCTCCTCAGTCATTTACTAAAGTTCGCTCGAGTCCTTCTACTACTGCATACTATACCACCCGTTGATGTTAATCATGCCCGAACAAAACGTATTCCTTGTTACCCAGCTTCCATCGGATTCCTGGTTCGAGGGACTTGCTATGCGTCCTAATGGCAAAATATTAGCGACCCGCCTCGACAAGCCGGAAATTTACACATTCGTTCCAGAGGACCAAGAAACTACGCCGACGCTATTGACCACGCTTTCAGGATGCACTTCAGTCTTCAACATATGTGCGCTGCCCGACCGTCATGAAGAGTACTTTGTGATGACAGGTGATATGGACCTCGAGAAAGTCTCCTGCGACCACATATCGATATGGCATATGACGCTCAGCCCCGACGATAGCAGTCCACCCAAATCGACTAAACTCGCTTCACTGACCGATTTCGGATTTTGTACCACTATTGTGGCCGCGTCGGATCGCGTGTTGCTCATTGCGGACGCACAGCGCTCATCCATTATTCACATGGACACACAGACGGGCAAGACTTCAATATTTATGGAGCACGACTCGATGAAGGTTGCGACGGATGAGGACCACTTTGGCCTAAACAGGCTATCAATCGCCGACCAATATCTTTGGTATACGAACACCAGCGCCGGGACCCTGTGTCGCATACCTATCACAACAGAGGGTGTCGATGCCGCTACTGGCATCCGCACCACGGGTCCAGTAGAGGTACTTACAGACAGTATACCGCACTGCGACGGTCTAGCTGTTACGAAAGACGAATCAACTGTTTACACGGCGTGCTACATAGACGGACTATTATACCGCATCACTATTGACAACGAGGAACGCAAAGGATACACGGAAGTGTTAATGTCTAACTTGGACTGCCCGACGGGCGTTGCATTACTAGAGAACGAGGACGAACCCAAAGTCTACGTCACGTGTTGTGGCAAGATTGAAATGGCCTGGTTTGTCCAGGACAGTGAAAATCCCTGGAGCTGTATCGCCGACATCAACTCGGCAGTGACGGTGACGGTTACAGAAACGGTAGTGGAGTCTGCGTGAGCAAAATACGGGACAATTTTCAATAATTTGCTTTGTCTGGGCGGGTCACATCACTGTTAAATGATTTTGTTTATACCCCAAAGATGTTTCTCTACATCGGTAGTATGATCTAACATCAAAAGTATTCAATAATGAATTGTATTTTAGCATTCAATCGCGTTGGCGCGTATCTTCGGCGACATTCTGTATACTACAAGGAAAAGGGGGCCGAAGCGAGTGGGCGACTACGAGATCCGGGCTAAACGGCGAGATCCTAGCTATCGGAGGGACGCCCTTAGTATTGACATCTTACTAGAATAAACCACAGTACTAATAAGCTTCTTACAAGGCCAATCGTTCGTTTCAAAATTGAAAGCCTACGAAACTGTGTCTCATTTTGGTCCCGGTTCGCCGGGAGGCTGCTCCCGCATACGACTTCTCGCTCCAAATTGTGGGAACTATGAAGACTAGTTCCAGGGTTCTTATCAACCCGTTGAGGCCCAAGCACCGAGAACCAATAAATGGCAGGGGCCCCTTGGTGATCTTTAAGGGGCTGGGTGGACTTGGCTCATTTCTCACTATAATATTAGGCCCCGTCCTCTACCGAGCTTTGGGCTATGGTTTGCTCCTCGCCCACGGCCCAGAACGAGCGTCTGCGCATCACCATTATTAACCTCTCAGATCTACCTAAATCACAAAGATCTTACAAAGTGATCTGCTCTCGAGAGTGATCGTTTAAGTAGGTCTGTAACAAAAATTTATTTGCCTCGGTTTAACTCGGCCGGGAGGAACCTGTCAGGCGGCAGCTAGCGGAATCCGTCCGACAATGCCGTCTCGCACTGAGCAGAAAACAATCCGGACTGTAGATCTACGTACTACCGGGAATAGTGCAATACGTCAAGTCGGGCTACTCCGCGTGCCCTGTCTACGAGTCGGCCTATGCAACCCGTCGATTCGTCCGTTTTTTCCAGATGGATACCAATGATGTGCTCGAAGCGCACTACGCGGCGGGGGAGAGATATTCTGATTTACCTATACTCAAGTGAGAAGACTACCTAAACTAGGTTTTAGATCCCATTCTCTTCCATATAATAAGTATCGACACCCAGATACTTCAGATCACAACTCACTAACACCGAAAAAAAAAAAAAAAAAGACCCTTTTCGTATACCGTTGTACTTGAACGAAGCGAGTTATCTCAATTTTTGGATCCTAATTTGACTGCTTTACTAAACACTATGCCTCCCACTCCATACGCTCCTTCGTATCGGCATATCCACTACTCCTACTGGTAATTATTTGGAAGACTTTACAAGCGATGTATGCCCGTACCCGATCAGCCTCGATAGCATTTGTCTGTCTAGGGCTCGACTATCTGCCGTTTTAATTAATCCCTAGAGACTTACTTATGTTTTTTTAGCAACCCCTCAACATGTCACCGCCGATTTTCGGGATCCGTGATGCTTGGCAGTCCGATAGTCTCCTATAGCTTTGGTTAAATCTAGCTGGGGTTCCAAGATGCGTAACCCCAGATCTAGAATTGCCTACCAGTGTTAGGTATGATTTTCCGTTGATTAATTAGATACTGATTGACTGGTGCGTCCAGGCCATACAGGTCTTCACCTATTATGAGATTCGTAAATCTGCCAAGAGCCACAATTCCCGAAAAGGAGTACTGCATCAGCGGAATCTATGGTCATTCCTCGGCCCGGGATATACCCTCAATGGACAGTGTACTATCGATACGAACGGAACACACTACCCCGGAAGCCCTAGTGCATTATTTCAATATGTAGTTGCCTCCCACAATATGTGATGCATCATATTGCTATCCTCACTTAGCGTTCCCGCGTCGACGGTCAGACCGGCTAAGACTACCCGTTCCATCCCGCCGGGAAAGCTTTATCATAAGTGAGATTGCCCTTGTGATCTCGTCGATCCTTACCCGGTCCCAGGGATGGAAGACAGGAGGCAGGTAGAAGTGTCGTTTCTAGTGTAATACATTCCTGGTATACAATGGAAGGAAATTGTGAACTACTAGGGTATTATTGGGTGCGTATTTTGCGTTTATAGTCTAGATCTATGTAGTCACCTGCATCGGTTTTTAGGTCGTTGTAGAATAAGATTACTTAGATATAGTCAACGGAGAATACCCAGAAGGTATAAATATCCTCTGGGGTAAACTTGCAAGAAAGATAATTCCGTTATATTCACAACCCACATTCAAGCATCCAAGTTAATTACTCTCTCTCATCTCTAGCAACTGTTGTTAGGAAGCTAGGGTACGAGAAATGCGGTGTAGGGAACTGCAGGTACCGAGCATGTACAAACCACTTAAGAGAACAAAGGGACAAATAACACAAAGGATACTATATCCTAGGTAGCTGAGGTTCTAGTTTCCTGCAAAACGTTATTATCTTTACCCAAAGACCTATTAATAATATGACTAATTGAGCCGGTCTTACCTCAATAGATTAGCAGTTGCGCTCAGGGGGGTAATAAACACCAAAGCAGAGCAGTGAAGGAAATAGTTACATATTACCAAAAAGGGAATTGTTATTGGGAAATCTGTTGGAAATGCCATACATGAATTTACAAGAGTAGGAGGACTGACACGAAACAGTGACTAATGTCCCTTAGAAACATTGCTCCAATTCTAGTTTCTTTTCCCTTACATACCTATGTATGGCAATGACGGAGCTAGCTGGGGCAGTAGACCAGGTGACCTTAAGCAAGGGCCCAAATTATGTGGTATCGAGATGCTAGGTCAAGTCCGTGTATCTGCCAAAAGAGGCGATTCTCAAATTATGAACCAGGGACTCGGTATAAATACCCTGGACAAAGGCATAACACAATGTTTGAATTCCCAGGTAGACCCATAATCATACCCGTATCCCACCGCAGCGTACTTTTGGCTCATAGGAGTCGGGGACACCTTTTGGTAGTTTATATGTCAGTTGGAGTCGACTCCACTATCTGCGCCGCGCCGCTGGAACAAGCTTGACACCAAAATAGGTACAATATTGCATAGATGCAGCAGTATGACGATGTGCACGCACTTCTGACCGTATTTGGCAATAAACGGGCTCCTTCAAAGGCCTTTCTTCTTCCTCCAGGCCTCTGAGATGCAATAAAGGGATGGAATTATGCGGCCAGGACCCGGATTTAAAGGCCCTACACTCGTACTACTAGCCTCGCCGAAGATTGTAAAGCTAGGAAGGTTGCCTAATAGATGATAATGGCTACCAAGTATCGTCTCGCTGTTCATACACTGGACGGCCACGTCTAATTCCCGGTGAGTAGGGTTTGAACATTGCACATTTGGTAAGAATCTTGTTGCATTCGTTGATTATCCTTATATGTAATTTCACCCTTTAGATGATACCTCACATTTTAATATAGCAAATATTCCTTGGTATATTGGCCTGGAACCTCGCGCTAGAGTCGGTCTACTTAAGCCAATTTGGCGGCCAGCAAGATGTCGCGATCCAGGCCCCTTTGGAAATAGGTGACTACTTCGTTTTCGTGCAAAGAGTTAAAACTAGATAAACGATTAGGTGGTTGCTTTGTCGCACCCAAATAGCCTCCTTATATCCCAAGCATCATTTCATCCCATGTTCTTGCCGCTTGTTATAAGCCATGATAGTAGGCTGCAAGAGAACTAATTAGAGTCCCGACATAAGGGATTGCAGTATCCCATGCATAGGTACCGGGGTAGTTTAGTATTATAATCCTATTCATAAATCCTTCACTAAATGAATAACGCTCTCTTATGAAATTATTCATTAAGACTTGCCCGATACGAGGCTTTTAAAGACTCCCATTATACCCTTTATATAGGGTTATCTCGTTATATACTTCATATGTCAAACGCTGTCTACTGTAGATCAACTTTATCTTGACAATAATGGCAAGCTATAGTCTTTTTCTAGTATTGAATCCATGCCATCTGTATACTGAACTGCAATAACAGAATCCCTGGTAGTTATCAGGTACATGAAAGATAAGGCACCTCATCGAGAGCTTCCATTGCTGGATGAAGGGGCTAGGGCGGTGAAGAGAACCACGGATACAAAGCTCGTCAGGGACAAAAGATCTTCTACGTTCTACTTGATACCTAAGGGCACAAGGGTAACATTTCATACGCCGAGAGGCCACTCTCGAAGCGTGTCTTGTTCTAGCCCTTAGCAAAATGACGTGGTTGGTACACACCTACATAGTAACACCTCTACACACTACATATTGTCCTAACCAATACTTCAATGTGCACTTTACAGTTTAATATACCTAGGCATCTTTACTTGGGAACGGACCACTTTTGTCATCTAGGACCCTGTGCTAGCCTCTGGTAATAGAAAGGACTAATTAAAGTACTGATAGAGCCCCTAATATGGGGCTATATGGTAAATTTCCACTCAGGATACATATTTCAGTCGGCATACCCTGAAGACAAGAAAGTATCATAGCCTTTCATACAAAGAGTTTATTGTATCAGTATTCAATGGAAACTGTGCAGTACTCACAAAGGTGATATGTGGTACAATGATACGTTACAGACTTTAAATATAATGACTGCTCCGCTCCCATTTTCGATGGTTTCCTTATATTCTACTGTTACGTACTTGTTATAAGAAGAATATAACGTCGCTTCTCATCTCCTTAGACTAAGACATAGTGATAACTTAGTAATCTGTCCTACCACTAGAGAGGTCTGTTAAAACGTGACTGAAATAACCATATCGCACTTGAAGAAATGTTGCAAGGACTAGATATATGGCTGCACTATCAGTGAGGCTTGAGTAGCATCGCTCTGGTGGTGTTTTGTATGGCCCCATGACCTATCGGATAAAGCAAAATTGAGCTTACCGCAGTTTCAAAACAATAGATATTGGATCAATATATGACAGCACAGCGATTTGATACATGGCAGTTGTTCCTATACTGCCAGACAGGGACCGCTGGGTTGCGGGACAGCACTGATGTTATAGCACACGAAACAACTTCAGAAATCCACAGCACCTCATCACGTTTCTAAACAATGCTTTTGTCCGCTATTATTCGTGTGGTTATAATATTTACCTAACAAAGATTATTTATCTTTCAACCTGCCTTCACAACGAAGAAAAGTTCTAAATTCAGCTTCAAAATGACGGGCGACAAATTTTGGGAAGTCCTGAATACAACTCAGGTAGTCACTCTATTTGTCATAGTATGGATCATAGTCATCTACTCTATGAATGTTTTTCATACGACCCTACGATATGCCTACCAACACTTCCTCACGTTCTTGAAGCTGTTCCTTTCGGCTGTCATCGCGGTACTTCTCCTCGGTTTCTGGTCCCCTCCTACATCGATCTTCCACAGTGCTACTGTGAGCATTCTATCGGTAGCAGTTTTCTGCTTCTGGTTCGTCGGATCTTCTATTACCCTCGCTGCCTACTCAGTCACAAGGATATGTACCACCAGCGACTGCTCGTCCCTCAAGGAGGGTGCTATTCTCATTGTCTTCACACTCTTTGGGTACTGTTTGCCAAAACTCGGTAAGGAGAACAAGAACAAGAAGAACGTTGATAATGATGATAACGCTCAAGGGAACTGTGACAAGCGGATCGCTCAGCTCGAGGGCAAGATGCTGAAAGACCGCATGACATTGAAAGATGAGATACGTGAACTTCGGACCCAGACACAATTACTGGAGCGACTTTTGAAGCTCGAAGGGCCGAAGTAAAGAGTTTCCCGGAAGCAAACCATAAATTTCATTTCATTGATCAGTGTACGAAAACTAACCACAAAGGTAGGATCTAGGCCATTGGACTGGGGCACTTGAAATCGGTAAGTAATGGGCGTTATATTGTTTAAGGAAGCTTTATGGGTAGAACTGTTTACGCTAGTTACTTGTTTATCGCCGTATGAATAGATATGTTTACACCAATCTTTTGTTCCTTGTTTAAAACCGATAGTTCCAAAACCCTGTAGCCCTCATAACTCGACCGTTATATACTTGGACATGGACTACGAGTAAATTGCGTGCCTTATAACATAACAACAATAAACACCAATATGAGACAAGTTAGCTGAATGATTTGTATAAATGTTGTATAAAACCTTCTAAGTGAATTGTAGGTAAATAGATTCCAAGGGACGTTTCTGGCCGCTGCAAGCTGTTCTTGCGTACCAGACTTCTGACTTTTCGTATTGTCAAGGGACTAGATAGATGCACAGCAGACTGAGAGTGATGGGCATATAGGTAACAGGTCGCGCCAGATAAGAATATGACCTAGCTGCAAGCGTTTAGCTAAAAGGGAGTATCACTTAACCTATAGAAAACAAGTATAGGTACAGGTGTAGAGTGTAGCTGATAAATTGCAAGGAGATAGATGGACCCTACCGTTTATCTAAACCACCAGTTAACTGAAACGTTGAGTTCTGCTTTATCGCCAGTGCTAGCGACGCTATGCCACCAGCCCTTGGGGATAAACAAGGCATCTCCTGGCCCAACAGATACACGCTCTATATTTTCGGAATGGCTCTCATCGGTCCAAACAGCGTGGTGAAGTAGTTCACGTTCAGGCCCTTCCATCATCTCGGTGCCCCTGAAGCGAGAACTGCCCATATAGCCAAGCTTCCGACGAACATGGACAAACAAATCCGAGCCAAGCTTTGGCCGGATGAGATGTATTATCTTGGATCCAAGAACCTGGCAGAACAGATTTGGATTTGGATCGCGGTGCAGAGGAGTGTAGGTCGGCTCTAGCCCCAGCCATATACTAGAGTCATAGATGTCTCCCTTCCCGGCATCGTTGATAAGCCTAGGCGCAGGCAAGTCTTGGGATAGAGCCTCCGGGAGGTGATCTAGATTTGACTGCGCAACGTAAAGTTTCTGGATTCGATCAGAAGGATTGCTTCTTGTGTGATTGAACTGACAAGCACGAATGAGTAGACTCAAGGGCGCATCGAACTGTTGAAAACGCGGCCTGTCATCTTTTCCAGACTGTATCAAGTAATCGATAATGCGAGGAAGATGATGCCTTTCTTTTTGGTTTGAGGTCTGGAGCCATTCCTGGAAGTCTTGTAGGTTCTTCAACTGCGGATCCAATGTAGCACCATTGGGAGCAACTGAGCTCATGTATTCATATGACAAGATAGCATTGCCATGATCTTCCATATGCTCGGCAAATGAGACCTGGGAACTTTGTGACTCATGTGTAAACCATTTTCTGGCAGCTGGGAAACTGTGGAAAGAATACAGAGCAAGTGGGAGTTCGGGAATCCAAAAGTCTTGGCGGAACGTGTCTAAGTCAAGTTCATCTGTGGTTGCTTTCATCCGGGGAATGTCTCTGTAACCCCGAGTTGTCGAACATGTCTGAGAGTTAGCCTTGAAAGAGGGGGAGTTGCGTCTATTATGCCGGACAACAATGGTCGATAGCAAGGACACGGCTCTATTTGAAAAGAGATAATTCATGTTCCCGTGTGAAAAAAAGCACAGGAGAACTTAGAACTCGAAGCTTGCTCGTGATGTAGAAGCTAGAAGTCTTGGTAAGTAGTTTTCCCTTGGAGTGAACTATGGGGGTGAGACATTGATACTGTAGTACCTATGTGGTAGAAATGTATGCATTGTACGTATGAGTTGTATACATGCATATAGTAAAGACAGTACAGTATTAGATGGGTAGAGTATTGGAATGGATTGTACAGTTTAGCAAGTAATAGTACTTAAATACTAACTTCGCCTAATCCGATCAGGTCCACTGGTGAGTAGGAAGGTAGGTGGGAGCCTGTCGGAAACGGCTGAAAGAAATCCCAGTACATACCTACCTAGTCGGAGTGGACCTCGACTAGGTAGGTAGGTACCTAAAGGTTATAGGTAGTCCCCCACTTTTATAAGTTGATCCGGGGTCCGGTCGGAGATAGAGATATTCTTATCTACCTACCTTATCTTACTGCTACCTTAGGTAAGGTAGTCCATAGTGGCGCTAGCTGTTACCTAGCACGCCCTGTGCATTGACCACGTCCACAAAAGACACAATCTCTGGTTGGGCTGGAGACTGAATTTAACCCGTTTTTGATAAACCAATCCCCAAATCCGGTTGCAGTCCTTTCAACCCCCCCATGAACATCAACAACAGGCTTCCTGGCTGCGACGCATAATTCACCAACATCTCTCTCTGCCGGTTGTCGCAAACCATCCCGTCAGTCTGTACACAGGAACAATCTCACCCCATTGTGCGTCATGTACGCGCCATAGTCCTCTCTTGTCATTCGAGCAGCAGCACCACCATTACCACCAGGAAATCTGCTCGCTGGGGCTGCCTCATCCACGCTTCACCTAGATCTGCCCCCATCCTTCCATCCTATTTATTAGACCGGGGCGGCGAGCCCTTCCAACGTCGGCGCATCACTCTATGACACCATGTCGTCGTCCTCAGGTACACCCGAGTCCTGGATCTCCTCGTTCTGCTCGCTCCTCGGCCACGAGTATTTTGCCGAGGTATCAGAGGAGTTTATCGAAGATGACTTCAACCTGACCGGTCTGCAGACCCAGGTCGCTATGTACAAAGAAGCCTTGGAGGTATTTGCCTTTGAGTATACTTTGTTGTTTTTCTGTACGCGAATCAGCTGACACGTGCTGCTAGATGATACTCGACGTCGAGCCCGAAGAGGACGAAGACGAGGACGAAGACGATGAGGAAGAAGAGGACGAATCCATCGAAGGTGCCGACAGAATGAGACACGGCGAACGGCGGAACCATTCCCGCATTGCCAGCGACCTGTCCGTAATCGAGTCGTCTGCCGAGATGCTATACGGCCTGATACACCAGCGCTTCATCTGCTCCCGGGCCGGCATCCAGCAGATGTCCGAGAAGTACGAGTTGGGCCACTTTGGTGTATGCCCGCGCAACCACTGCGAACAGGCTCGGACACTCCCCGTCGGACTATCCGATATACCGGGCGAAGAGACGGTCAAGCTGTTCTGCCCATCGTGTCTCGATGTCTATGTACCTCCCAACAGCCGTTTCCAGACTGTCGACGGGGCTTTCTTCGGTAGAACCTTTGGCGCACTATTCCTCCTCACATTCCCCGAGTACGACCTTACGAAGCGAGGCGCCGATGTTCTCGCAGGGGCCAGGATCTCCGAAGATAGTAAGGAGATGCTCAATGGCATGTACACTTGCAACATCGCTCCGGGACTGGGCACAACCAAGATCTACGAGCCTCGTATCTATGGCTTCCGAGTTTCAGAGCTCGCGCGCTCTGGCCCGCGAATGCAGTGGCTCAGAGACAAGCCTGATGACTTGTCCGAATTAGACGAGGCACGCCGATTTGCGGAGGACAACCCGGACAGCGACGATGATGATGAAAGCATGAACCTGAGCGGGCGACCTGTGCGACGACTACGACCCGTGCGAAGACGTCATGGCCAAGGTGGAAGTCCTATGCCTGTCGAGACAAATGGTGCCGAATCGGAGCTTTAGGGAAACAACGACATTGGTAGTGCACCTTGTCGAGGTCAGACTTCTCCCGAACAGGAGGAAGCATCTGCGCCAATTGATCATCCGCCTTCCGCTCCCGCCCCCATCTCTTTAGTCATCAGAACGACTGCTAACCAGGCCCGCGCTACCTGAAAATACTATTCTCCTCGCCTGCATGAGATTGTTGGCACGAAAGCGAACAGAGATAATATTAAGTAAGCCAGACATGAAGAAGAGGATCCTTGAAACTCCGATTTCATCTTGCATGGCCGGCGTTGGTCGTTTGTCTTTGGTTTTTAACGCCATGTCCTGGAATTGGCGTTGTTTTTCTCTAGCCCGGTTGGCATCAGGTGGAAAATTAGGGTGGTATCTGTGATAGGAACACGATGGATGCCGGGGTGAGGACTGTTGTTGAATATGAAAAACGCCGCCGGCGGTGGCGGCAAGATTTGTTTCACGCTCAATACACTCAATGCTCGTGGCGTTGAGGCCCTCATAGACCGTAGTCATGCGTCATAATAAATATTTTTCCGCGTGAATCACCGCTCTTACTACATAGTCCCGAGTGATTTACTATACAATGCGGCTCATATCTGTTGTGGTCTATGTAAGAGACCTTGCCCTCCTTGTGATTTAATTTATACTAGCTTGACGATACGAATTCGTGATATTGGCTGTGTAGCTCTAGAAGAAAGAAAAACAGTTAAAGCTAGGAGCTGTGCTTATAATCGAAATAGGGGAATATTTCTCTCCATGCTTAGGTACCTATGTATATATAATAGTATGATGCCGTCTACAACCAAACAAATACCCTTAAGAGCTAAGCTCCTTTTCGATCTCGCCATCTCGAGACCTAGATTTATGTGCTCGCCCATCTATCTAGCTCGCCTTTGACTAGTACGCCTTATTTTGTCACCATACCGTCGTCTTGGCTCAGCAGGCTGAACATGCAGAGTATATTCTAGTTTGACATCATTGCATCATCTTGGGAGTCTAGTTGACGGCTATTTATACTGCTGAACGTTGACCGCATTCGGTCGGAGACACCATTATTTTCCGATGCATTTATGGTCTGGAAGGATGCCTACAGTGAGATTCAGTCCCGGACCGTATCGGAATTGAAGCTTCTGCAATCTTGCCTTGCTTTACTTATGTATTTTAAGAGACTAGAAAAGGGGAGAGAGATAAGAGAGGAGTGAGCTTCGTAAAGGACCACGCTCGATTGCTTTAGACAAATGTTATCTCGCTTTTACGAAGGGCTATTAATATATTTACATTTCTTTATATATTTTATTAAGCTAGACTAGACTTTCGAGCCTCAGCGGACACCTGGGAGAGGGGATCAGTGGGATGTAGTCTGGCTTCGAAGTATCATCGAACTCCCAACGTTCCCGAGAAAAATCCGGACCGGCTATTTGCCCCTAGCATGGAATTATAGAACTCGCTAGACCTTTTATTCAAGGCTGAGAAGTGTGGTTGACAGACAGTCCTAGCTCTAACCTAGGCATACTCTAGGAGACCCCTTTCTAACCGTACTTATCTGAGCCTTACATCTGTACCAGCACGAAAGATCACTGTCCGCGGCGATCAATGGAAGCCATGTTAGCTCTATTGACACAGAACATCTCGGTAATTACCTGCTATTCTCATTTCTCGTATAATGACCAGTCTCGTCAGTGATTCCCTCAAATCCGAGATGTGATGCAGAGAAATAGGGGCACACACACTTTGCACTGAAGACTTAGCATGGGTCTCGGGAAGACTATGAAAGAGGGTTTATTCTGAGGCATAATTGCCTATCTATTGTGATGTGTGTGTGTGTGTGTGTGTGTATAGCACTAAAAGCTAATTGAAAATGGGATTAAGGGGGGAGAGCTGTGTGTGTATGTATTTAAAATGGATAGGAAGTTCCTAGAAAGGGGTATGCTGACGGAAAAGGATGGAAGGCACCTTATGCGATGTCGTCGCATATGAGCCCATAGCAGAATTTAAGTCCCAAGCCAATTATCACAAGCGATCCGTTGTACTATCTGTCTCATCTATTATGGTTGTATGTTTCTATCTTGCTGGTTCAAACCTTTTGACTCATCGGGTTTTGTCATGTGTTTATTAAAACCCCAATACTACATTAATGACTAGGATTGTTATTAGAACTTCAATACTATGTTCGTTTGAAAGGATTATGCATAGTCAAAGCCTTTACATCAGGCGTTAAGTTTGTTTTGGCACATACTAAGTTTAACGTCATGGCACTGGAGAATGAGGAACTCGGCAGAAACAAAGCTGTTTATTTAAGTGGAAAATGGACAATGATTTGGATAGAAGAATAAGATGGTGAGAGATTTTGTGATTTATTGCTTGATGTGAATGGTTATGATATTCTACATAGTAAAGCAACACCGGCCATTCTTCATACATTCTTCACCCGTCACCGTGGGATTTCCGGTGTATAATATGCAGCAGTTTTAAGTACACAATAAAATAGGTTTTCAAGATTGTAAACTCGTCACTTACACCACTATGGGCTTTTTACCTGTACTTTCCACGGGGATAAGGGTAAATTTCCATTTCTATCTTTCAAGCCAGTGAGTCTGTTCATGAAAAAGGGGGATCTAAAAAGAAAGCGAGAGAGGAGAACAACAGTTAGGTATGTATTGCTTATTTCTGCTCACATATTGTTTGAAAGCTTCAGAAAAAAACAACACGCAATATTGTGCTAATTCCCGTGCCTTGACAGTAGAAGCAGCAGTCAACAGCTAACTGAGCTATAATACGATGTACCTCGAGTCCTCAATTAAACCCTTGCTCATGCTCATCTCACATGGCAAGGGCGCGTGTCCTTGGCGCATTTGTTCCAACGTGGCGGGATCGTTACCGGCTTGGTGACTGAATTTCTGGATATGCATTGCCTTTAATCTTTCTGGCTCGTGTGTAGATGGTAATTACGAGTATTACCCGCTAATGCGGACTTGATCCTTCTCTTGAGTTTAGTGATCTGGCACTGCCTGCTAGCTAGCATTCTATTGTATGCATGTGTTCATATACAGGAGCAGATCTGACCCTGAGATAGTAGTAATGCTCGCTGCTAATGACTTCAAGCCATGAGTATAAAACATGCTGTCACGATGTACATTAGTATATGGGGAGGTAGCAAAGTAGTTGTGGAGCGAAGAACTAGAACTAAAGCTACATGGGAAAGCGGCCCTTTTACACCTAAAGGCCTCCTCTGTTGACCATCATGTGTGGTACTAGCTGTGCCTTCACCGCCGTAAGCCTCTTCAGGCTCGTTGCTTAGTAACGTGACGAAAGCCTCATTTCTGACACGAATTTTCATGTACATACACGAAGGTCAAGATCATACCCGTCAATTTGTTTAAAATGAATTTGCTTAGAAACGGTAAACCGCTGGAGATTTACCAAGTATCACTGATTGGTATTTACTTTGATTAATTCGTTCTTGAAGTGCAATTGATACGGACGTATCTTTGGGACGCAGCATAATAGCAATTGCCTTATTATGTATTATGATTAAATTCTAACCCACTCCTGATCGCTCCAGATCATATACCTTCCTGTAAACCAATATGTAAGACGGTTAAGCTAGCTGCACGCGTAAGGCACGCGATGACGGCACCGCGCCCTTGGATTTGGGCAGCTGAGGCTTCGGTTGAATTTATCAGCATCGCTATATACTCTACTCCTTTACATTTACAACATACAAGCAGAATGTGGAGGGCCAAGAATTACGGCGCAACGTTCGATGGCATATTTATAAGCGCGCCAGGTAGGTAGGTATTGTGTGTCGTGTTTCGTTTCACACACAGCTAGTAGTGACGAAATGTCTCCAAGTTAGATGCGGAGAGAGATAATATATAGAAATTTAGTCTCGGAATTATGCAATTCCTACTCCTATGTAGTTTTGCTGATGTTTTCAATCACTTGTCAGGTTTAGTCAAAGCAAGTAGAAGGAAAGTAAGTGTTTGTATACATGGATATATGCATATAGTGGCTTTGATACCGTCAGCGTGCCGAGGTAGGCGTTGTGTAAGTAGGCATTGGAGCTAGGATTCTCCAATCTATGTGCGTACGTACGGGCGTACGCGGACGCACGCTACGTCTGCAAATAGATTGATGGAGTGATAGGTAAGCGTACGGCTGTCCTTGATCTAGGGACCCAACTTGATCTCGCGTGGTGGCGGATGATTGTTTGGTGTCACTAGCTACCGGTGTTCCCGGTGAGGCTGATAGGCGGGCTGTCTGGCTAGGAGGATGAAGGGATATATTGACAACCACTAATGCCTCATTGAGTGGGATGCGAGAAGGTAACACAAGAACACCAAGAAGAAAAAACAAGAAACTAGAATCTATCGGCGTACCTGTCAGAGAAAAAGCGCCTGCTAGCCTACGTTCATGTGCATGCTATCCAGATCTACTAAATGGAATGCATGTTGTTGTTGTATTGGTGCTGGTCTAGGAATTCTGGAATCGCTATTATGTAGCGATTAATTCTGGATTGAGTCCAGTGTGCCAACTACACTCATCACGCCCACCGAAAGGCTAATAAGAAAGGTTATCCCAGACTTGGCATGTGACTAGCCATATGCTCTATCTCGAACCTACACGATATCTAGAGGCATCACTACCATCGCCACCACCGCCCCTTCAGCCTCACTATTACCCAGGTTTTGAGGAGTCCGCCAAAGGAGCAAATACCGAAAGACTTTCGGAAAGCCGGGGCTGTTCAATGTTGTTAGGATTGCCAGGGCGTTTTCAAGGGCTTAGCAGGATTTCTTGGTAGTTTCATGATAGTTTCCTGGTATTGGTAATCATAGTTGGCCATCAGCACGAAAACAGATGGTTCCAAACTGGTATGTAGACTTCGTTGCCACGTGCGATGTAAGAGAAGGATCTACATAGGTAAGCAGCCAAGGCGCCTGAAGCATTCCTTTGTCTAGTATGGCGTTAATGTGGCTGATTAGTTGGTCTAGACTTGCAAAGGGGGGTTATTCCATAATTGAAAACAATTAATTGAACGATAAAAAAAAGGTTCTTAGTGAGATGAATGTTTCGTATAAGCCCATGTCGGATTTAGGAAGACGACTTTGATGTTATCTCCTTTAGCGCAAAGGGGGTTGGGTGACTACCAGGTATACTCTAATTCACGTGTGTAGTTGAAAATGAGCAGGGTTCTACGTAGTTCCCATCCCTTTCGGCCGAGCCTTTCCTCGGCTTTGAGTTGTCGGGAATATTGTGCACTCGGGATTCGAAACAAACGTGGGTACGAAGTATGAGTACGAAATAATACGTACATAGGTACATACTACCTACATGGATGGTATGTATTGGGGGCTTCAATTGGTGCTGATTAGGCTCAACAAGTTAAGCAAACTTTTGCCCCACATTAGTGCCCCGAACGGAGATTAGTCCTCTTCTACCTATCTCCAAGCCGTTTCGAGGCGGTGGGATCGGTTCCATGTTTTTAGTTTTCTGGAAGCGAGAGTGGGTACAGCTAGCTGAAAGCGAGAAGGCGCCCCGCCAGGGTGGTCTTCGGTTGCTCTTTTTAGCCTAGTACTAATTCCTTTTTCGATTGACCAAGAAATCATCTTTCGAAGCTGCCCCGCTTCTCCAAATACCTACGGCTTGCTCCAAAGCCTATACTACAATTCATCATGACATGCGACGATTATCAATGGGGAAACTGAAAGATTACCTATGTGCTCGAGTACGAGTGCCTATCAAAGAAACTTTGTTTCATGGCCCTTCATTAGTTCTCGGATCACCTCCCGGGATTTTCGCCGGGTAAGACTAGCGAGCAATTCTAGCGCGCGAACCAGTGGCGCAAGGCGGATCGGTATGCAATCCATTCATCATCACTGTGCATGTGTCGCGACCAACAGGCGTACGTACACACTTACCTCGTTGATGCGCATATACATTAGTTGGGTACCTAGTTATTCGATCGTTACGTGTAAGTACATATAAATTATAGAACATATGGCATTTCCGTCTTTGCACTTCTATACACCGTCTCGGAACTGCCACGCGTGAAGGTAGCTTTGCCATGCTTTTTATACCTACATCGTCACCTCAGCTTGGCATGTGGCTACGGCTCACGATCTCACCGCAGATACCTGTTGATTGTCTCCGTCCGCTGAAGAGTGACCTGTCCACGGAACGCTCATGTTCGTTTATGGTGGAGTTGTTCCACCAATGTTTCCCCAAAACATATTTGACCGTAGTGTACTGCGATGGTGTGCTGAGTTTTTAATCGTTGCTATAACTACAGTTTACAAAGCTTCTTGGATGTCGGACCGTAAATTGAGAGCTGCAGATATGGAACGTAGGGCCCTACTTCGCCAATTTATTTGTACGTGCAGTAGTGTATTCCATTTATTAAGCTCGGAATTCCGCGGATTCATGTATAGGTAGTACCTCATAGATGGAGCAACTAAACCAACTAATAGATACTCATACTTCATTAATACTATTAGTAGTATGTATGCGGATTTATAAGCTAAAAGCCTCATCGGACCCTAATCTATCCGTTAAGTCTCCGCCAACTCTAAACTACCAGTGCCGGATCAAGCTACTACATGTCGACCAGAGCAGGCGGGGCGTACCAGGTAGGTAGTAATAAGGCTGCCTTAGGTATTGCCTCTAACATTGATAATACCCACAGTATCTACATGTAAATGCTACTATAGTTTAGCATTGCATATACAAGTACAGTAGAAGGCCCAATGGACCAATAGGGATATTTCAGGAGGGGACATCCGCCACACGGACCCTTCTTTCTTCTCGTTCGAGCCTCAACGAGAGTTCCAATTGGAAAGCCTAGAAGTTATAGACTTTTTGATCGGCTTATCAATCCCTCTCAGTCGCAAGATGATACCGACGACCCTGCATGTCTATCTTTCTCAATCCTGGATATCCACATGCATACCTTGCCTGCTTTAGTCTATATGTATGTGTAAGTGTTTAGTCACATCACCGTAGGAACTCATCTCTCACACTAAATACATACAAGTAGCCGTGGATGCTTTGAGGCCCGCGTGCTCGTACTTCACGCTGCTTTATTACATATACAGAATTGCCATGCCTAAACCCTCTTCCAAGTGTCGGTGTGATGTTCCAAGAGTTGCAACAGAGCGCATTGATAGACGATACCTACCTATATAGACATAGGGAGATGTCTTTGACGTTGGCAAACACAATGGATCCAATCATAATTCAAAGGTGGTTATGGGCCCCGCTGATGAACGACACTCAACATGGATACGCACTGAGCCTGATGGCAAGGCACAGGTCAAGTTGGTGGATACATGCAGGGCGAAAATGCCGCTGATTAAGCGGAAATAGGCACTAACCAGGTAATCTGTACTTGTTACTGCAAAACCGCTTGGGGAGCTGGAATAGTTGAGACACGCCGTATGACTGTGTATGATCGATGTCAGCATTGTGCCTGTGTCGTCAAGAGACAGAGCAATTATGTCTCACTCAGTATTTATCATGATGCATGATGATTCAGATTCCGTACTAGGACAGCAACTAACCGGGATTGGGAAAGGTACCCCCCTTCATTCGTCTCTGTTGCCGTAGGCATGTGGGCTGCAGCTAGTGTTGCCCGGGATGGGAGATGCATTAGCGGCCCTGTGTGGTGGGGTTGAGATTCGAGACAAAGGTGACGGATGGGTCCTTGTAAATGAGAAGAAAAATAGAAAGAAAAAGAAAAGAGGGAAGAGGTACGGAGTACGAAGTACCAAATGGATTGCAGCATTACTAAGTTTCTAGGCGCATGGAGGCGGAAAGATACAAAGGAAGTAGCGAGGAACATTTTGTTTCTGTAGGGCAGTCCCCAGTGCGCATTTCCTATTAGAGGGCACCGACGCCTCATCGCTGCCTCCTGCTCTTCTTTCTGTTAACTTCTCTTAACTACTTTGTGTATCCTGCTTGCTTGCTTACTTACTCTTGCTTCAAGTTGCTTGCTACTGCCCCGGACCGTTTCTTTTACCGTCTTGTTCGCCCTTTGCGGGTAGACGGCTGACGGTTGCTTGGGCTCTCTCATTCCTACTTACATCATTACAAATAATAGCACCGAACAACATTTTCCTATTTAGTCCCCGGCAACCAGCCTCGATTCATCGCGCAGATCCGCCGGGAGCAGAAGCAGATTTTAGATATCTGTTTTTGGTGACGACCCTGACTCCTGTTTGTCAGTCGGATACGCCCACGATTTAAGACAGTTTTGAAAGACTCTTCAACCGAGCACCAAGGAGCTGTGTGTGGACGACCGCTAGACACGGGCAACGAGCTTGTTTCGTGCGCCGCTGTAGGAAACATGACGGAGAAGGATTTAGAAAGGCAGGGCTTGGCTGGCTCGGCCGTGGAGGACACCGTGCCAGCTACCCACGACGAAAAAGCGCAGTCTTCCCACAGCACATCCTCAGCTTCGACTAAAACCAACAGCACAGATCCATCCGAAGAACAACGCGAGAATGTTCGAAGGAATAACCCCAATGGCTTCTCTCGCGTCAACACTGGTGTTTCGGTCGAGCAGGCCGAGGCTGATTTCGCCGAGCTCCAGAGGGAATTGTCCGGACTATCACGGGCTAGTCGCGTTAACAGCCGGAAGTCCAACGACCCGGAGAAAGGCGCCAAGATAACCACGGATACACCTGAATCTGCCGACTCGATAGACATGTTCGACTTGGAGTCGGCCCTGCGAGGTGGTCTGGCTGCCGAGCAAGAGGCAGGTATCAAATCGAAGCACATCGGTGTTTATTGGGATGGACTGACCGTCAAGGGAATGAGCGGCATGACCAATTTTGTGAAAACATTTCCCGACGCTTTCGTGGATTTCGTCGACTACTGGACACCATTGAAGAATCTTCTCGGCATAGGCAACAAGGGTGTTGAGGCTACTTTGTTAGATAACTTCAGCGGCGTTGTCAATCCCGGCGAGATGGTTCTCGTGCTGGGAAGGCCGGGTTCGGGCTGCACGACTTTCTTGAAGTCGATTGCTAACCAACGATGGGGCTACACCAGTGTCACGGGTGATGTGTTGTACGGGCCCTTTACCGCCAAGGAGTTCAAGAATTACCGAGGCGAAGCCGTCTACAACCAGGAAGATGATATCCACCACGCGACCCTCACCGTTGAACAGACCCTTGGTTTTGCTATTGACACCAAGATTCCTAAGAAACTGCCGGCAGGTACCAACAAGGCCAAGTTCAAGGACGACGTTATTACTCTTCTGCTTAAAATGTTCAATATCGAGCACACTAGGAAGACAGTCGTAGGCGATGCCTTGGTGCGTGGTATATCTGGCGGCGAGAGGAAGCGTGTCTCCATCGCGGAGATGATGATCACGAACGCATGTATTTTGTCTTGGGACAATAGCACCCGAGGCCTCGATGCTAGTACAGCACTCGATTACGTCAAGTCCCTACGAATCCAGACCAACCTTTATAAAACCTCGACTTTCGTGTCCCTTTACCAGGCCTCCGAGAATATCTATAGGCAGTTTGACAAGGTGTTGGTCATCGATTCTGGCAAGCAAGTGTACTTCGGCCCTGCGTCCGAAGCCCGAGGTTATTTCGAAAGCCTCGGTTTCTTGCCGCGACCGCGACAGACTACGCCGGACTACGTTACTGGTTGCACTGATGAATTCGAACGCGCTTACTCCGATGGTTACTCGCCTCAAAATGCTCCCCACAGCCCCGACACCTTGGCTGCAGCCTTTGAGAGCTCTCCCTATGCTGAGTGCTTAAAGGCCGAGATGTCGGATTACAAGACTCGATTGGACCAAGAGAGTGCCACGCATGACGATTTCCGAGTAGCTGTCCACGAGAGCAAGCGGAGTGGAGCAAAACATTCTGTCTATAGTGTTGGATTCCACCTACAGGTCTGGGCGTTGATGAAGCGCCAGTTCGCGTTGAAAATGCAAGACAAGCTTGGGCTTTCACTTTCATGGCTCCGAAGCATTATCATCGGAATCGTCTTGGGCACACTCTACTTGAACCTGAGACAGGACTCGGACAGCGCTTTCAGTAAAGGTGGTCTTCTTTTCATCGCTCTCCTGTTCAACGCTTTCCAGGCTTTCTCCGAACTTGGCTCAACCATGACCGGGAGACCTATAGTGAACAAGCATAAGGCGTATGCGCTCCATCGACCATCAGCCCTGTGGATAGCGCAAATTTTCGTGGACACAGCATTCTCGGCGGTTCAAATCCTTGTATTCTCTATCATCGTTTACTTTATGACAGGTCTTACACGGACGGCAGGACACTTCTTTACGTTCTACCTGCTCATTCTCGTAGGCAATATAGCGATGACGCTTTACTTCCGTATCATTGGTTGTCTAAGCCCGGACTTCGACTACGCTATCAAATTTGCCGTCGTTACAGTCACGTTGTTCATTTTGACCTCGGGTTACCTGATTCAGTATCAAAACCAACAGGTTTGGCTGCGCTGGATTTTCTGGATCAATGCCCTTGGCCTGGCATTTGCTAGTATGATGGCTAACGAGTTTGGCGGAAACGAGCTGACCTGCGTGGGCACGTCGCTCGTCCCATCCGGTGGTAACTACACCGACATTAGCCATCAAGTTTGCACATTGGCTGGCTCAACACCTGGAAGCGAACTTGTCAGTGGTAGCGCCTACATCACCCAAGGCTTCTCCTACGCGCCCCAGGATCTGTGGCGGAACTTTGGTATCATCATGGCGATAATCATTTTCTTCCTGATCATGAATGTCGTGCTAGGCGAGTTCGTGAAGCATGGGATGGGTGGCAACACTGCCAAAGTGTTTGCGAAGCCAAACGATGAGATAAAAGCGCTCAATGAGGCTCTCAACAATAAGCGACTTCAGCGCCAAAGAGCGAAGACTGAGACCGAGGGTTCGACTCTTAAAATCGAGTCAGAGAGTATCTTAACCTGGGAAGACCTGAATTACGATGTTCCCGTTCCTGGAGGAACTCGACGACTCCTTAACAACGTCTATGGCTACTGCAAACCTGGTCAATTGACTGCCCTCATGGGTGCATCAGGGGCTGGAAAGACTACGCTTTTGGATGTATTGGCTGCAAGAAAGAATATCGGTGTGATCCATGGTGATATCCTTGTCGATGGATCGAAACCTGGCAAGGAATTCCAACGGTCCACTTCGTATGCCGAACAACTTGATATGCACGACCCTACCCAAACCGTACGTGAAGCCTTGCGGTTCTCGGCCGATTTGCGACAGCCTTTTACCACGCCCCAGTCTGAGAAGTATTCATATGTTGAGGAAATTATTGCCTTGTTGGAAATGGAGAACATTGCAGACTGCATCATCGGTACCCCAGAAGCCGGTCTCACTGTCGAACAACGTAAGCGAGTGACAATCGGTGTGGAACTGGCCGCAAAGCCTCAACTCTTGCTATTCCTGGACGAGCCGACTTCTGGCCTCGACAGCCAGAGTGCCTTCAACATTGTCCGCTTCCTAAAAAAACTGGCTGCTGCTGGACAGGCTATTCTGTGCACGATCCATCAGCCGAACGCTGCCCTGTTCGAGAATTTTGACAGACTGCTTCTATTGCAAAGGGGCGGTCGCTGTGTCTACTTTGGTGATATCGGCAAGGACGCCTATGTCCTTCGGGGTTACCTTGCGCGTCATGGTGCCGTTGCTGGACCGTCTGATAACATCGCTGAATATATGCTTGAGGCTGTTGGTGCAGGGAGCAGCCCACGTGTTGGCAACAAGGACTGGGCCGACATCTGGAACGACAGTCCTGAACTTGCTAATGTCAAGGACACGATCTCTCAGTTCAAGGAGTCCCGCAAACAAGCCGCATCGCAGATTGATCCCTCCATGCAGCGTGAATATGCCTCTCCGTTGTTGCATCAAATCAAGGTGGTGGTCAAGCGCACTAACATTTCCTACTGGCGATCACCTAATTATCTATTCACTCGCATATTCAACCATATCGCGATCGCAGTATTGACCGGTTTGACGTACCTTCAGCTCGACGATTCTCGGTCTTCGTTGCAAAACAAGGTCTTCGTCATGTTCCAGATCACAGTTCTGCCCGCGCTCCTCATGCCACAAGTCGAGGTCATGTACGTCGTTAAGCGTGCCATATTCTTCCGCGAGCAATTGAGCAAGATGTACAGCACATTCACATTCACCCTTAGCATTGTCGTCGCCGAGATACCATACTCGATCCTGTCTGCGGTCGTCTTTTTCCTGCCCTTGTACTACGTCCCTGGCTTCCAGATGGAATCCACACGAGCCGGCTATCAGTTCTTCATGGTCTTGATCACGGAATTCTTCGCCATTACCCTCGGCCAGGTCCTCGCGTCTATCTCGCCATCAGCGTTTGTCTCAAGCCAGTATGACCCTTTCATCGTCATCACCTTTGCGCTTTTCTGTGGTGTCACTATTCCAGCGCCTCAGATGCCTGGCTTCTGGCGCGCATGGCTTTACCAGCTAGACCCGTTCACGCGCCTCATCGGCGGCACCGTCACTACGGCCTTGGAAGGCCTGCGCGTCAACTGCCGTCCCGAAGAGCTGAATGTGTTCATGGCACCTCCTGGTGAGACGTGTGGTTCGTACATGCAGTCCTTCTTCGACGCCGGTGGCCCTGGGTATATCATGAACAACGACGCCACCGACTGCCAGTACTGTGCCTACAGTGTTGGCAACGAATTCTATGCGCCATTCGGCTTCACCTACGCCAACCGATGGAGGGACCTCGGCATCTTTGCTGCCTTCATCGGAAGCAATTTAATCATCCTTTTCGCAGCTGTAAGTTCCCCTCTCTTAAAATCCGAGATAACCAATCGGTCCTTCTAGCTTGTTGAGAGTAGTCGTTAACATGTCACGTCACATTTAGAGCCGATTCCTTAACTTCAATCGACGGTGATCTTATTACGATGTATGTATTTACGTACACGGAATGGGGGATGAGATAGAAGATAACGAAGAGATGAAGTGCACTAGTTGTTTATAATCCTGGTGCATGATATGTGGACTGTACAGAAATTTGAGCCACAACAAAATCTAATGTTAGATCGAGCCAAAAAATAATTTTCTGTGCTTAGTGGCATCGATTCAGTTTTCCATAGACTTGTTATTTAGAGCGGAAATATTTAGGTTTGCGAGGTTGTCAATTTTTCTTGGATTGGGCCGGTGATAGACATGCCTTAGTGGTTGGTGGTTTGCAAAACAAATCCACGGACGGAGTAGCCGGGTAGATACAGTACAATATACAGACAGACCTGCGTACTTCAAAGAACGGTCAGATAGACTAAAACCATTACGTCTCATTTATACCGGTGCCCACTCAGTTGGATGTCATTCAATTGGGTCTGCGCCATTACCCGGCAGGAATACCGGTGATTTCTGAACCCCTTGCTTGAGGGGGGATGTCAGGGGCCTTGTCACTCGGCCAGACAGGACTCCTATTTGGAATCGTCTTGGATCGTTTTGTGTACCACCACCTACCTATCCTATCTATCTACCACCATTGATCTATCGTTCACCTGGTAGGAAAAAATCCCGTTGTCACATATGATAACAAAATGTGCGAAGCCACAGCACCAAAGCGTGACTACTACAGGTTAACCCCTGAAATAATATTAGCGTCTTCAGCACGGAGTTACTACACTGATCCTCTCCACTGTATGGCGATATAAGTCTCGATATTGAATGTTTCCCTTAAAACCTCGATTTTGAGTTGCTTTATGCAAAATCATTATTCACAATTTGTATTTGGACTTTGAGAAATCCTGGTGAAAATTAGATTCACATGCTTATTTCTTGTAACAACCCACCCCACAGCGGGAACTAACATTATTTCAGGGGTTGACCTGTAGATTCAATAGACTCCTCGGATACATACGCAATCCTGCCCCAACACACCACTAGACCGCCGCTGCCACTGAGGGTTCAGGACGCAAGACAGCCCTGTCGGACCTGAACGCGGGCTTGCGCCAGTGGACGCGTGCGACTTTCTTGCTATTGCTGTCACCATCTTCCTCCCGGGGCCTCGGAGATAAGATCTAGACGCAGCGACGGCTTTTCCTCCCCCCCCCCCCCCCTTTTCTTCGCCTTCCCCGCCTCCTTCTCATCCCTTTTCTCTTCTGTCCTGAGGAGTGGCAGAGAGAGACGTAGCGGCGGAAGAACTACACGGTAGGTACAGGTAGCGCGGGCGATGCGACATGGTGCTCGACGAAGACGCGCTTGCGCGATGGCGAAGATGAGGTCGAGGTCCTCGGGCGGCGCGCCGCGCCGCGCTTGTGGTATTCCTTGACGAACGGGTAGGAATACGAGCGCGAAGGTGACGAGGTTGAGGACTAGGGAGCTACTTATGAGAACAATCCTCGGACGTCTTTCTGTAAATAACTGTGTGCATACTGGGAGATATCGATCCTGATATGGGCGGTGAATCCGTGGGGAAACGCGATCACACTGATCCTCAGCGGCCGCTTCTTGTTCGACAGATTTGTAAACGCAGTCCCTAAGTGATTTGAGTCGATGCACGAGTTTAGGGTTATTAAACCCGTATGCCTAGGGAAGATTGCCACTTAGCTCTATCTTTCGAAGCCTCAGAGAGACGCTGTATGCCTTTACTGGACTGAAGCTGGAGCTTCGCTGTCTCATGTAACAACGAGGGCTCTGCGGGCAGAAAAAGAGGCTGACCAAGAGAAAATTACACGGAACAAGAGAGGCTCTTAGAATAAACTTGATAGTTGTGCTATCATAGTACGTGGTGCTAGGATGGAAAATGAGATTCAAGATGAGTCCGATCATGCATACATAATGCCAAAGACGACCGTAAGATTATTAGCACTAAAGTCTTGCTAATACCGTGCAGCTATCGATATGGAACTCATCATAGTTTCCAAGCCACGATAGCGTCGTTCTCGAGTTGCTCGTCCATGAGCTGGGCCAAAGTATGTCAAATTGTATTTGCTCAAACGTATCCTGTAGCTCGAGCATCTGTAGCCTTAGAAATATCACCTGTTACATATATTTCCACCTCTTCCACCTACGTTGCTACCTTATCTTAACTCCCGGGAGCCACTAAAGGTTCTAGTATAAAAAGACGCATGATACGTTACGAGCCATCTTGTCTCCGGTTGCCGTGCTGTATCGGCTGAAAAGCTAGTCCTACTTGTATGTGGGAATTTCTGTAACGTAGCTCTTCCTCCCGCCCTTGAACGTGTTGAGCACGTCCGAACAGTCTTTCCTCCACGCCTCGTCCAACCTCGTCGGGTTCCATCCTAGTAGCTTCTTCGCCACCGTTCCATTAATTACCTTGTGGCTTGCCCAGCATCTCTCAGTCAAGTCAACGACACCCCCCATGATCTCGTCAGCGATCTCCTGGAGCGAAACCCCACGAATCTCCTTCCCCTTGGACGTGCCCTCGCGAGGCAGGACGCCCGCGTCGAAGGCAGTGTCTAAGCATGATTGCACCATCTCGGTCACAAGAACATGCTCGACGGCGGCAGAAATGATGCCGCTCTTGCCAGAGGGGATAAAGCCTATGCCGCGGTCTTCGCACTCGAGGATGGCGCGTAACAGCAGAACGTATAGATCCGCAAGATCCTCCACATGCACCCAACCGAAGTTAGCTGTTTCATTGAGCGTGAACCCGTATCCGTGGTGGACGACATAACCCATGAGCGCTGGAATGATATATCCCGACTTGTTGAAAAGCCCCGTGCCAGTGCCGATAACACATGGTGCATCTACACTAGCTGCCTGCACGCCCGTTTCCTCGGCGGCCGTGAGCACGGCGACTTCGGCGGTCCTCTGGGGGTACGGTTCATGCTCGTCATCGCTCCTAAGAAACTCGTAGATGGCTGTCGCATCGGTGTCATCCCACTCCCTATCAGGGTGGGCAGTCTGCGTCAATGGATGATCAGCCAGATTTGAGGACCCGGAGAGTTGGACCATCCATGGGATCGGGTTACCTGGCTTGACGCGGCGAGCCAAGCCTTTCATAAAGGCTAGGCTCTTCGCTTTTGACTAGGTAGTCAAGTACAGTCCCGCCAATGTAGCCAGTAGCTCCTGTGAGGAAGATTTTCGATGTGGTAGACATTGGTTTCGATGGTGGCTGCGGGACCTACTGGGCTCTAGAAAGCTATGAAATCTTTTTTTTTCAACCTTTCCCCAGATTGAACGAGACAATTGGTTTTATTTTTCTGTATTTTCTTTTTACCAGTAATAATTAGCTAGATTAATAGATTGCACCTGTCTCACGGAAGCCTCCAGCTGTGGTGATGGAACGAGCTTTCGAGCGACACTTACTTATCTTGATGATAAATCAGTTGCGCACGTAAATAGGTGTTAGCAGTTCAATATAATAAAAATTGTACTCGGAGTTCCGAACTTGAAGTACAGCACGGTATCCCGTAGTTTGTTTGATTAATAAACAGTTGCTTAACTAACTCTCCCGATTATGAGGCAGCTCAGTCTCCAAGGATGGCCCTCAAGCTCCAAGGAATATAGCTAGAAAACTCGAGTAATGGGTAAGGATGCATAATATTGGGAATAATCTTTACACACGAATGCTGTCTACTAACAACACTAGATTCACAATGTAGCAAACTCTTGCCAAATACGACACAGTTGCAGTAATTGTTAGAAACGTTAATAAGCTATCTATAGTAAACCTACTTGTAGCACTATATAGATACTAGACGGATGATAGAATGCCTGGGTGACAGATTATTATTGGAGCAAAAAAAAAAGCTTTCTGGGCGAAAATGGGGATACGCTTGTCGATAAATCCAGTAATTAGAATCATGTTTCCCGAACAGCAGATGAAGTGTATTACGTCGAAGGGCACTAGTCTAGCCATAGCTTACAATATCATTGCGTCGTCATCTACACTTAGTAACGAGAAATACAGAGAATTTTACTGGCCTACAGTATGTGTGTGTGTTTGTGCATTAAGGGTATATGACGAAATGCGCACCGTAAACTTGCACGCGATGAAATCAATGAGGCTTTCAGAAGACGACCTCGGCGGCTACCATTCGAGCGTAGTCATAATACCAAAATTCTCCGAATCCCCTAGTCTTGCCGCGCCTCGCCGGATCCATTAAGTCATGACTATCACGGCTGGTAGAAAACACTGGAAAGTGACAAAAACGAGGGAGAGACTCGCGGAAATTATACTTAATTTCAAAAGTCTGGAAGAAGACTCCGAGGCTAGAAAAAGTGCTTCAAGGCCTATTATAAGAGGAGGCTGCACGAAACGAGGATGAGGTCGACGATAAGGACCGCCGCTGTAGACTACATCGCAAGCTGGCAAGCCTGGGAGCTGATGAGGGCTACCTCAATCAACCAGACGAGTTCCTCAGACAGGCATTAGAGGGCAGCAAAAAGATTGGGCCCATGTCATACGTCTTAATAAAGGAATAAATGAAGGAATCAGCAGTGCTCCTCGTTAATGTCTTGAAACTGAGACAAATTCTAGATGAAGCGTAGGATTTACAAGAGTGGATAGAAAAAGAACTATATCCATCACGGCTGAATAGCGTTGGCACCGGCACCGATCTGGTGAACATGTTCTGGTGGTGAAAGGATCAGGGCCTGGACGTTTAAAATCCAAACTTCCGGCTCGACATATGTTACTCGGTATCTGGCCTATCTCCCATTTCCCTAGCTATACAGGCTCATAATCTAGAAATACTGCATCATATGCTGTTACCGATATCCAGAGTAGAGCAGTATAGGACAGTCTGGATGCCTCTGAACCTCGCGGCTCCCATGCGTCACAATTATATTATCGAGCTACTCCTGAATTATAATGCCAGAGTTGATGTGAAAGATTTCTCGGGAAAGACCCCCGTACATTGCTGCCAATACAGCGAGGGCGGTGTCGGTGTCGGTTGACGTGGAGTAGACATTGAAGCGTCGTCCAGGTCTCATCAATTACTACGATAATATGCGGAAAACAGCACTATACACTGTGTGAGAGAAAGTCAACATGGAAATGGCCCAGTTCTTGGTAACAAACAGAGCCCAACCCAATCTACAGGGGCCTTGATGGCGCACGTTACTTGTGATAGTGATCGACGCCACAGCGAGGTCGAGCAAACATGTCGCCAAGGGATCGAAGAAAGATGCCATCATCAAGTCGAAAAGGGATGTCATTATACAACTTTTGATAAGCCACGAGGCCGACCCATGGATCCAAGATGCGGACGATAAGATAGCATTCGCAGCTGCTGGGCTCGTGAGCGACCAGGTTATGAAACAGTTGGAGTCAGTCCCGCCGAGACGGCTTAGCATTCTGAGTAGGGGAAGCAGAGCCGCATGATGTTAGCCCTTCCATGTGATTGTTTTCGACTGTTGCACGAAGGGCTTAAACTTAAGACATATCATAATCATGTACTGAAGCTAAGCTCGCTACCCTAGGCCTTTTGGAGTAAACCAGGGCACTTCTAGAAGCTCTTAATGTAGGGCAAGTATGCGATACGGTGGATCGAGTAGTGGCATGACTTCGGGATCTACCGACTATAGCAGATTTCCAAGAGTCTGCAGGACCTGCAAAAGACTGGGAGGGGCAGAAAGGGGTAAAATTCGACATTGTTTAGGTTCAAGAATACGGGCAAAGAGAGATATGGGCTAGCCTTCAATTTCTGACTGCAGCGATCGGCAGCCCTCTTCACCAGGCGACCAGTCAGGTCACAGTAATCGTCAATAGATGACGACCAAGGGCCACTACCTGTCCCAAGATCAAGAGCGATATACAAGTCGTCTGTGTCGGGGTTGTGGTACCAACTGCTAATTGTTGGAAACCAGTGGGGAAACGACTTCAGGTAGAACTCGCGGTCCCGACCTGGCGTTCTAAACAGTAAGGACGCACAAGATGTCATTCGACGAAGTTTGAAGGCCACCATGCGGTGAATATACCCCATAAACATATACGATACGCTGGCAGAGCTGGCCAGGCCGGGATCGTACACGAGGACTTGAGGCGTTGGAACTATGTTGAAATAGGCACGGGGCTGCGAGTCCGTTATACGTTCGTACATATGGCTTCCTGCATAGCTATTTATACACGGGCTTCGCTCACATACTAGGCTGAACTTAACCCAATGTATGTTAGTCATCCTCATTTCTTCGTACCATCTCAATACTAATTGCTATAGTTATTAGTACGAGGATCGACCGATTACATTCTGGTCTCTTTTGCAACGACTTACGTATTTATTTTTGCTTTAGAGAAAATCGAATATAGTAGCAAACATGATACTTCTTAGTGGAATATATTGGGACAAGGTAGCTCGTGAAACATTATTCTAGTTGATGAGAGACGAATAACACCGGCTAAGAAGTTACAAAACTTTAATGTCCAGTCGTCTATACCTAGTACTTGCCTAGTAGGTTGACTAACGAATTATAAAGGTATAGTGTCAGATAATATACACCCCATTAAGATTAAGTAAACAATCTCTTTACGTATCCCTTGCTCGTATCGAAATTGAGGGTTTCGTAAGAGGTTGTGAGAAACTCCCGATCACCTACCGGGTTCTCCTTAGCTAGATCTGGTCCACGCCTTCGTCGAAATTGCTTCCCCGAGTCTAGAGCAAAACCCGACCTTTCAATGGTCTTCTGTTTAGAACGAATCCTCGTCTATGCCTGTTCTGGCATCGGGTCACCTGCCGTCGCCATCATCATTTCCAGCCTGGTTCGTCGAAGTCAATAACCTTGTGGTGTTATTAACACCTCTTTGGTCCTTTTATCTTTTTCTTTCACCTTGATCAAGTCGCTTCGAGAGACTCTCTCGCCCAACTCGGGCGAGCTTCCCGGATCCTCCACTGCAAATAGGGACCTCAATTGGTCTGGCCCGCGTGGAGCATGAAGGGAACGCGTCCTGTGGGTCTCGGGCCAAATAGTTTATTGCTTACGTCGTATTTCTCCGGAATACAACTAGGTAGGTAGGTATTGGAGCAGAACGAGGCAAGCATGCGATTAATTAGCAATTTTATTTTCTGTATTCCACGTCAATGCCCTACCCTCCTCGACAGGCGCCATTGTGTATATTGGACTGTAGACTTGGAGCAGACCGCTCTCCTGGACGACGATGTCACCGTCTTTGATGAAGTGTAGGTATTATTATTAGATAATCTTGGGTAGGTAAGAATAACGGCGCATCGCCAATGTCCTTCTTAGGTTGTTTTCGGCTTCTTTTGGTGATTCTGGTTCCTGTTCATTGTTGTATGTAATACAGAGTTGTCAATGATGACTGGCCACATACATCATAGCTGTAGAGATCTGCATAATAAGCCACTGTGAATGGCCGGCCGACAGGTGTTCGTGCTGGACAGCCTGACAGCCAAGCAGCCAAGCAATGTTAAGCTTTTTTTTCTACGGGTGATTGCTCAGTCTACCTGAAATCCACTAAGCCCGACTTGGGTGGAGCTACAACGGAAACGGTAGTCTGTAGTTTCGGGTGCTCGCTAGGGCCGTCAGCCAATCGTATGCCAAGATGGCAAGGCCCGACACTCATTCTTGGCCCCTTAGTCCCACTTGGGGCCCTCCTGCTAGCCCCGCTAGGCCCCTCACTGCCCCTCCAGGCCACATCATCGGCGACAAAGCAAGCGCATAGCATTCTCTCCAGGCCTTCCCTCTGTAAGACCCCCAGCCAATGAGTGGTCGGCTGCCTGCTTCAGCACCTGTTTGGGAAGGTCGTGTCGGCGAGCAGGGTCTAACCCCTAAGAGACGTGATGTGCGGCGCAGCCACGCTCCTGTTTCGTATCGCATCTGTTTGGTACTAAATCCGTTGTATCGAATCGAATCATCCCGGTGTACATCTGTCGTCCCATCGTCAGTCAGCCTGTGCTTGTCTACACAGGTAAGCCAAGTGTTATGGCAGCGACTCGCCGACTTTCTAACTTCTCTTCTTCTTCTGCTGGTTTTAAATAAATATACAAATCCATGATAGTACCCAGTTGTTTTGACTTTGGTACTTTGCTCTTATACACGTATGGCCTGGTCTTTCTGTATGTGGTACTAAGGTTAACCGTTCCACTAACCAGTACGAAGTACATATACATACGGATTCCAAATAGCCACGCTAACTTGTAAGTCTGACTCAAACCTGCTGGTCGTACTCGGTACCTCGCAAATGGTAACAATTATAGCTTGTAACGGGGCACGCGGTACGTAGTGCATACACGATTGAGGCGGAGCAGGTACGCACACGACTAAGTAGCATTGATTCTTGCATGCGCTTGCGTACTCGCCAGGCGTTTGATTTCTTTTCTTAGCCATTTTACTTGACGGGCTTTCTTCTTTTTCTTGGCTTCGCTTTCTACATCATCCAACAATCACATCACCACTTCAACAACAACCACAACCCCGACAATCGTTCTTTCAACCACACAAGTGTCGCCGATTACCTCTCGTTATCTGTCGGTGCCTAGAACATAATCATTCGAGACCTTTTCGCTATAGAATACAATCTCTCGATTTGATTTCCACCAATCGTTTCCTACAAGTTCTTTCGTTACTGCGTCGCAATACAATCAAACCCACCACTATGAGGGTCTCCTCAGCAATCTCGAGCCTCGCTCTCGGAGCTGCCACTCTGTCTGGCGCTGCACTGGCTGCAAGTTATGACGACATCCCAGAAATTGAGGTTTACGGCCAGCACTTCTTCTATACCAACAATGGATCCCAGTTGTACGTTACCCGTCTAACCCGGGGCTCCCGAGAGTGTCGTTCTCAACTGACCGACCGCTAACCGATCACTACAGCTACTTGAAGGGCGTTGCTTATCAGGAGAACTTCGACCCTAATGGCACCTCAACCCAGACACAATACACCGACCCCTTGGTTGATGCTTCCAAGTGCTCGCGAGACATCCCCTTCATGAAGCAGATCTACACAAACGTCATTCGTGTCTACGCCATCGACCCAACCCAAAGCCACGATGATTGTATGGAACAGCTGGCGGCCGCCGACATCTACGTCGTCGCTGATCTTAGCGAGCCGAGCATCTCCATCGACAGCAACGATCCCACCTGGAACACCGACCTCTATACTCGTTACACCGCTGTCGTCGACTCCCTGAGCAAGTACAAGAATGTCATTGGTTTCTTTGCTGGTAATGAAGTTGTCAGTGCCGACAACCAGACTGCTGCTGCCGCTTTCGTCAAGGCTGCCGTCCGAGACACCAAGGGCTACATCAAGCAGATGAACTACCGTAGCTCCCTAGGTGTCGGCTATGCCACTGCTGATGTTCCCAGCCGAGACGAACTCGCTCATTACTTTGCCTGCGAGCCCACCGACGAGGGGAATGCGACTGCCATCGACTTCTGGGGCTACAACGTCTACTCGTGGTGTGGTGACAGCAACTATCAAGAGTCGTCCTACGGTGAGCGCGTCGACTTCTTCAGTGACTACCCGGTTCCCGTGTTCTTTGCCGAGTATGGATGCATCGAGGGAATCGACGGTGGCCCTACCCACCGACCATTTACCGAGGTCGAGGTGCTATACGGCAACATGACGGAGGTGTTCTCGGGAGGTATCGTCTACCAGTGGTTCATGTCGGAGAACAACTACGGACTGGTCGAGGTTGACGATAACAGTGTGTCGCCTTACCCCGACTTCACCTCTCTCGGCTCGCAACTCGCTAAAGTGAGCCCAACTATTACCGCATCGAGTGCCTACACTCCTTCCAACTCCGCTCCCGCCTGCCCGACAACTGGCTCCTCTTGGGCTGCGGTCGCTTCGCCCCTGCCTCAAGCAGTCAACCCTCAGCTTTGTTCATGCGAGTTGTCTAGCTTGCAGTGCACGATTGACTCTGACGACGAGACCAAGTACGCAGACCAGTTCAGCTACCTCTGCGGCCTGAACGACGGTGCTTATTGTGCTGGAATTGCGCACAATGCCACCACGGGCACTTATGGCGCTATCTCGGGCTGCTCTCCGAAGGTTCAGCTTGCCTGGGTTGCCAACCAGTACTACCTGGACCAAGATGACAGTAACAAGGCTAGTGCCTGTGACTTTGATGGTATTGCCAAGACCCAAAGCCCATCCACCACAAGTGATTGTGCAAGCCTGCTTTCTGTTGTCGGCGCTGAAGGCACCGGTACCGTTCCCAGCGCGACCGGACAACAAGGCACTGCCGCCAGCAGCTCCTCTGAGGGTGCCGCCCCAAGCTCTATGATGGCACCAGGTTTCTTCAACTACGGCAAGGCCCTCTTCGTCGCTTACGTCGTCACGGCCTTAGTTTCGGGTGTTGGCATGTTTGTGCTATAAGAAATAGTTGATTTGTCGCGCGTGCATGCTTAGGTTGGATGTTCATATATAGGAAACAGATTGGTAACGGCGACGGGAGGTTGTATTAGATGGAGCCATTCCTTAGGTTTTATGGAGGATCCGTTACGACCGTGTGGGTTGTGACCTTTTGAGATGATGATTTGATGCATTGATTGCATGTACAAAAGACTGGTTCTACACGGCGTAGATGGATATTAATTGGACCGCGTTCAGACTTATCATGCTTCTGTGTAATAGTACATAGGTGGTAAAAGTACCAAAGATGCTACGGGTTTTGGTAGGTCAGATGAGCCTGGCGACTTTGACAACCCCCCTTTTGAATGGGTGGACTGGTAGAGTGGCACTAGCTGTAAGATATAGCACGTGATATATTTGACGTCGGTCGCCCTTAAGTCGTGGCTAGGACCAAGTCGGGTCAAATTACTACGAACCTGCTCGTGCAATGTGTTAATCATCCGGGGAAAATATATAATCACCATATTCTCATTGTATTAGTAGTTGTAGAAATTTGGAAAAGTCCCTTCTAAGTCTTGTTGGTTAAATCAGGGCTTGTCTTATTGATCAATTCTGATAAGTACTGGAGACCAATAATTTTCTTTTCTTTCCATCTCGCGTTATCCTCTAACCGTATTCTTTCCCGCCTAAGCGTAGCTACGCATGGCAGGGTTGGATCGAGTATTAGGGGAGGGAAGGAAATTGGCTGCTCGTGTATAATGGTTTCTGAGGATGAGGACGAGCATAGGCATGTTCATTCAGTGTGAGCCTCAGATACCAGCTATTTAAAGAATAGGGTTGTACATATGTACTAGTCTATATTCCTGGTTCTATTTCATGTGATGGGGAATGGGACCACTTGATCTTGGGAATCTTGTCGTTAGACCCTTGAAATTCGCCTTGGGTAGTAGGTATGCATGCTAACAATTTGCGACCATGTCGAAGGGGCTAGCCACGTAGAGCTCGAAGATCCTTTTCGAAGATTCCACGGCATTTTTGGGGGCTTATCTGGTGTAATAAACCGTCTGCTTCTCGGAGAATTCGTGGCAAAGACTTGTTTTGTGAAATTTGCACTGAAATCATGACCTGGAAGAGTTGTTCATTTTCTTGGCAATAGCGCTTGAGAAGGCAAGAAAGAGCAGCAGGAAAAGGGGCATGGGGATTGTAGGGGTGTGTTAATTTCCCGGGCGAGGCCTGTACTACCTCTGGTAGCATCACAAGATCCCAATGATGGTGGATGGGATGGGTATGTACAGTTGATTGAAATGGAAAGCATGAAAACTACAGCCGTGGTGCGGATGAAGAGAGAATGGGTGTTTTGTTAAAACTAATGGCAAGGGAAGAGAAAGTAATGAGAATGTAGTTGAGAAAGAAAACCCAAAAAAGAAAAAAGAAAATGGAAAGGAGGGGATTCGAACGCGCTACCTTTGGGGAGTGTGATCCAAAAAAATCTCCGACAGGGTGACTTCTTAACCACTGCCGGCCGAAAAGCCCCTTTGGGTTTTATCTAACCGTCGAGTCACTAGTCCGTACTTCGTTCTCAGGGCGCACCCTCCAGAGACATTCTAGATCCGGCTGGTAAGATAACTTTCTATTTGGCATTATAAGGCACCTACCTAGGTACGTACCTACGTATCCCCTTTGTTCTCCCGGGAGAGGGGAGGAGGGGTTAAATCTGGAGGTACGTACAGTCAGTCCGTTGCCTGGTTAGCAATCATTCACCACTATTTTACCGCCTCCCTAGGTAATGAAAATCGGCTGGTAACTTAGGTGTCTTGCATGACGGCCTATCTGATGATTTCGGTGCAATGTACTTCTCAGTATCGTAAGTATGGGTATTGGCGTAGATATCTGTGCGAAGGCCTAGACCTATAACTACCTATCTAGAAAGCCATGCTTTCCATACAATATATACTCCATCTTTTCTACTTAGCAGTATGTATCTGCATTATATTATTGATCTCCTCACACCTGAACTCCTAGCAGCCTACTTCCTGACATTATATATTCTGTTGAAATGGTTTGAGTATTGTGGTTTTGGTTTTGGGGGGGTTTTTTTTTGCCACAATTAATCTTTTCATCTCTACCCTGCTGCTCTCTACAGTTCGATGAGATGAGAAGAAGATACGATGATAGGATCAAGTGTATTGGCCCGAGTTTGAATCTAGGTAGATGGGCTATGCCCATCTATATATATATACACAGCAGATCATGGATCGTACAGGCATATTTCAACACAATCCAGTACATTTTCGTTGAGACCTCGCCCGTCTCCACCGCTGGACTTCTATGACGGTGGCTTATCTCAATAAAACGTCTTTCTAGAGCAAGAAGCATGTGCTGACAGATGATTGCAGTTTGGGAATATGGGATATTATTGCAGACTACCTATATTAGCCCTAACTGCACAACAAAATTAGCGGTATCGCCTTTGCAACAGATATAAATAAGAACCAACGTCCCTTTCTTGACTTTTCCTGTCTTCTGTCTATTCCCTAGGAGAGTAGACTACATGGCGTGTAATAACAATATGACTGTAGGTGCATAGTCACCACCCTATATCGACCTCGTAATACTGTTATCGTGTTTAAGCGTCCACGATCAGCGTATCGTAGGTATGAGGTATATTGTGTTCAAATAGCTAGATGAACTGAGCGTATAGGGGTTGGCCTCCGAGTTGGCCTCCGAGCCAGGAGGCTAGGGAGGACACAGTTCACGGAAAACTAGATATAGAAGGAGTTGTATGCGCCCCTTCAACCCCGGTGAGCTCTCTCTAGTCCATTGATGACCGTATACTCGCATTCCTCCCGCATCCCTCTCAAAATTTTGTGTACATATTCACTCCCTTGACCCGAGGCCACTAGGAACTTTTAGGCTCGAGGTTATTAGCCTTGGTTAACTACATAATCAGACAATTATTGAATCCCTGGTACCTATTAGCAAGGGCCAAGACATTCTATTAGGACTCGGCACCACCTTCGTAGAGCCAATCAACTGTCCTTTTAGTAGCCCATTTGTAAACGTATTAGACGAATTTAGGAAATATATCTCTGGTTAATTGATTAACTACTCTTCGGGGAAAGGTAATCAAAATCCACCTTAGTTAGTAGCACAGGTACGTGCCGTTTCATATACAGTTAAGTTTATTCGACATGGCGTCTTGTCTACTAAATTCCCGGGCAATTGGTACGCACAGTGGTTCGCGACATGGGTAAGGACTTTGCTCGGTCCAATGAGCGGGTGCGTAGCTAACGGAACGGGAAAGGCCCAAGAAAATGGCCGCCAAGGATTGGGTGCCATGCGCTATGCCGCCGCGGACTCAGCAGGTGGACACGCGCATAGCGGGAAGACCCAGGCGGCCGGAACCCGAGAAGCTTAGATAGACGTCGCGATAAACCTGGAATGCGGAGGGTGATACTTTGGTGCGACTAATTTACTACAGCACTTGAACGCATATGTATGTTGCACGGCCCTATCATGGGATACTATGATCTCTGGAAAGGCTATTAACACAGTTTGGTTGTTGGTGTTCGGCACGAATAGCCTGTGAGACGGGCATAACTCATTGCATTGTGACTGATGTAGGAAATCCCTGCGTCCAAATTACTGAGAAACTAAGAAATCTCCGAATCTCCGTCCTGCTCATTAGGCACTACAGGCTTAGAAGTCATAGACCAGCTATTGTCCCCCTCCCCCCTTCCCCTCTTAATTGTACTGTTCCTCCTTACTTTCACCCTGCATACTCATGGTTGACGATGGTCGAACACCTAGTGATCCTGATGCCCGCTCGCAGCTTGCCAGCTGGCATCCCACTGCTGCAAGTACTGTGAGGTGTTATGTTCATGGGTTGACTGGCCCACGGCGATCTGCTCGTGTCGCTGTCCGTCGCTAACGTAACGGACTAAGGGGGTTTCGGTCTGAGACGACGAGTGGGAGGCTTTCTTCTCGCCGCTTCTCTTCCCGCCCTTGCTGCCGTGGCTCGATGAGCCATGAGACTTGCTGCTGTTATGTGTGAGTCTGTGCAAGGGTATATGATTCACGAAGGGCTAGTAACTTACTTGGTCTTGGCCATTTTTGCGGTGGTTGGCGCGGTGTTGAGCTTGAGTTTGAAATTGAGATGAGATTGAGTTGGTGAAGATTTATTTTCTTCTACTTTTTTTTTCGAGTTCTCTGTTTGGTGGAGCGAAGACTCTGGTGGTGAAATGAATTCCTGGGTGCTGGCGAGAATTACGATTGCTCCTAGTGAGTGGAAGTTCATGCCTTTTATATTAGTCTACGAGGCATTCCAGGAACGCAAAGGTTCTTCTCTAACAATTAATTCTCTTGTAATGCCTCCCAGTTTGTTGCCTTCCTGTGAAGCCTCCAGGGAATGATGCCCTTGTGTGTTTGGGTATTCACGTGAAAAGAGGTTTCAAAGAGCCGCATCCAGGGTTGCTGCCCTTTACCTGTAAAGGAAATTGATTTTATTTGTCGGTCTTAGTGCAACACATTCAGCAACCCCTTTAGTGCTGCCGGCGGACCCTACCAGGGAGGTCGGCACGAGAGCAGTCACATTTCATGAAGGGGTGTATGTTTAGAAAACTTCCTTTGGGTTGTATGAATTTAAGGCAAAATTGATAAGTCACAGGTGGTTCCCGGGTAAGATATCCTTTCCGTGAGCTGACCATGTCCTTTGCGTCGTAGCTTACGCGTTACTGGGTTTGAGGACTTGCTAGGTTTCGAGGACCAGGCCCTGATGATGGATCATCCATAGGCTCCAAGGGCTCCAGAAATCGTTTCATTTGCTCCATATGGGACAATGTGCCTCTCTAGACTTGGATGACTCCGTTCATGATCCCATACTCTTATTACATTCTATGGTATGTGGGTGTTGAAGCACCAGAGAGCTGGACAGTGTCAAAGAATACAAGGCACACAACGTCATAACTCACAGTTATCCGTAGAATTTACTACTCGGAAATGTAGGATATTCCCCGTCTGATTCATATCCAGACTTTTGGAAAACATAATTAAACGTGGTTTGGTAAAAACAACGTTGCCATTACTCAACAAATCACTCTATAAATCATGAGGCAGCCTGGAAGGACTTTTGATTTTGGGACATAATTGAGGCATATAAGTGATATAATTTATTGTCATCATTACGGCGTAAGGTCATATCCTTCATACCCGCCAAAAAGTACAGAAGAAACCAGGCCTAGGCATTCTCCTTAAGGTCTCCAGAGACCTCATAATGCGCTGCTCATTGGATAAGGGACGGTGCCATCGAGGCGTCCGCCCGACCTCTCTTCACAGGCTCTGATATTTAAAAAAAAAAATACCATAGCTTTATACCGACTTCCTACTGGTTCAAACCAAAACTTCCCCCTCGCAACAAATGAAATATTGAAAACCATAGCGATTCAACACAATAAGCCTATAGCTATGAAGTAGAGCTCTTCCTCCTCTTTGAGAGTGGGGTATCTAGGCTACAAGAGCTGCGGCGTCGTTTTGGGGGAATTGAGCTAAGCAAGTCTTGACGTTCTGGATGATAGTGGCGGATATGGGCAGTGAGGTTGTCGCGTCTAGTGAAGGATACCGTACAAAGTGGGCATGTGTGCGGACTCCGGCTTTTGTGTGTATTCTCATGTTTCCGCAGGTACGACCTCAAGTTCTCCCTTTTGCCGGTGGGCACGAATTCGCAATGCCTGCACTTCAATTGGGAATCCGATGACTCGGAACAAGGAGACTCATGATGGGTTGGAGCTGGGTATTCCAGTTTGCTACCAAACGAAAATTCGAAGCCGGTAGCATCTTGTGTGTTAGACAAAGTCTCATTAGGGAGTGTGGCCATAGGAAAATCCTTCGACCCGTAGAACAGTGTCATATTTTCGAGTGACTGAGACTGTGGCTCAAAATCCATCGTCGGTGGTGCGTTTGTGCTGTTGACAAAGGCCCAGGTACCACTATCATATTGAAAAGACTGCCGCTCCCAAATTGGAGTGGTGAGAGTGGGATCCAAGTTCTCTGTATCGATGCTCAAAGGAAGACCACGCTCATTATATCCTAGTTGGCCTACAAGAGAGGTTGATAACATAGCAGATGCCCCATCCAGGATATTATTAACATTGGATATTGGTTCCATTGGGTAGAGTTGAGTATTCCAAGAGCCTATGAGGGTTTTGTATGAATCACCAACATCGTCAACAGGGAAGTCGCCATTAGTGCCATCTACATCTAGATAGGTGAGGATTTGAGACTTGGACTCATTGCTGGAAGCTGAATTGGAAGACATAGTCTCAGATGTTGGTGAGACGTTGTTTGAGTATCCTCCCTCTGAGCTCTGTGATACTGAAGATACCTGATGTGATGAGGTGGGCGAAGAAGAATTGTGAGGGGTTGTGATGGCTTTACTATCAAGCTCGCGAATGAACTCGGTGCTTTCTAGCTCGGGGAAGGGGATAACGGGCAGTGAGTCCGCTTCGAAGAAATGAGGAGAATCTAGTTCAGGGAGATCTAATCGTGAATGAGCTTCAGATCTCCATCCATGACTGACGTCGAGACCGGGAGTATGAGCATTGGGCGCAGAACTCCTCCTAATCGTGTCCTTGAATGTATTCACAGGACTTTTAACCGCCCTTAGAATCTTGTCCCACGAACACCTCCGTTTTGATACTGTCTGGAAACTCCCAGGTTTGTTACACGTTGGACAATGGAATTCTCCATTGATAAAGCAGTCGCAAGTCTTGAGGTGACGCAGCATACTTTGGGGACTCTTAAAACTATCTTGTGTGCATTTTGCCATAGGACAGTGATATGTCTGATTTTGAGGGAAGTTTTCCTCAAGAAGGTAGAAGTCTAGAGCTCTTGCGTAGAATCGATTCTTATAGCACTCGTCTTCTACGCCCTGGAGAAATCTAAAGAGCGTTAGCTTCGTATATTTCTAATCACGATAGGAGGCGGGCTAACCGGCATGATTTCGCGTTATGGCTAGGCACGGGCTCATCTCTAGAGCGAAATGTGTCCGTATTTTGTTGCTCAATATTCCCAGATTCTTGGTGTAGTGAAGTAGACCAGGCATTCGGCTGATTGTATGATCTTGGGCTAAAATCATTGGTGCGGTAGCTTGGAGGGTAGTCTGAAGACAAAGTCATTGTGAACTTTGTTATCGAGTATTGTTTCTAACCACTGATATTGATGGGTTGTTGCCATCTGAAGCACACTACTGGTAGAAAAGCAGGCCGGTATTTCCGAAGCTCAAACTAAGAATATCGAAGAACCTGGAGTCTTTTGTCTGAAATTGAATACAACTAGAAAGGGCTGTAAGGTATCTAGTCATCAGGGCACCGGTATGGTAAGGGCCTTCGCTTTTCACACCGAACTGATAGTTGCGTAACCCGAATGCAGTCTAAGTTCCCTTCCTCTTGTCCAGTGCTGGTACGCGCACAATGCCCTCCTATGTCTTGGTTGCCTTGTAATATTCACATCCCCCGAGGGCTTTAGGGACTTGTTACTACATCGTCCCGCCGGCATCGTAATTGGCGTTTGATATCGTAAGCGTGTCTGTCTAGAAAGAAACTGGTGAATCAGCATTGTGCTTCCCAGGTCAGGGTTGCGAAATGGAAAAAAGGCAAACAAACCATGCAGGGAAATCGGTGTACATCCGGTTGCCTCTTATTTCGCGACCCACACCCACAGGATATCGCAAGGGACGAAGGGATCGAGCACAATTCAGGAAGGTCTTGGCTTGTCCTGGTGAGATAGGTCAGCAGCATATCGAAGGGTACCAGTGGTATCTATTGGCCATCCGTCGAGGACGTTCGTAATGTTTTCGGAAGGGTCGAGAGAAAGGCATTGAGTCCAGTTAGCCCTGTTTGAACAAAATGCAAGTGTGTGCTGTGAATTGGTGAGGGAGTGCCTTGTCCATAGATGTGCAATTCGATTTATTCTAGATATGGAGGGGTAGGAGAATTACTTGGGAAGACGACGAAGTGTTTGATATAGTGTATGGTTGCCAGAACTTGGCAGAGAATACCAAAAGGAGAACGAGAGTCAAAAGGAGATATATTTTCTGCGGCCAGCTCTGGTTTATAGGTGATGTCAAGAGAAGCCTTAGGTACAGACAGCTTAGGGACTTTGGGGTCCAGCCCCCTATCTTACAAGTAGATAGGTATTCTTAGAAATATCATGGAAATAATCCCTAAGAATAGGGCGTCGGGGGCTATGTGTATGAAAGATTACACCGAAGCAGTAAGCGTGTCTGCAAGACTAAGCCATGGGACTATAGATCACTAACTAGTAATTACAAAATGTTAGCCATTCCCAACTGAAAACCGTGGGAGTAATTCTACCGCCTCATATTACTTATGTAATATAATGATAGCTAGGCAGGAAGCTACCTCAATAATCTAGAATGAAGTATCGAGGGACGTTAATCGACAGATACACGAAAGTTCCCAGCAATAGATACACCGCTACAGCGATCCGGAGTTCTTCTACGCACAATGCTGAAAATGATGCAAGCCACCCCCAACCCCCGCCTCCTTCTAGTCTATTAAGCCTTCTGAGCCGAATGCGTGTTTATATTAATAGATGAGGGGAAACGGTGACAAAGTCTATAAGTGTAACGAAGAAGGAAACCCGACGATAGCCATCGGCCTCGATTGTGGATGATCTACAGTGAGCATTAAATCGAATGCGAGTAACATAAAGTATTTGGCCTAATTTATTGTTGCTTATTATCATCTTGGCAGCATGAGATGACGCCTGAAACTTACACATGGGATTCCCACAATTCTCACTTAAACATGCATATCAGTAGCATCATTATATACTTTTTTTTGTGACTATGTCGAACTGTCTAATGTTTCATGGTCTTGAAATTTGTTTCTAGTACAGATCATGCAGAGCTATCTAATAATACGTAATATGTATCAACCCTTCTTAGGAAGGCTTTGCTGGAGACACAACTTCCAATGTATTGTACCAAGCGTACCAGCAGTCAGCATGGCACATAAAGTCGGCTGAGTCGGTAAGCATTAAAGGGGACGAGCTGTTGTGGCCGGCTACTACCTTACGAATGTAACCCTACATACGAAGCCGACAGCAATCACACGCATAGGCACATTATACCTAGCTTGGATTACATCGTAGACCAGCCGGGAATTAAGTATCGAGAAACAGGCAGCTTAATCGGATGATATAGGTCGAACCAATAAAAGCCTAATGGCTAATAGATCTATGATATCCTCACTTGCCGAAAAGAATATGAGAAAATGTTTCCGATTGTAACAGGAATGAATACCTACCTAAAGTTACCTGTTTTGCTGGTTAAGTGTGATTGACTTCTAATAATAAAGAATTGATGCAAGGCTCGCTGTAAATGCACAATAGGGTTCTTGTGGGTTATAACTTATAAGTGGCTCGGATTTTAGGGTATGCGTAAGGGAACATGGCGTTATGCGATTCTCTGGTAGCGGGGAAACTTGATCAAATCCCCATTCGAATTTATTATACAGGAGTCCGAATATCACTATGCACATCGATGTAGAGAGTATTTCTTTGAACTCATAACTCTGGCCACTACCTACTATTTCGTATATAGCCCACTAAAATATAGGGGGTGCACGGGCTTATCTTGACTAGCCTGGTATGGTCTCGGAGAAAGCGGACGTGACAGCTGGCAGTCACTTGGGGTTAAATCCACACACGGATTACATAATTCAAAAATGCGACTCTGAAAAGTTGGTCAATGCTTTTTGATGGACGAATCGTGCTTCAGCCACTTCACTTGAATCTCGCAAACCCTTAATTAAACATTCAATCGGCCACTGCGTCCAAGTCCCATCCTTTACCAGAATTTCTGTGTGCATATTTGAATTTCCCCCTCTTTTTCTCACCGGAGCATCAGTAATCCATCGTCAACATGGCGGATATCGGGACCATCGAGGACGACATCAAGCAGTACCAAGAGCAGGTGAGCGATGCGCCAACCCCAAAACTTGTTATCTGACGCCACCGAGTTTGGGACCGGAAGCTGACGATATACCATTAGCTCGACGTTGTCAATGCCGGCCTTAAAGATGATTCTGGTAACGCAGAGCTTCTCGCTCTCAAGTCTGAGTTAGATGACGCGCTCGCGCTTCTGAACGAAACCCTTGCTGAACTGAAGCCGACCAAGGCACCGCCGAAGCCGAAAGCCCCGTCGCCACCTCCGGTCCAAGAGAAATGGTCACGAGAGAACCACCCGGCCTTCAAGAAGGCCGCCCCCGTAGAGGAGAAAGAGGTTGATATCGGGCCAATAACCTACAAGGTAAACGACAATGTGATGGCGAAATGGCTTTCGGGCGATAAAGCATTCTACCCCGCGCGCATCACATCCATTACCGGTTCCTCTACCGCCCCCATCTACATCGTCAAGTTCAAGAGCTACGACACGACTGAGCAGCTGCGAGCGAAGGATATCCGTCCTGTCGCGCAGAAGCGGAAGGCCGATGGGACACCTATCACTACTCCTGCTCCGTCTTCCGCCCCGTCTCAGCCGCCTGCGCCTTCGACATCGTCAAACCCGGGCGTCATCTCGGCTGCTGCTAGTATAAACCCAGAGCTGGCACAGAAGAACAAAGAAGAGGCCCTGAAAAATGCTGGCGAGGCGAAACCCAAGGCCAAGAAGATCAAGGCGACCAAGGAACTTGAGGCTGGTAAGAACAAATGGCAGGAGTTCAACACCAAATCGAAGTTCGCCAAAGGACACAAGACCAAGAAGGATAGTATGTTCCGCACACCTGAGGGTGTTAACGGCAGAGGTCAGTCATGGCAGTGCTTAAAAATATCTTGATCACCTTCTAACCTATTCACAGTTGGGTTTACTGGCTCTGGACAAGCCATGCGGAAGGATGTTACTAGAACCCGTCATATTTACCAAACAAATGACGATTTGGACTAATATCGCCTGCAGATGGATTTCGCCTGTATAGTTAGTCGGTTGCACGGAGCACGGGACACGGGTCATTGGATGGCGTAGGCGTTTGGGTGGAGTCTTAGGCTTTGAATCCCTCTCCCTTCTGTTCAGATACGATGGATGCTAACGTAGTAGTCTACGAGCAAGCCTTGCTTTGTTAGCGCTTCGGCTGTCTCCAGCTAAGCCCTGGATCAATACAACTCTGATTTGAATGAGAGTCTTTCACTATCCTGATGGCCCCCTATTCTTGAAGGGTTGATTCGCTAAATTCTAGTTATGTACAGGAACTGTGACGTCTTGGCGTCCGTTGGCCCTACGGTTTTGGTTGGTGCGGTAGTATCGCACTCCAACCTATGAACCCATCCACGTTCTAATAGAGGTGCTATGACCTTGGCCCTGGGATGGTCTCCTGGCAGGAGAGAAGATGGAAGTATACGCTCTAGTGATACATGTTTTACAAGGTTATCTTTCAGACCATCATATTTTACAACCCAATTTTGGATGCCACTTGCTGAGCGATGGACGTGAAAGCCCGGGCCCTCTCACTTCCCGGCTCGGACACCACCGTAGGCCTACCTCGTTGGCCATCATCCCCAACATTTTGATGCAAAGGAATGTTCCCGAGCAGCTCAATCGATTGCTCCCGGCAAATATCCTGTATTCGCTCGTTAGAGCCGAACACCGCTGTGTCATGATGGCAGTGTGGGCAGTTGAATAGTGACATGTTCTGAACGAGACCCAACAGTGGCACGTTGACTTTCTTGAACATGTTGATACCCTTGACTGCATCTTTGATTGCCAGCGTGTGGGGAGTAGTTACGATGATAGAGCCTATCGACGGCAAATTAACTCGGCCAGCTCTTTAATCGGGATACAGTCCTGCTCACCATCAAGCACAATTTGCTGCGTGATAGTGAGCTGCGTATCACCAGTGCCCGGGGGTAGGTCCAAGACTAGGACGTCTAGACCGCCCCAATCGACTTCATGTAGCAGCTGCTGGAGTGCTTTCATGACCATCAAGCCACGCCATACAACAGGGGCATCTTCGCCTACAAGATACCCCATGGACATCGTCTTGACTCCGTAGTTCGATAGAGGCAGAAGCTGATTGTCTACTTGCCTAGTCAGCCTGTCGGTAGACTACAACCGCACGAGGCCGTAGAGCGGGGAGTAAAGGAAAGAGCAGATGGACTGACTCGACGAAAGTCTCGGCTCTTCTGACAAGTCGAAAAGCGTAGGGATCGAGGGCCCGAAGATGTCCGTATCCAGGATGCCCGCGCGGTAGCCCATTCTTGCAAAGGCTAAGGACAGATTTGCTAGCACCAGCGATCGATGTCAATCACACAGCGCATAATGAAAAACGATCATTTATCTTGCCTCAAACCACTACTGACCGGCTACTGTGCTCTTCCCCACCCCCCCTTTCGCTGATGACACAGCGACAACTTTTGAGACATCTTTAATCTTTCGTCGCTCCGGGAGGCCCCGCTGCATGCGTGGAATGGAGCCCGTCCGTGGGAGGCCCTACATGCGTGAGCTTGATGAGTTAAACCAGAATACAAGAAAGTTTACCAGAGGGTTCTCATGTTGAAGAGCTCGGAGGGCGTGGAAGAACCGGAGAGGTGTTGGTCTCATCGCCACAGGAGCATAGGTAGGTGCCTACCTGTTGACGAATCGAGCAAGTCTCAAGTCTCAAGTCTCAAGTGGCCGTAAGTAAAAAAGAAGGCCGATGCGAATTATATATAACAGCGGCCGATCGTTTAAATTTATAAACGAGATTTATGAGCATTCGGCTCTTAGCTCCTATTGCAGGTGAAATCTAAAAGGTGGAGCGATTTTCGTCATAGGCAATAATTGATTGCATCTAGAAATAGATGCTTATAAGGGTTATGCATATAGGTAATGCATAATGGTTATGCATGGGCCTGCCTTTTATCCCGGCGCAAAAATTTAAGAGAATTGATAGCCGTGGCCCACTAACAAGTACTGCCACCCTTTACCGCCAAAATTTCAGATCGCTCTCTGCGGACAAAAATCTGAACTCCATTTTTCTTGGTGTATTTCTTTGCTAGCAGTACTGCAACTACAACAAGCGATTCATATTGCGGGCTTAAGAATGGGGAAGCCAAAGGGCCATGCGCGGCAATTTTCTGACTGGGAAGAACGCCCTGCGCAAGGTAATAATTCCTTAGTTTTCTCTTTGGGCTTGGACATTGATCTAAGCCGTACTCGTAGACCTCGACCCCGAAGCAGATGCGCCGGATGAAAGCGACTCCAGTAGCGCCAGTGAAGATGAAGAAGCCGGCACGGAACATTACGTCCAAGTTAGGTGTGTTTTAAAAGGCCCGCCCTTTAGTATCGTAATAATTGGCTGACAGTTTCTTGTAGCAAGAGTAAATTGCGCCGCCGGGGTCAAACGACCCCAAGTCTCTACCCGGGCGCTCGAGTAAGCCGCGCGGCGCTGGAAGCTCAGTCCGACGAGGACGACAATGACGACAATGAAGAAGAGGAGGAAGATGACGTGGAGGAAAATCACAGCGACGAGCAAGTATCGTCTGACTATGAAGACGCCCACGAGAATCTGGACGAAGCCGGGGAAGAGTTCGATGACCCCGAAACTGCGGATCTTGAACTTGACCAGAAAGGCCAAAGTGACGCCGAGATTGACAGCGACAATGCTTTTGATAAGAGCGACGAGGAGAAGTTTAAAGACTTCGTGTTTAGGGGGAGCTCGAAGACGAAGCTAAATAATGGAAAGCACGCGACGAGGGCCACTGCTGCGGATTGGATGGACTCCGAAGATGCGGACAGCAGTAATGGCGCCCACCTTGACGATGAAGAAGATTCCGACAACGACTTGGATGGCGACGATCTTTCAGAAGGTGATGAGGCTGATGGGTTCATTGATGATGAAGCAGAGGAGTCTGACGAAGACGAAGATATCGAGGACGGAATTACGAGCGAATCCGATGAAGGGATTGACGAGGAAGATGAAGACGATGATGAAGACGAAGACGAGGACTCTGAGAGGCCCTCCGGTGCGAAGGGGGCGGACCGGGCAACTATGAAAGAGATGATGAACGCGGGACAACGAAACGTGACCGATTCATTATCAACTGCCTTGCAGAAAGATGTTGCGAAGGGAAGGGCTGTTCGACAACAACGCAAAGCATTCGACTCCCTACTGAATGTTCGCATACGGCTGCAAAAATCACTAATCGCAGTCAACTCTTTTAACGCTGTTGAAGACGCCGAAGACCAATTAGAGCCATATGGGGCTGCCGAAGCTGCAGCACTCAAGCTTTGGAACACAATTGATAACTTCCGTATCAGCATCCAATCTGAACCTGCAAAAGCAGGTCAGAAAAGGAAACGTGTCGCGAGCGGTGATACTCCAAGTCAAGATATGTGGGCTAATATGGAAGCTGTCGAGCATCAGGTAATTACACGGCGGAAGGCAGTGCTCCAGAAGTGGTCTCACAGCGCGAGAAATATGAGGACCGTGGATAGGTCGTCTCGCAAATTTGCCACCAGCTCCGAGAAACCTCTCACCACCATGCTAGACGAAGAACTTGACGCACCAGAGCGATTGATCAAGCGGACACGAACGCCACGAAGTTGTGCTCCAGCGCAAGTCGCTAATAAGGTCAATGAGGATCCAAATATCTTCGATGATGCCGACTTTTATCAACTATTACTAAAAGAGCTCGTCGACCAGAGAACAGGAGATTCGTCAGGCGCTGGCGCACAAGCGGCGACCATCCGCTACACGGCAGCTAAGGAAGCGAAGGCTAAACGACATGTAGACAACAAGGCTAGCAAAGGCAGGAAGATGCGTTTCAATGTTCAAGAAAAACTCCAGAACTTCATGGCCCCCGAAGATCGCAGGATCTGGGAACAGAGCGCTATCGACCGGTTCTTTGGGTCCTTATTTGGCCAAAAGATGGTCCTCCACGAAGATGAAGATGCATCTGACGAAGAGATGGGAGGCGTCACAATCGAAGAGGACGGCCTTCGACTTTTTAGAGACTAGAGCGATAGGATCAACTGACGAAAGCTGAAATCGCATATAGAATTATCACAACGTAGTCGCCGTCCATTCGGGAAGAAACCTGATCAGCTCGGTGGCAGTAAGTACGAATTCAAATATTACGCATTGACAGCATACGATTTACACTCTTTTAAAGCTACTACTATTTACACAGAACCCTTGCAAAAGGCACGATTAGAAGCACTAAACATTTAAGCTTATATTCTACAATGCCAGCGGCGGCTTATAGCACGGAGCTTCTATAGAGTTGAAAAGCTGTGCATCACTCTTGGTTTTGCGTACCGCACGATGAGAGGGTGTTGAGACGAAAGGCTCTAAAGAGAGAAAAAGAAAAAAGACTCAAGGCAAATCTCGTGGGTACAATATACCCATGAGAGTCGCGTGACTAAACCCCATATACTGGGCGTGACAGGGGGCTTTTCGAACACAAGTCTGGCGAGTTAGGCTTTGAAATATATTGAAAGGCTTTATTACTTCCCAATACCCCTAAAATGCCTTGAGAATAGCTACTCGAGTCATTAGAGATGTCACTATGGTATGGCCTCATTTTTCATGAAGCTTCTGAGGATAACTGACGGTACCGCGACGTCGAAATAAGGGCTCGAGATCTGACGAGATAATCGTATTGAGCCTATGGGCGAGGAAACCTCTGGCCACGCTCATAGCCGACATCGGACATCATACAGCTACAAGTAAATGATAGAAAGCTCATGCAGAACATTGTAGCTTCTAAGTAACTGCCAAGTGCTGCGAGTGCTAGACTGGCGAGTGAGAAACTGCAGTTAAGTTGGAAGGATTGCCGATACTACTTATGATGATAGCAACATTTCGCGATGCTAAAAGGTTACTGCAGCTATCCGGTAACACGTTAGAAAATGATAAGGGTAAGGTCATCGGTCTTGGAAAGACACGTTACCTTCATTCTCACAAAATCAAGCTATGTTTTGCGCGTAGCCGGAACATACAGATTGAATAAACAAGTTGGTAAGCCGGCGGTAGGCATGTCCCAAAGTAGTAGACATCGCCGACAGTTCATCTTTGCCATGGCTTCTCCTATTCCTTCGAGGCTTGTGATCGCACTTTATCGACCTTTGGTGTGAAAGGTTCGTCCGGCGCTTCTTCGGTCCTCTACGAGCTTCCCAATTGGGCCTTCAGGGGGGAGATTTGAAATGCACCATGAAAAAATCCCCGCCACTGATGAAAGCATCTGCGTTCTTGGGCACTGTTGGTCAAAAGGAATTTCTCCAATTCATCAACTTGACTCTAGTCCATCCTTTCTAATCCCGGCCAGTTGAGCCACGCGGGCCCGCGCAGGTACATTGCTGGCATCAGGTGCTACCTGAGAAGCCAAGACATTTCGACTAAGTATAGTCAAAAGAGAACTGGGGAATCCCTGGACGACGACCGCATGCGCAGTATACCACGGGAACACTTGCCGACAGCAGCTGATACGATATCAAGAGCTGTATAGCTCACTAGCCGTGGCAGTCCTATAATATAGCTGGTCGCGGCGACCATATCCTCCGTGAACCGACCACTATAACTTGTTTCGGCGCCCCAAGGCTCTGGTAATGGCTGCAAAACACTTCCCCACGGGATCCAGATATATGATCGTGCGTCGCAGTTCCGATGTCGAGATTTCTGGCATGCGGGGCCGACCGTGCGTACCGCGCAGGGGGAGGTGATCTGCAGCCAATGCCGACGTCGAGCGCGACGGACGTTTTGACCCAGGGATCGCTGTCATCTCTCGGATCTAGGAACGGCCTACAAGCCCTCGTCGTTACATTGGTCCGGAGATAATCTAGAACGTTGTTTTCACAAATGAGGGATCTACTACATACGCCCTCGCGGGCTGACTCCCATGTCGCAGAGCCTGGGCGGTCGAGTGCCCATGTCATGTAATCTCTCCCAAGGGTCACACAACTTACCAATAGGCATGCGCCGTGTGTTACTTGTGGCATTCGCAAATCCAACTGCGAGATCTATCCCAAACCCCCTACCCCCTTACTGAGAAAGCCTGGCAGCAAGCCCCTTGGTCCTTCTCGGCGACGACTAGATGTAACTCGACGATCACCGGCCTGGCAGGTTGCTCGCCCCCTTCCGGTGCCGACTACTATACTTTCTTCTCCCTACCGATAACCTCCCCTCCAATCTACTTCATCTATACTGCGCTCGTGGCCTGCTGCGCGTGTTTGCTGGCAGTAGCTCCCATGGGCACGATATGACATGGCTACCTTGCGCGCGTACTGGCCAGTCCCCTGGTCACCTTACCCATCCTCAGCCATGAGAAACCTCACTTGCGCACGCCATGGTGCCGTGGCGTGACAACTTTTCTTTCACTATGACTTACTGGCCATCCGGTTCGTCGCCTTCTATATAATGAGGCGCACATCCTTCCGTATTGAGCGATGTACTTTGCTATCAACCATCGACATTCCCTCCTTCTCTCATTCTCTCCTTCTCTATCGTGATCTTTACAGCTGGTATCTGACGCTCCTTTGCTTATTCTCACTTTGCCTTACTTCACATATATATATCCGTATATACATACATACATAGCCATATTGTTAGCGTATCAGGTGTACCTCTCTATCTATATCTTCGTCTTACAGGGAGATAAAAGCATCCCTCCTTTTCCAAGAGAATAAACTACTATCAACAAGCAGCGCTTCATTGATCATATAAAGCCATGTTCAAGAGACTCTTGACTCTCGCCCTGGTGGCAGTCGCCCCCACGGTCTCAGCCGAGGGCGCGCCGGGCTACAACGGGTACAAGCAGATCTGGGCGGAGACGTTCGACGGCGCGGCCGGGCAGGGGGTCAACACGAACAACTGGAACATCATCACGGACATCAACGTCAACAACGAGTGGCAGAAGTACACGACGTCAACAGCGAACATGCAGCTGAGCGGGGGCGCGACACTGCAGATCGTACCCCGCAAGGATAGCAACGGGCAGTGGACCTCGGGCCGCATCGAGTCCAAGTACACGTTCACGCCGCCGGCGGGGGCCGTCTCGATGGCCGAGGCGCGCATCCGGTTCGGGGACAACCCGGTCGCCAACAAGCAGGGGATGTGGCCGGCCTTCTGGCTGCTCGGCAACTCGCTGCGCACGGGCACGGCGTGGCCGGCCTGCGGCGAGCTCGACATCATGGAGACGGTCAACGGCGCGCTCACGGGCTACGGCACCACCCACTGCGACGTCTACCCCGGCGGCGCCTGCAACGAGCCCTCGGGCATCGGCGCCAGCACCGCCTTGCCCGACCAGAGCTGGCACACGTGGCGCCTCGTGTGGGACCGCCGCGCGAGCACCTGGCAGGGCGAGACCATCACTTGGTTCCTCGACGGCGCGCAGTTCCACCAGATCTCCGGCCAGCGGATCGGCTCGCAGAGCGTCTGGAACAGCCTCGCGGCGTCGCCGTTGTATTTCATCCTCAACGTGGCCGTGGGTGGGAACTGGGTAAGTCTTTATTATTGTTTCCTTTCCCTTTTCTCATTGGGTTTTTTTGTTTTTGTTTTGTTTGTTCCGTCTTATCTTGCCCTTGCTATTGTTCACTTGCTTGATTAAATAAATCTTTACGTGTGTGCATACCTGCTGACGATTGATTCACTTGGGTAGCCCGGTGCGCCAAACGATAGCACCCTCGATGGGTATGGCAGCATGATGGAGGTCGCTTACGTTTCGCAGTACCTGTCTACATGATTACGCCCGTAGCTACAGACCTACCTAGAGCAGGGGAACTACAGATAGGGGCGGCGGGGGTGGTAGGACGAGGTAGGGAAAGGTGTTAACCTACTATTATAGATAGGCGTTGGGGGGGTTGTTGTTGTTAGAAACTTTTGTTTGGTTCATTTAACCTTCATGTATATTTTTTACTTACATTTCATACAGCTCGCTTATGATACTTGGGGGTATGGTGTGTACGACTAGCCGTCAGACCTTTTGCGGCTCATACTTGTACCACCTGTATATACATTCGCTTCTTGGACATATCTATAAATATATTGTATATACCTTAGGTATCTATTTGTCGATTGCTTCGCCAGAGTTGGTAGTTGAAAGGACTTCATACCGTATTAGTATTTTAAGCCTAGGATAAAGCATGATCAGTCATGGGCCCGGAGATAAGACTTCTTTTTTTGGGAGGGAGGTGGGGGGTGTTTGTTTCAACGTGGAATCCTTCTCTTGGATGCTATATCCTTTCTAGCTTAGTCCGTTAGGTTGTTATTGTATTATTGACAAATACCCAAGTCCCCAAATCGTCTTGTAAGTTGTGGCTTACCAGCAGCCCTCCTACCTCTGCAAAGAATTCCTTTTTTAAGCTTTCCATGTTTTTTTTTTGGCTTGCCTAGGTACCTAGGTAGTTAATCCCTGAATTGTCCCTGTGGTACATATCGCCATCTCGAGACGTACGCCGGCGTGTTCCCGTCGTATCCGTTCGTAGTACAATAAACCCCCAGGATCACCCCTGAGTGATGTTAGCGCATCCTGTGATACTCTTGCAAGCGGTTCCTGCATCGTACCTGTGAATCCCCAGCTGACAGCCGCATTGGAGACGTCCAGGATTGTTCTCATCTGCGACATGGCCTCGGCCGGTCCGGCAGAGAACGAGTAGTGGGTCATATTACTCGCCCGAATTTCGAGCCTGAGGGTCTTATTAACCCAGTCCTTCGGCACGGGCAAAATCATGTCACCCGGAACAGGACTAGACGATATACCCCTGAACCTAAACTGAGGGGTGAGCTCCGAAGACAAGTTTCCGTCCGCAGGTACCGGAAGACTCGTTCCAGGGAAGGCCCCCGTGCTGCTATTCACAGGGAGCATTGCGATCCCTAAGTCTAAGTGGTGGTTTTGCGTTAGGAAGGCTGATACACCGGCCTCCTCGCCGAGTGCCGTCGGCATGAAGTCGAGGTCCACGCTGTACGTGAATAGTGTGTCCTGCTGCCGCCGCCCGACGAACGTCTGCCCGCTGGGCCCTGCGTAGTTTCCATTAAGCGCCGTGAGATTGAGCCTCGAAGGGAGAAGGCGCAGAGTGTACGGACGCCCCGGCGGTGACACAATATAGGATTTCGGGATCGGATAACGCCAGTGTGTGAAATGCGCCGGGAGCGTCGAGCCGGGCTCGAAGTTGATCGTGTCTCCTTCGCTTACGAAGGGCCTTTCTCGATTTAATAATACCATCATTGTGTAAGAGAATCGTTAAGTGGCCTACCCAGGTCCAATGATGTCCTTGCTGACCGGGGGGAGAGCCCATCCATTCATTTCTCCTGAGACGGGAGACCAGATGGGGAATTCATTGCTATTCCACGTCACCGGTACTAAGACCGTCTCGCGACCCATGGGGTAGTTCGTGTAGTCGGGGCCCGATCGCGTCGATAGTGCAGCTCCCCACCTGATTGCTGGATGTGAGCAGATATGCCTATCATCTTTGTGAACTCACTTACCAATTCCCGGATGCATCCTGAAACAAGTCGGCATGGCCGACAGTTTGAACTTTGAAGAAATTAGGGCCATTATCTAAGCAAAACTGGACACGGATGGCCCATTTTACTTACAGTAGTTTGTGGTGTTTGCGTTTGTAAGTTCCGGGTTCTCTGGATCAGCCTGGTAAGGGCCGTATAGATGCTTAGACCTAGCCATCGTGACCATGTGCTCGAGTCCCGTTCCTCCTGAGGATATTTGAACTCTTCAGTAATTAACGCTTGATAGGTTGATATCGGGATCTTCGTGCTGACCTTCGGCCGCTAGCAAGTAGTACCAGCCATCCTTGAGATAGATATGCGGCCCTTCAGGCGCCTGTACTGTATGTCAGGATCATGTCCCCTGGTAAAGTAGCAGAAACGGAGATAATTACGACTCACCGTACCACCCGTCCCGTTCCAGATACTTATCCACTCTCCCACTTCCCCAGTATAGAGATCTACTTCAGCTAATAGAAGGCCCGGGCTAACAGCGTTAGCATAGTAGAGTAAATATTAAAGAAGAGTAAAATATGTAGCTCACAAGACTCTCCAAGCATGCCCTCCAACAATATATGCCTTCCCACTAGAGTCCCATACAGGCGAAGTGTCGTAACCCTCGAAGTCGAAGTGCGTCGCGTTGGACCACGATAGCGGCTCGTAAGGGTCATCACATCTAAAGATGATCTGGCATGGGTTTACATCAGTATACTGGAAAAAGGAATTTAGATAGGATCACCCTACATTATCCCAACGCGATGCATCATCAGCAGCGCGGTCATCATCTACGAGTGTCGTCACGACCCAGAACGTCCCATCGTTATATCTCAACGTCGGTGCCCAAATTCCGCTTAAATCCGGTCATCTCATAAGCCCTGCCTACTTAGATATGAAAACAGCATTGGAGTGTCACACCTGGTCGACCTGTTCGTCTCCGCGAGACGTGGTAGTTGCTCCCGCCTATTTAGTGCATGGCCTGTATAATAAACCCATGTGTAAGCAAGAAGAGATGAACTTGTACAGACTTTTGCTTACCAATAAGTTTCCAGTTCTGCAGGTCCTTGCTCGAATGGATAGGAATTCCCGGGAAAGCGTCGAAGCTCGAAGATGCACAGAAGAACGTATCGTTCCATTCAGGGACGAAGATGCAACTAGGGTCGGGATGGAAGCCCGGAAGTATGGGGTTATAATAAGTCGAGTTATGCCCTTGCAGCATGCGGGTTGTAGCCGACGTCATACGTATGAGCGCTGCAGTGAGCCACACCACCATATACGGTATATTGTGTGCCATGATATAGTAGCTAGGGTTGCATCATACTCTAATCTAATCAATATTTTCAATTACTTCTTTTTGAAGATATTGGGCGTCAACTTATCTCCCTCGAAGGTATTTACAGCTCAGATATCCCCGCAGCTCTGATTCTGGGGTTAATTCCGGCTAAAATGGTTAACAACTCTTGGTAGAATGGGAACTCGGTGGTAAATAAGCCGAAGATTTAGAATATGTACTTGAGCCTTTTCTATCGTCTATGCCATAGTATAATATTGAAGCGCATGTATACAATAGATTCTTCGGAATGATTAGGTGTCTAGTTAATAAGTACAATCCCACCTATAGGAGAAAGGGGCAAAGTCCGGGGGTCATTCGACGGTTTATAGCCTTGATTTTGTCCTGAATAGACATACAGAAGGTCTCAATGTAAATATGCTAGTTATATTTACATATTAGTTTTGAGAGCTGTAAGTATAGTAATTATTTAGTTAATTGGCGGTAGATAGCTTAGTATCTTAGCTACCTAGCTGATGATTCTGAGGATTTATGCTCTGTTTCTGGGTCTTTCCATGACCTTATGCCTTCCGATGAACCCCCTTTCTTGAAGCGTTGGTGTGCAATTGCTTCAAGGGATAAACCACGAGTCTCCTTAAGGAAGCAGAACGAGAGTACTGCAATAACAGCATCGAAAACACCTGTTGATGTGAGCTTCACATCTGATAAATGCCAAGCTAAACGAGAACTTACCCCACAAGAGAAAGGTACCCCAACCTAGGTCGGAAATCATATATGGAGTCGTCAGAGAGAAGACGAAGTTGAAAAGCCATTGAGATGCCACACCAATAGCTACACCGGGCTCTCGAATGCGGGCAGGGAATATTCTTAGTATAATATTAGCAATGCATATAGCTTTACACAAGAATAAATCAAACAACTTACTCGGACACATAAGGCCATGGCATCGGCCCCCAACTGAAATTATACGCAATGACGAATAGGTAGATTAGAGCTACAGTAGCTATACCAGATGATGTCACGGAGGGATTTTCTGTGTTGGCAGGATAGACCTTGACCACGGCCGTGGTGGTGATCTGACAAGCTGCCATAAAGACAGCACCTCCGATCATAACTTGACGACGCGATAGACGCTCTGAGAACCATAAAACAAAGACACCACAGGCCACAACCTTTATAGCACCGAATATTGCTGTCAATAGCAAACTCTGGTCTCCGTCTCCGACAAGAAGTTTGAAATACTGGGGACCAAAATAGGCAAAGGCAGTCGCCCCGGTTGCCTGCTGTGCGGTAAAGATCGCGAAAGCGGCAAACACACGCCTGAAGTTCTCTCCCTGTAGTAGTTCTACAGGGACAATGAGTAATTACCGTAATAAGACGGCGACAAGACGACTTACCTTGGAATCGGAATCCTTCAGTAGCCCTTGCTTCCTCCTCGACACCAATCCGGATCTCTTCCATCTCGTCAATGACTGCCTGTGAACTCTCACCCCTGATCCATCGTAGGCTTTCCCAAGCTTCATCATGTCGGCCCTTCTTAGTTAACCACCTCGTACTTTCGGTCACAGTGAACATTCCCAAGCCAAGAAAAGCAGCGGGCACAAGTTGTAGCCCGATAGGAATCTGCCATTGGGCAGGATTGGTATCTGCGATACCCTTTGCCACTCCATAGTCGACCCAATACGACACGAAGATACCCTGTCATCAATTAGTCACCATACGGCGGGGGAAACTAATACGTATTGCATACGAAGGTGTAAAACCACTGGAAGAAGGATCCGACCTGGCCACGCAGCTCCTTTGGCATCATTTCACTATTAAACATTGGTACTATCACGGTGGCTACGCCCAAGCCTAATCCAGCGATAACGCGTGCAATATAGAAGGCCGTGAGAGAATGCGTGTTGATGGTCTGGATTGCGGCGCCGACACAAAATACCACGGACGAGAGCATCAGCGAATTCTTGCGACCGAACTTGTCCGTCAGCGGCCAGGCCAGGAAACAGGCGACGAAAGCGCCTAGTTGCTGAAGGCCAACCGAGAGCGAACTTGCTCGCGTAGAGTCTCCGCTTCCATAACGATAATCGTCTTGAAAGGACGAAAGGGTTAATACTCCACCTGTGGGAAGTGAGAGTTAGTGCCGTGCTCCGGTATGCTGGTTAATCGGCAAGGTCGTAAATGACAGTACTTACCAACACTGTGACCTATCATTAGTGATTGAACAAGAAGAGGACTTCCCCAACTCAGCTCCTGCACTCGTCATGTATGTAACTTACATGCCGCTATCATATCCAAAGAGAAACCCACCCATGCACACCACTGACCCTAGCCAGTAGGCGCGTATCTTCCCCAGCGTTGCATCTTTCATCTTTGCAGTAACGAGTATTCGTTTGTCTTTGCCTGAGTGTCGAAGAAGAGATTGAGCTTCTTCCATCGTATGTAATCGGACACTGGGCGTCTTGCTTTTAACCAATTTCACAGCTCTAATTATGTTTGCTAGAGCTAACTTAGACGACGCCGTATACCAAGCACGCGAGCTCTGGGCAACGATTGCGTGACCGAGTATTCGGGGATATCAGCCACTAGTTCGTCTAGAAGGATCAGCTTGTTCAGCACTCAGCAGCCAGTCAAAACTTTCAGTGACCGGCTTCCGAATTACAAAACAAATCCCTGCAACAATCCCCAGCTCAAAGGGAATAATGTTCACCAATGATGTCCAACGCTGGCCGACTACCCCGAGAACCGGACAGGGATATACAACGGCGGGGAAGCTTATGGATGTCCTCCCCACAATCACATAGTGACTACGATGGCAAAGTGCCTGGCAGCTTGGATCAAGCTTGAAAACGACCGTGGATATCTCGCATGTGTACTGATATCTCACGGGTAAAGACGGAGAGCCTAGTTGCACACCAAGTCAGTAAGCTTTTACGGCGACTCCACATCATGACACGCCGCCACGCAGCTCCTTAGTTGAGTGCGAGCCCTCGGTGAGAAACGGCCGGCTTGAAGGTTTATATATATGGCATTTGCTGTGGGGTGGTGAAGCTATCGAACTATGGAGGTTTAGCTAGAGATGGGGCTCTTGTATCGTTATTGGCATAATATTGCTCTCGCCTTTAATAATAATGTTATTCTCCCCTATCCCCAGCCATACGGGATCTAGACTGGCACCTTTTCTATAACGTGTCCACAACTACTCACACTTTCAAAGAGCATATTGAATATATACCATCATCCACTAGCCTACCATGGCACCTGGGAAGCGACCGAACTTCCTCATCGCCCTGGCTGATGATCTGGGCTTCTCAGACATTGGCCCGTTCGGTGGCGAAATCAACACCCCGAATCTCGACAATTTGGCCAAAGATAGCATCCGCTTCACGGACTTCCATGCAGCTGCCGCATGCTCGCCGTCGCGAGCTATGATTATGACAGGTACTGATCATCATATTGCTGGCCTGGGCAACTTGATAGAGTGGACCAATATCTCGGGTCAGAATGATCCCAATGGTACTATGTCAACGTCAGTTCAACGGGGCATGCCAGGATATGAGGGTTATCTGAATGAGAGGGTCGTAGCTCTTCCTGAGCTACTTCGTGATGCGGGCTATCTAACACTGATGTCTGGGAAATGGCACCTGGGACTGACTCCAGAACGTAGCCCGAAAGTTCGGGGCTTTGAGAAAAGCTTCGCGCATCTGCCGGCATGCAGCAACCACTATGCATATGAGCCCCAGCTCGAAGGTATGGATCAAACACCTGAGTTTATGACTATGAGCTTCATCGCTCTGCATAACGAGGATGGTGAATATGTCAAAAAGCTCCCAGATGGTTGGTATTCTTCGGATGGCTACGGTAATAAAATGCTACAGTATCTAAAAGATTGGAAGACGAGTGGAGATGAACGGCCATTCTTCGCTTACCTTCCCTTTACTGCACCTCACTGGCCATTGCAAGCGCCGCAGGAATATATCAAGAAATATCGCGGTGTGTACGATGCTGGCCCAGACGCACTACGCCTAAAAAGACTTCAACGCTTGAAGGATCTTGGCATGATCCCGCAGGATGTTGAGCCGCATCCTGTGGTAGCCGACGAAGTTAAGGAGTGGAATGATATGGGCGAGGAAGAACGGGCCAACTCCTGTCGCGCCATGGAATGTTTCGCGGGAATGGTTGAGTGTATCGACGCCAATGTCGGCAAGATCGTGAATTATCTTGAAGAAATCGGCGAGCTCGATAACACTTTCGTTTGCTTCCTCTCTGACAACGGGGCTGAAGGTGCTGCTTATGAAGCCTACCCCATTGTGCAAAGCACCATGCTCCAACATCTGAAAAAGTATTATAACAACCATATCGATAACCTCGGGAATGGTGATTCTTTTATTTGGTATGGGCCAAGGTGGGCTCAAGCTGCCACCGCCCCTAGTCGGCTTTATAAAGCATATACTACTGAGGGTGGTGTCCGTGTCCCGTACATGATGAAGCCGCCTACGTCTCTCGGTGGTCAGGTCCCAGCTGGGAGCATAACCCATCAGTTCGCGTCGGTGATGGATCTTGCACCTACGATCCTGGAAATGGCCGGCGTGAAACACCCTGCACCGACATACCAGGGTCGAGAGATTGTAGGCATGCGTGGAAAATCCATGGTGCCTTACCTCCAAAAGAAGGCACAGACCATTCACGAACAAGAATTCATTAACGGGTGGGAAACCTGCGGCCGGGCTGCATGCCGGAAAGGCGACTGGAAAATCGTGTTCATTCCGAAGCCTAAAGGACCGGAGCGATGGCAGCTTTATAACTTAGCTAAGGATCCCGGCGAAGTACACGATCTTTCCGAGGAGGAGCCTGGGAGGTTGAAAGAGTTGATCAAACTGTGGGATCAGTACGTGCTAGAGACCGGCGTCATCCCCCTATCTCCTGAACTAGGCAACTGGATTGCGGCGATGGAGGAGCAGATGCCCGAAAATGCATGGATCGAGTACGAATACTGGAAAGATGGCGCCCGAGATGATCCGGCCAGGTTCACCAAGCAGATCCCAAGATTCCAACGTCAAGTCAAAGGGATCTAGTCAATGCAAGGTAAAAGCAACAGGCAAGTCGGCAAGTCGGCGAGATCCTGTCACTGCGAAGATATCATATTGAGAAGAGAGTTCAAATTTATTTACGATTTATTCACTATATAGTTGTTTACGTCTAAATGCTTTTAAGTCCAACCAGTGAACCTTGCCATACAACGTGCGGTGTAGCGCTAAAGTAGTTTTCTACATTAGAAAGCTCTCATATCTCCCTTTCTTCTGAGGCACCATTACGGCTAGCCGCTTTAGCTATAAGGAAGTGTTTACTCTTCGGTAGGGGCGTTGAATCCTTACTCTTCAAGGTAAGTCCTATATACGATGGCTGCGGGGGCTCATATACGCCTTTCCCCACGCTCCTAAGAGAACTCCTGACAGGAATTGGGGGCGGTATTTGTTGGTTATTCCGCTTTGAGACCCTGAGTTGGCTCTTCTGCGGTATCGGTGGCGATTTAGAGACTTCCTCGGCTACAGGGACGACTTCCTCGAGCCATTCCATGACGGTGGCCGTAGAGCTTTCGTCCGAGCGAGGAGTAACTCTAAGATGGACAAAGGTGACTGGTGCTGTTGGGTGTGGAACCATGTTGTTTCGTATCGAAGCTTGTGGTGAGTAGATAATAGGACAAGAATTGTTAGGTCTCAGAGAGCAGAATCAAGATTTAAGTAGAATAATACCTCATTGTGTTGAATATTTCTTTCATCATTCTTGTGATACAAGGTACAACTAATGTATTGTTCGCTTTCATTGCTCTTGGCTTTCTGAACAATCACATTGTTGGAAAACTTCTGTGGAGTCTAGATTGTATTAATTGTGACTACCTAGGTAGATTGCGGCTATTAAAGACACCCCATATGCCCACTGCCCAAATGGGACTGATCCACTGAGTTTCATAATGTTACGATTATATCTACTAAAACTGCGGGTTCAGTTTGATACACAACAATCAGAGAATACCAGTTCTCTAGGAGACACGATTCTTTACCATGTCTTACCTCTCTCAGAGACACCATTCTAACATTAGATCGGCATTTCAAGGTCTAGGTTCTCGGCCGGCGAGCGCCATCCAGCGCCGAAACGAGCCTCGTTTTGATGTTTGGACTGCAAAGGATGACCCAAATCACAGACATCGAGTAGAGCTTCACCGAAGGCGCAGCTCCTCAGTCTTGTCGAACAGAGTCAACAAGCCCGTGTATCAGCGTCCCCCGACAGCTCACTCTACGATACGGAAAGAAGGCAAAAACGCAGAAGACCTAAGAACGAGTCTTCTGAGAGACCAGTCACTATCGAGGCCGAAATCCTCTCTTGAGAGAGTCCGTGACGATGTCCCACAGCGTGGCATCTCTCCAGCCGAGTTCAAACAGACTTTCCAGGAAGAGCTCGCCCACTTCGACAATACCATCGACTCTCTGCGCCAAGACGAATGGGCAACTCCCCCGACACCTCGAGCTCGTGCTCGACGTATTGATGGTAAGCAATTTTCCCAACAGTGTGCCCAAGATCTCAAGTGTTGGTCTAGCGCCCAGGGTTTCCTCTACGGACAGACGAGTTCTAGTCTCCGAGACACAGACCAGGTTCAGCGTCGCGGGGCATATATCCCCGGCGTAATCTTCAGCGCCCCTTACCATACCCCGAGCAGCAACGATGAGATGTGGGTTTCGGTTAACGACCCGAACCTAACCGCAACGCCGTTTGGTACTGTGTGCTCCAAGTATCGCAAGATGATCGTGCTGAAGACCTATGGCGAGCATTGTACGTGCCTACCGATCTACACCCACAACGGCCTTGGTCTCGAAGCTAAGGAGTTCCCAGGCGAGTTTGTGAGCATCCGCGACGTAGCTGACTTCAAGCCAGAACCGAACGAGGGCCCACACCGGGGGATCCTAGCTGTGAAGTATAGCAGCTTTGGTGGGAAGGGAATTGCAGGTAAGTCTTGTGTGAAGCTGACCGAAACATATAGCCATCGATACGCCGCCCCTGCGACGATAGAGGGTATGCTCCATCCCGAGAGCTTTTCTCGGCAGAGACTTTTCGAACTGGTGGATATGGTAAGTAATTAGTAGAACCCCTCATAGTTGAGCCTCTAATCCAATGATTTCGCTAACCTGCTTTAATCGCCATGTAAATGTATTGTGTGAAATGTCTGCTGACGGAGACCTGCTGACATGCTCATTTACAACAAAACAGCTTACCCCGAAGTTATAGTTTAACATGAAAACCTAACGGGGGGCGCTATCAGGTAGCTGCCTCCTTCTCCCGCAACTCCGCCAAGTTACTAATACGTATGGGTGAGATTCTTCCCTGTTAACGATGCGCTTATCTCATGGTACCGCGCTAAAGCCACAGTCGTAGCCATGTCTAATAGTCTTACCAAAGATCATATAAATCACAAGCAGATTAACGAGCTCGTAGAGAGCCCTCTAGTTATTAATCCTAGTGCTACGTAGGCCAGGGAATTTTATCTTAACTTATAAGAAAAAAATAAACTTAGCCCGTATCTCATTCATAAATGTTGTTTGAACAAAGCGCAATCCACCATTTCGCCCTTTGTTGCTAACCCTATTAAGAACCTCGAGGCTCAAGATATTACTATAAACAAGGCATATCTTTTGAGTTGCACCAACGGCAAGAGTACGGATTTCGCTGCCGCTGCTCGTATCTTCCGTGAAGCTAGCAACGATGACAAGCCCGCTAACGTTCGTCCTCGTGTCAAGTTCTATCTTGCACCTACGTCTCTGGCTAAACAGCAAATAGCGGAAGCGGCCGGGGACTAGTAGATCCTTGAATAGTCTAAAGCTAAGCTACCCGCGGCCGAGTGTAGCCCTTGTATAGGCTTAGCTGTGTATGTAGCAGATACTATATGCTCCAAGCCTCTTTGTTCAGTGCTAATATTTGTTGCAGGGCTTACTCGTAAGCTTATCAAATTTTTACCTTTTAACATTGAAGAATCATCAACTCCTGTTGCTTTAGCTGCCACTTCTATCCTAGCCAATAAGATTCCTCCGACACGCCTATTTGCACTAGCCATATATGGTATGTGGTCCACACGCCTATTTATATACCTAACCCACTATACAACTGCAGGCCACTTGTAGGCTACTTTATAGCTTTAAATATTTTCCAAAAACCAAAATCATTCTTTATAATTGCAGTTATAGTTGCAACTAAGGTGACTATCGCGAATAAAAAAGCGACTTCAATCAAGGTGTGCTATGTACCGAAAAATGGGTATTGAAGTTATATATCCCAAAAATAGCTAGTGTGTTGGGGTTAGCTCAGGTGTTTAGTTGGTTGTCCACCCACCGCCACAGCGATTCGTAGTTAAAGGCTTGCCGGGTGTCATTTTGGGGCTGTGGAAATCCTGTTTTCGTATTGGCCTGGTTGCATGCAACCATCCCACGATACGTCCATGTTGCCAACGTCATCATCAGGGAAAAAAAAAAACCCACTCATCTTTGCCTGCTTTTATTTCTTCGAGGCTCTGTTCTGGCATACATAGACTTTCCTCTCATTCTGATTGTATTGCATACTCCGGAAGCCTACAGCGCTAAGATGACCGCTATGATAATGGACCGGTATAGTGGCCCGACACTGACAGCTCGTCCGGTTGCGAAGCCGGAAGGCAAGAGGCTGAGGCGGAAACTCCAAAAATTCACTTCTCATCATCACCGCAATTACCTGTCCGGCCACGCCCATGTCAGAGAAACTCAAGGCCCTGGCTTTGAGAATGAGTCTTTCCAACCCGACAAATTCGGCATGGATCCCACATCACCTCCAACCCAGCCGTGTCTGCCGTTACCAGCTGATCTCAGCCATGGTAAATGGTTTGAACAGTTTCAGAACAGTGGTTATCTCTCCCCCGAAGAGCCTACCGTGCGCTTTGCAGAACCTCCTCAGCCACGCCAGCTCAATATCATTCCCGAGCTTGCGCACCTCAGTATCGAGCATGCGAAGCCAAAAAACCCACCTATCGGATTGCCTTCCTCTGATCCTACCCTCACTGGTTCGGTGTTGAGAAGGTATGCGAAGACGCCTGTGTTCCGCATTGGCCAGCTCGAATGCCCCTCAGGGCGAGACCATGCTACGGTACAGAAGGTTTCGAGCGTTGAGCTCATCGCCGAGTCATACAGAGCGCTACTCGAATCGCGTTGCACCACACCGAATGATTCGACACTTAAACCTTCTCCCTTGCGGATAGAGGAAAGTTTCGACGAAGGCTTGCCGGCGAACAGCCATGGCCACGATGCCCCTGTGCGGCGGGAAGGGAAAGACCCGGTTACTCCGCCCATGACGGAATCCCCTAGATCCGACGACGGAACCCTGGTGGCCTTCGAAGAAGATACAATATATTTCAAACCAGTGTCCTTCTCCGCAGAGCCGCCCCCACCATTACATAATTTCCGGCAGCCGGAATTACCACCTTCTCCCGTGCAGACACCTGATAGCCCGGGCCTACAGATATGCCTCGACCTCCTGACCCGAGAGCTGACGGCGGCGGCGGGGTCTCTGCTCCGCCCGAATGTGGAGACGTCGGCGCTACAAATATGGGTCATGATAGAGGCTTATGAGAGACTACGGGACCAGATTCACGAAATGCATTTGGAACAAGTTCAATTGGGCGCCGTGGAAGCTATGTTCGACATGTGGCTCAGGGCACTGTACGAGATTCACGATAAGATGACGGGGCACGACGGGAGGATAAGCGAGAGCGACTACGGCGAATTGGAGTCTGAGGATTTGGATTAACGACACGAGAGTTCTTCTTCATACGCTACCAGCAGCGGGTTTGTCTGGCGTTTCTGTATCGGGATGGGCGGGTATCTGAGAAAGAGTACGATCTGATAATGAGGCATGGTAATCTATATAATACGATAACGCTGTCATGGATAACACATATGTCGACTATGAACACATTCTAATGTTTATATACAAGTAGGCTTAATAGAAGCCCAAGGTTTAGCTTCTAGGTATCTCAGACCGTATTAATGATAGCTTGACTCAACCCAATAAATAATTATCCACACGTAGCAAGATGAATGCCCTTCAATTATCAAGTGAGCTTTACGATGGCATCACAACACTGGTACGCCTCTACCTACCTACTAACGTTGGTTGGAGTAGATCTTTCTTTGATCGTTCGAGCATCGCCAATCTTCGGAACTGCAACGTTTGCCGCGCGCAAGACTTATATCAAAGCATGTTGTGCATTATATTAAAGCGGTGTTAGGTATAGCAGTTTTAAGCCTTGCATACACTTACTAGTACTCTGCATGTGGATGACGGGATTTCCTTTAGAGTGAGTACATAGGTAGTATATACAGTTTATGAGATGTTGTATATTGTAATAACCGAGTATTGCTATATGGTGAATAATTGATAACGCTCTTATCAAGGAACCCCTCAACGCGGGTAGCGCGCTGAGACGCGTTCGACTCTCAAGCTTTACATCGTTACAACCCGCAGCACTTTAAGCACCAGCTAGCCTATTCTGTTGCACCCAACCAAATTCGAAGTATCATCACGCAAGCTAAGTAATACGGCAACGTTGAACGTCCCAAGAAAACTACATACAACATGTCAAGCCGGAACAGGCTCCTGTCCGGTGCCGAGCGCAACCATGGACGATCTAGCACCTCGTCTTCGCGTCCCCAACAGAACCGTGGCCCTTCTCGACTCCCCGAGTACGAATCCTTATCGTGTCCCCTCGACGCCAATTCCAGAGCCGCACTGGCGCAATTGTCTACAAATCAAGACACCCGGAAGTACGAAGAGCACCTGAAGCAATCCATCACCCTCCTCACCAACAGCGTACGCGATATCAACGACAAATACGTCAAGCGAAAGGAAACCCTCAAGATCTTGCAGGAGAAACGAGGCGGCGACGGGGAGAAGGGAGACCGCGAGAGGGCCGAGGAGAAGGCCGTCTTGATGCTGAAGGGCGAGGTGCCCCAGCTGACCGACGAGTGCGACCTTGCGGTCAGGGACGTCATTGATTTGAAGATCGAGCTCGAGGACGGAAGACATGCTCTGCAGGAGACGGTGCGCAAAGTCGAGTTCGAGAGCGCCAATGCGGCCCGGAGAGAAGAGGCACAAGGCGACGACGAAGACGACGACGAGATGACCGATGCCAATCTACCCGACGTCAAAGGGCCGCTGCAGATACTGAAGGGCGCGAAGGCCCGATCAGCGGACGACTACTCTTCCAGGACATTGTACGAGCGCTACGGTCTGAACAACGACTACGTCGGCTTCAAGGGCATGTGGCACGACGCCGTCCACGGGTCGGACGGAAAGCCGCTGCCGGACGCATCCAAGTGGTTCACGCAAAACGGCAGCGACGCTGACGAGGATGAGGACCTCGTCGTCGCCGAGGAACACGTCAGCATCCACTGCCCGCTGTCGATGGTGGTCATGCAGGACCCGTACACGAGCCGGAAGTGCAAGCACACTTTTGAAAAGACGGCCATCGTGGAGTTCCTCAGAAGCCAGCCCGAGAGGAAGGCGCAGTGTCCGCAGACGGGCTGCGATAAGGTGCGTGTGTGTGCTCAGGCAGAAAAGAACAGCTAAGAATAATTTGTTTTTTCTCTGTATCGGGATATAATTGTGCTGACTGTGTGGTTCACAACAGGAAGTTTCGATCAAAGACTTTTACGCCGATCAGGTCATGCTGCGAAAGATTAAGCGCGCGCAGGCTAGGCCCGCCGTCGAGGACGACGATGACGACGACGACGACGCTGCTGACAATACTGGTCTGAGTGGCGACTCCTCCATGCAGATGACCCAGCACAGGAAGGTCAAGCCTGGCAGAGATAGGGGCCGTCAGTTAGACGAGGATATTGAAGACGACGACGGGGAAGCGTAGTCTGGATTTAGTAACAAAAAAAACCCAAAAAACCGCAAGACAGCAAGCCAGCCCGATGTGGCGATATGCGGAGCTCAAAAAGCTCTGAGCTATCTATCTGACTTGACCCGTTTTATCTAGGTGACCCTGACTCTGACCCTCCATGTCTATCTGAATCGCTCAAGTCTATGGTCTTAATGTCTGATCTAAAAGTCCATACATGCGGATGTGTATTCATCTAGGTTAGGGAGCTCGCGCGAGCGACCACCAACTTCTCTTCCTGTTTCATTCCGTTTCTACAGCTTAGCAGCATCCTTCCTTCGCCGGGCCTTCTCATTCTGCTCTCTCAACGGCCGACCTGGCCCACATTTTGATCCCCCGGCGCCCCCGCGGCGTCGCTCTTCTTCGCCGCGCTCCTGTGCCCGCTCTCGACGTTCTCCCTGTTGACCACGTCATCGGTGGCATCCCTCTGGATGCCCAGCTCGAGGAGCTTGGCAAATTTCGCGAAGAACAGCTCCTTGTCCTCGGCGTAGCGCTCGGCCCACGGCCGGGAGGAAAGCCGCGTCCGTCGGCAGCGGCATGTCCGTCGGAAGCATCATGAGCTCCTCGGGCGGTTCCTCGCCGTCCGCTTCGAGATCTGCGCCCGCACCCTTATCCACCCACGCGAACTGCTCGACGCCGCTCTGCAGGCGCTTCCGCTCCCAGCCGTGCGCGAGCACAAGCCTGAAGTATTGGTTCGGGAAGCGCTTCGGGTTGTTGACCCACTTCCGATGCCGTCCAACCCGGAACCCCTCTCCCCCTTTTTTTTCTCAACCAATTATTCGACCCGAAACTTGCGTGTACGAGATGATCTGTCGGACAAATGAACGAACTGAATAAAGAAGTCGACGCAAGATTTTAGAATTGGCTGAGGACGGGCTATCTAACCAAAATGCATTCTCGAACCTCGGTAATCGAATCGGGCGAGCAACCCGACTAATGTCAATCTCCATAGCGTTATCGAACAAGTCGGACATTGATCGTTTTTGTCAGCTTAATGATCCTCTCGTGTGGATCTGGTCGAGACGTGATTATCAAATAACTACATTGCTGGTGTAGCAGCGGGTCTCGGGTACGGATCCGACGTCTACCTAGCCTTGGCCTTTGCGAAGCCCGGGGCTCGGCATCCGGACTTGCCGGTTGGCTTCCGGGTAAGAGCTCTTATACATTTGTCGGAGCATTATTACATGGTCTAAAAAAATCGTAGCGAGAATTCTGCAGTGGTATTCCTGATAAATGTCCTATATGCTGTTTGTTTTCTTCTGGGACTACTTGTATCGTAGTGAAATGGACAGATCGAAATTTGCCTGTAGTGAACGGCCTCATTTTACTAGCTCGAAAGCGAAGAGGAAAGTTATCTCGTCATACTCTTACAAAAAGAGTTATCAAAAAGTATAACCATAGAGCCAGATGTTGGGATGACTATATTTCATTAGCTACCAAAAGAATGCGTTTAATAGTATGTACGTGGTAATGAACAGTAGGAAATGGGTATCATATCAAGCTGTTGGGAGAGTGGTGTCCCATGCAAATAAGAAACAAACGTCTGTTCCTTTCTTCCCTCTATCTCCGCGATATCTCCATGCGCCTCCTTGATGCAATGTCAACCGGGACAAAGAAAATTACAAATAGGAAAGGAGTTAATAGTCTGGGAAGTGAGAGCGCTATTGCTAAAGCGCGTTGGTAGATCTCCTCCATATCATGAAGGCTGCCATGGCCGCGCACGTGGTCGCGGCAAGGGCGAGATACAGGCTCGTCCTGTCCGGCGGTGGTTCTTCGCTCTTTGGGAATGCCGTGCTAGGGTTCGTCGCCGCCTCGGCCAAAGCTACGAAGAGCTCACCAATACTATTCCACGTTACGCTTACATGAACAGGGGTGCCCATCATCAATCTTGAGGTGTAGTCATCGGGTTGGAGTTCGCTGCGCTGAGTTGTCTTATCCTTGTCCGCCTTGAGGGCAGTGTAGATCGAGGGTAGATCGTCAAGCTGTGGGTACCGCTTCCGCAGATCGACGATATGAGAGAAGGAGTCAGGGTCTGACGAATCATACGCGTAACAGATCAAGTCGCAGGCATCTAGCTTAACCTGGTTTTCTAGTATAGCTGGTTCGAGTTCCCCAAGCTCCTCGAGAATCAAATAACACTGCTTCCCGCCCTGGAGTTCAACACTGTTTACAGCTCGTCGAGGTTTGATTGTTGGATGATACAGGCCATCAAACGGCCGATTGAGAAATGCATCCAGGAGGGACGACTTTCCAGCCCCTGCCGCGCCGATAATGTAGCATAGGACGACGTTTCGCTCAACTCGGCCAGGGCGTCTTCTTCGCTTGCGAGGTCTCGTTACTTTCAGGGCCGAGGTCAGTGATTCCCTGGGATTGGACGGTTCAAACCCCAGCAAGGCAAGATATTCTAGAGTCGTCTTCGGCTCAAGGAATGTAGTCATACTCCATTGAGCCAGCCAGCCTTGCAACGTAATATGGCCGGCTTCGTTTCGAACGGTGGAAGACGGAAACGAGGCCTCCGCCCATGATTGAGGCGGACCAGGGGTAGGGGCAAACAAAGCAGTCAGTTCCTGGTCGTTTAGCCCCCCATCGTTATCCTTGTCAAATAGCAAGAAGAGGTCCATGAAGAATCGATACCCAAGGGGACTTAGCTCCGCCGAACCATACTCGGGAACTTCGAATTTTGGGTGGATAAAGCTGTCGGCCAAGCTCAAGCTGTCACTGTAATGATATTTGCGTAGGATGATCCAAATCGTTTCGTGCCGGCCCTTTTCAGCATATATCTTATTTAGCTGAAGGAAGCCTCTCATGTCGATCCCTTTCTCAAGGTTAGATCTGGGAACAGATTTTGAAATCGAAAGTTTGATGTTATCTAAGTCCTCCGATGTGAGGGGCTTGTCGAAGCACTTTGCCTGGAAGTCCTGGATCTCCTGGTCGCTCAAATAGCCATCCTGATCCTTGTCGCAAAGATAAAACACCCTTTTCAGAGCCGATACACAAGCCGGCTTCAGATTCCCTTCCTTATAATCGAAGAGCGGAGCAATGGGATGAGTGACAGCTTTCTGACACAGGAAAAATGTCTCGTTGACGTTCTGGTGCTCTCTAGCGCTCGCTCGTATGCACGAATCGATCTCGCGGAACTCGCTCATGACGGGCAGCATCTCCTCCTCGACGACCTGCGGAGTAGTGTTGTCGGTTAAGTCAGACTTGTTGGCACACAATACGACAGGGACGTTAACCCCGAGGGATCGAAAGTAAGGCATCCAGAACAGCGCGACTCTTTCATAACTGTAATGGTCGGAATATACGAGGAGGATGACGTTGGACTTGCGGATTTCCTTGCGCAAGGTAGTGCGGTCCTGCGGGCGAGCCGAGGTATCGACGATGGTGGTGGTAACATTCTCGGGAGTACCAATGCTCGGCGGGATGGTGATCTGAGGGAGGACAGGTTGGATCTTGTTGCTCACGAAGACGTCCTTGACTAGAGAGGCAATCAGGCTCGACTTGCCCGTGCCCTCATCGCCGCAAACACAGACGCGCACTGCAGGTAAGAACATCAGTCAACAAGCAGGGGGCAGTCGGAGGGAATCAAGTTGGAGAAGCGTACCCGTCGCCATACTGATTAGGCACCGAGTCGTGACGGACGGGGCTCCCTCAGTGCGATGCCATTCCTGGAGATGCAGATGCAGCAGCAGTCGCAACGAGCAGACCGTGAGAGATGGCAAGCAAGCGGGGCGGGATAAACGAGATGATTGTTGGAATGATCGCAGAGGTTTAAAGGAAGGAAAATTGGCAAGTGAGCTAGGCAGGTTAGTGTTGAAAGCTGCGGTGAGAGTATGTTTTAGTGGTTGAGCAGTGGTTGCTCGATTGATTGGAGGTGCAAATGGCCGGCGATTACAGATTACAGATTATAAGACGGGTAATGCCTTCCTTGACAGAGACGCGCAATATGGGGCAATTCAATAGTCGAAGGTTTAGTACCAGAATGCAACATGCAATTTAGCGGAAAAGCTCCAATCAACATTCCTTATATGTAATCGCTAATAAGCCCAGGTTCTTCCTTTCCTTTCGTCTTTTCTTCTTCTCTCTTGTCGAACCTTCGTGGTTGTTTATTAGTTACTAAGTGGAATGGAAGAGATTTTTCGGTAAGGCGACATGTATAAATACAATGTTTCAATACCTACGTCAGCAAGAAACATACCAGGTAGGTACTTTGTATACCTTAGGTAAATGGCTGAACAGCCCTGACGCAACTGGACCGCTGTTCCCTACCAGCCTAGGTAATAGCAGTTCTGCTCAGCTCCAAAATCCCGAATTTCCCCTCAGCAACTGACAGGATCTACCCCACACCTTGTCCCAAACCGCCTTGAATCCTTGTCTAGCAGCGATACGGGAAGCCATACGGGAAGCCATACGGGAAACCATACCTTGTGCATTGGCGCCGCGACAAACAAGCAATTGACTTCATCTCTTCTCTCCTGAATCCTCCAGCACTGCACATTCACGTTAAATTAATGACCATCTTATCAAAAAAGCGAAGCGGCCTCTTATTAGATACCCATACCCCGCTACATTAATATCGTCCGAGACATTCTTAGCAGCGCACAGCCTGCCTACATCGTATACCACGCTTAATACATACCCAGTCGGACAATATATTTAGAAAGTAATTGAGTCTTGTTGATCAGTCGCCATGTTGTGAGTATTATCCTAACCTAGAGAGGGCTAAGAGCTATGCTGTGCTCCTCGACCATCGCGATGCGCAGACCGCTAACGACTGCACGGTTAGTGTACTACCGCCTCCGCCCAGGTATCCGACCCAGGCGGCTTATAATGCTGCTGTCGCTGCCGGCCATGCGACCCCTATGATCGAGACCAACAATATACTGTCGAATCCCGAAGACCAATTCCTGGCGGGAGAGGGTAGGAAGCCGCTGGCAACCGCCCCATACCTTCGGGCCCGATGCTGAAGCTATGGAACAGGGACATACGTGCTCAAGGAAGATCTACTCCTCGCGACACCGCCGCCGCATCCCTCAGAAGCCCCGGTCGTCAACCCCAATCCGTTGGCTACAACTCCGCAACCTGCCCAGGCTGGCACGAGAATCTCGCTCTTCAGCATAGAACCACGAGCCCCGCCGCCGGCTTTCTATAAGCTGGCGTCGATGACCACCCTGTCTCCTAGTATAGCCGAGCACCCGAATGAGAGCCGATACTCCAATGATGCGAAGCTGAGTAGTGATGGTGAGGGGAGAGGTACGTCACTTAGTGATGGGGGTCCCTCGACCTCCGTGACTGCGGCTTCCGCTCCAGCCTTTGGCGACGGGAATGCCCTCCTCGTGCCGGAAAAGACTAGGGACCCTAACAAGCGGCGGAAGCCCAAGAACAACATGACTAAGAGTAATTCATCCTTCATCTCGCGTGTCATCGTCAATGAGAGCATCTCCAAGAAGCTCTTGGATCGACCGGGAAATGGACTGTTCGCGTTCGCAAATATCAACCGTGCTTTCCAGTGGCTAGACTTGTCATCCTCAAATAAGGCCGATTACTTGACTAAGATCCTGTTTACAAAGGCTCACTGCTTGAGCCATGATGTCAACCTAGCCACCAAGAGCCTTAGCCATATAGATGTCATCATGGGGTTTTCAACTGGTGAGGTTATTTGGTGGGAACCGATGTCTCAGAGATACACAAGACTGAATAAAAATGTAAGGAAGCAAGGTTTGTATTGCCGTGATCTGAAAGCTAAAAAGAAATAGGGTGTAATCAACAAGACGCCAGTCTCCCAAATACGTTGGATCCCCGGGGCGGAGAATCTTTTTCTGGCTGCACATATGGATGGTTCGTTGGTAGTGTACGATAAGGAGAAGGAGGACGCAATCTTTAACCTGGAAGAGGAGGAGGCCAGATGCAGCGGGGAGCCCGCACCTCATAAAGCCGCCGACCACTTCAGGGATATATCCGTGTTAAAATCGGTGCATTCGAAAAATCAGAAAACCAATCCCGTAGCTGTCTGGAAGCTATCGAACCAACGTATCAACGCCTTCAAGTTCTCACCCAATAACCGCCATCTTGCCGTGGTCTCTGAAGACGGAACAATGCGCATTATCGACTATCTCAAAGAAGAGTAGGTATTCGCGACACTGACTTCGAAGTAGCTAAATTAACCATGTTACAGGCTTCTCGGTGTGTATAATGCGTACTACGGAGGTTTTACCTGCGTCTGCTGGTCCCCGGACGGTAAATACGTCCTGACAGGAGGGCAAGACGATTTGATCTCCATTTGGTGCCCCGAGGATACGACGCTCATAGCACGATGTCAAGGTCATCAGTCGTGGGTGACTTCGGTAGCCTTTGATCCGTGGAGATGCGACGAAAGAAACTATCGTTTTGGCAGCGTGGGGGAAGACTGTAGATTGTGTCTCTGGGATTTCAACGTAGGAATGCTACACAAACCAAAGGCGGTCCGTTACTCACCTCAATACTCTTTCGGATATAGGGGCTAAACACTTCAGCAGGCATCTAACCGGCAACGCGGCTCCGTCTCCTCTCGAGTACCTCCATTGCAGCGGGCTGAGACACAGGGTACCTCGGCAAGTATGATACGGCCGGACTCTGTCGTGTCGGTATTGGACATTGAAGAAGAGAAGATAATCAACCATCCCGTCGAGCCACGACAGAGAGTAGCGATTTTGCCCCCAGTATTGACCAAGATCGCCGATAAAGATCCGCTCAGCTGGATCGAGTTTACTGAAGATGCCATTATGACGAGCTGTAAGATAGGTATGCTTGGTCACCTTCATGATGCTCACGACTGCGCGCTAAGATATTAAATAGGCCATCTCAGAACGTGGAGCCGGCCGTCAGATCCTCCATCCCAAGCGGATACATGACAGCAGAATCTATTAAGCGGCCTGCAGTTTCCGGAAATCATGGTGTAGGAGTAATGAGTTGTCGCTAACAACGGCATGGTTTGGCATATGGAGAGTTTCTTCCGGGATGGAACAGTCCTCAAACTATTGGGTGCCGGGGCGATCCGGAGACGAGACCGGAGGCTTTTCGGTGTTAGTGTGGATTCAGCAGTTTTTAGAGCGACATTACTACCAGATTTATTGCCAGTTGAAGCATGAAAAGTCGACTGATGCCTATTATACCCTGGGCTGTGATACATCTCGAGTTCACATCGACCACGCACACACACGTCCATGGCGGTGGTTTTGGCAAGGGGGGGCGTCAAGGCGGCATCAGATGTGCTCGCATGCACGTTTTGTACATACGCCCTGCAGCAAAGGAGGGGGGGGGGTCTGATGAATCAAGTCGAGAGCCTCATTTGTTTCGAAGTTTACCTAATTCGGCCCTACACACGCGCGGCATAGCAACTACTGTAGGTACCCATGCAGCGAGGAATTGCATCGGGTAGCTCTAGTGGGTAATTCGTTCAGGTCAAGATTTTTTTCTTTTTTCTTTTCTTTCCCTCCTCCCCATCTTGCGTCACCCCTCCCCACGTGGATTGGACGATGGACTTCGGGATTTCCACTCCCCGGCTCCAGTTCTTTTTTTCGCCCTCTAAGGTTCTTCACTTTTTTTTTTCGTTCCCTTCCCAAGAAAGAGTACCAGCGAGATATCTACCCATAGCGCTAGGTAACAGGAATCGAACCTAAACTTCGCTGGTAACTTTGACTCGCCCCACACCGAGATAGATAACCTAGTAGAAATCCACCTTTTTGGAATCTACAGGGCTGGGCGACACTTGGACTTGATCCATTTTCTATCTACCTACGTCCGTACCTAGGTATGTATCTGTCTAGGTACATAAGGTAGGTACCTGTCTACATATCACTAATGGCGCAATCCAAGAAGAAAAATTTCGGAAAGAGAGACGTTGCGAAAATTTGGGGTGGCGCATTGAGAAAATATCCAGGTGGAAGGTATCCATCTTCGGGAAAAACCGGCGTTCTCTCTTTTTTTTATTGATCATTAAATTTTCGATATGCGATATGCGATATGCGGTATACTACCTGTGTGGGCATATTTTTCATTGTTCTGTACTAGGAAATTATAACCTCACCATCAGGGCGTCTGCTAGGTACGGCAGGTCCTTGATATCTACATATTTTGAGGGTTTTATTATATTGCATTATGTACTATGTACTATGTACTATGTTGTATTGCCATGCTGGGGAGGCGAAAGTGAGGGATCTAAACCTTTTTTTTTCCCGGCGAGATTAGTGTAGATGATGGACTCTCGTGGTTTACCTATTTCAGTCACGTTCACGTCACGTCACATCACGCTCGAGTCTCAAGTTCCAGTTCCAGTTCGAACCCAACGTGACTCATCCTGGTGATCCAGGATATCTATGGCTCCGTACCAAACAAGCCTTTTTTTCCCTTTTCTACTCTTTTCCCAGGACGGCAAGTTTCCCGTGTTTCTTCCCGCTCCGCTCGGCTAGGCGGCGGGAGAAAAGGGAAATTTTAAGCCAGGACTTGAGATCTGGTGATCTATAATATGCCGAGCTACTTATCTAATCTTCACACGTCTTGCTATGTCATGTGTTTGAGAATGATGAAGTTGGTTGTTGTAAAATACAACAATATGATATCACGAGTTCTACCAGGTAGCTAGAGTTTTGGTCATTTTCTTTCCTTATCATTGAGAAATATATATATAAAGGTAGATCTGGAGCTAGAGGAAGCTCCGCCTCATAGCTTCATGCACCTGTGCCCAATAGCTGACATAGTGTGCAAGATAGAGCTATGTAAGTTCACTAGATAGCTAACTAGCCCTCTTATGTGGTCAGCAATATCCATCGTTAAGGGTTTCGTCCACGATTCTAGCTCGATCAGGGCCAAGCCGGGCGTTGCGTAGTGGATCTCTTCTAAACGTCAGGAGTCGCGTCTTTGACACCGGCAGCCTGCAGGTCAGATCTAAGCTAAATTAATAGTTTTTTTTACCACTACCGTTGCCTACCCGTCACGCCTTGCTCACGGGCCCGCCTCTCTTCCCCTTCGGCTCGCGGCGGTTTGACCTTATCTCTGTCGGTATACGACCCGCTGCCAGACATAATATGCGCCGTCGCTTTAAGCCCTAGTCGTAGTCCTCACGGGCCAATAAGCGTGCGAACCCTTCATATATGTATGTTTCCCGGCCTGCAAGCGTTTGGGACTCTAGCCTACATGTGGTTAAGAGTCTCCCGCCCGGGAGGCTCAAACCGCGGCGAGGTCCTATTGGCTTCTGGGTTGGTGACCACGGCCATAGGCCGGATGTAATTGTACGTATGTATGATCAGCGGAGCTGTGCGCTCGAGGCCTTATTCCGGGACAACTCTTGCTGGCTGAGGGAATCCCGTTGGTGTGAATTCCTTTTTTTTTTTTCTCGCTCTAGGTTTCTCAGAACAGGTTTTTCTACCTAGTGGATACCCCCTTCCATTCAATCATATGCATTCCTCTTACGATGCGGAGCTTCGCAAAGCTTCGGAAGCGATCAAAGCTTTCATGCAAGGAAGGTTCGAATTGGGTCGCCTCTAATGCCGCGACGTGTGTCTCCTTGAGACGACATTTGAGGAATGAAAGGGCAGGGCAATCTTGAACATACCCAACCTAGCTCTAGTTAGTTAGAACGTTGTGGATGATTTGGGTTTCTTCCATCAAGTTGCGAGTCGAGTCGGGCTAATGATAAGTCGAGCTAACAGCGATTTCGGGACTCTCCGTCAGCGGCGCCACGATTTGGGCTGGGATGAATTTAATATTCCCACATCACGATTCAAAACGGCCTCACGTATTGCCCCTCTGCCACCTCACTCCTCCTGTGCTTCTAATTATTCTCGAGGGTTCTGCTTTCGTAGAGTATGTAGATAGCGATGGCATCTGTCATGTGCTGGTTGATGCGTGATTGATTCGCCTTGACGAGCTCGGTAGTTAGGCATTCGTACGATGGATGCTGGCGATTCTTCGGTGCAGCGGCAGTTCATTGTCCCGAACTTTGATTTCCATTCCATGCTGGTCGTGGTGCAGTCGTGGAGTAGGCCACCGCGTCCCAGTGCTCAGGAACCCGTGCATGCTATCGTAGCAGTGCGTCTTTAGGGCGCTTTTATACTGTCAGCCCATTGAAGCTAAGCCATGCAAACCCCTTCGTGCGACGCCGCCCCCCGAGGCCTAGGTCGCTTGACACTCGGGCGTCAGACAGACAGTGTGCTATCTATTATCCTAGCAGGTGTTGCTCCCAGGAGCAGCGACCTCGGGGGATCTTCAGATCGCCTGCCCGGAAAGTTGAATCACCAACATCCAGAGTTTCAACACATGCAAAGTCGTACCTGAAGGAAACATCAATAAATTCAATATATCGGCCTTGCCCTGGGACGTGCTTGTGCAGGGTGCAGGTTGCATTATCAGCCTTCTCATCATTGCGCTATCGGCGTGCGCGATTGCAAAATTGAACTCGAAGCATTATTTGTTTTATCGAAGCCGAAGCGTCTGTAGGTAGCCTGGGGTTTTTTTTCAGTGGAGCTCTAATACCTAGGTAGGTATGTAAGTAGACTACCAAGAGTATGGACTTATCTAAATATATACGGTATATATGCGACTAACGGGTTGCTTTGTAACGATAAGGTCTTGTAAGGTTAGGTATGAAAACAACATTCTGAGCTAAACTAAATATATCCTCTTTTTGTCTTCCTACTACGACTGCTCAGTCGTCACTCTTGCACGCTAGATGTCGATGCGCTTATGTAGGATCAGATGACAGCCAACATCGTCATGGCTGTGCTGCGTTGGGGGGGGGGGGGGGATCTGGTAGCTCTTCAACCTCAGTTCTAGGATCACTAGTATAGAAGTGGTGGACATTGCGAAATCTGCTGAGAATCTACGGCGGTATGACCTCCGCGTCCGATGCACCAGATGCGATCGCCTACAGAGATACCTAACTAATCCAAATCATGCATTGGCCGGTTGGTAGGCGGAGGTGCCAAAGAAGGTAAGCGTGCGAGCGCGGGCAGATCTGACGGGAGCGTACAAGTCGAGTCGCACACAGATGAATGCGGCAATGGATGGATTGCATGAACGCAGCAGGTAACTTACGACTGACTAGTCGTGCGAAACCTAAACTAAACTAGAGCATATGAAAAGCAGTTTCCGCCAGGGCTCCGCTCCCGTCGCGCAACTCCTTCGCCGAACCACTTCGCTGCCCCTTGCCAAGCGGAGCCCTATGGTCCCACCATCTTGCCACCAGACCATTCCGTTTAATGCTAGCGGAGAGTCCACCTGCTGATGCCCGCCGGGTCTGGCTATCGGGTCAGTTGGCCGTTTATTAGGTAGTAGTACAAGCACCAGACTTACACTTGACCGTCCTGCACATGCGACTAGACTGCCCGGCAATCACCGTCGTGCCGTCTGGTTCTAGCTTGTGACCCTTAGCCTTCTAGAAACTAACACCGTTACTTTAAAGAAAAAATTGGTCGAAAATACCAAGGGAGACCAAGCGACCGAGTGCGTCTCTACGCCCCCCTTTTGCTTGTATCTTCAATCGCCTGCGCCCCGTCATCGAATCCGTCACCAACCCAAAACTCAAATTTAATCAAGGTACCCTTCAAGGTCAAGGTACATACCTATACTGCCCCCCTTTCGACTCTGATTGGGGCACAGACTTGATATGTATTGTCGACGCCGCTCCTGGATACATATCTTGCCTTAGATAAAACTAATTTGTACCCACCCCGTCTCCGTCTCAGCTTTTTTCCTGCTCGTATCTTTTTTATCTTTTCTATCTTTTTGCTCAATGCCCATTCCTATTACCACTCCAATCAAAAACCTGTCCCACAAGCCTGCCAGGCAACTCGTTTGTTGGCTGGTTGGTTCGCCGTAGTGGTTTTGGTGGCCGCCCTTTATTACCACCCCTTCTGCCCACCCACGCGCGCAACTGAGCCGATGGTTCTTCTCCATCACCTTTGTTCCATTTACCACAGCGACCTTCGCTGTTTTGCTCTTTGAGCACAGAACAGCTCAGACCTTGGACATTTGCCACAACATCCCAAACAAATACACATCTCGCACAGAAACACGACATGCCGTCGTTTAACCCCTTCACATCGGTAGCTAGTCGGAACGCCTGTACCTTGTTTGAAATTCGGTAAGTTGCGATGATGCTCGGCCGCGGACAAATGACGACATAACCTTTACTAAATCTTGGCATAGCCTTGAGAACGACTTCATTGTTTTTCGCGGTGGTGAGCATGAGGCCTCCGGGCAACTGCTCAAGGGCGTGCTGGTACTGTGTTTGCGAGAGCACTTGAAGGTTGAGGATGTACATCTGCGATTGATGGGAAACTGTCGGATTGCATGGCTCGATGGAAAGCAGACGCCTTCCGGCATCCACAACCAGAAGGTCGACAGGACGACTACTATTATGAGGCACACCTGGCCGCCTTTTGTGGGAGAAACGACACATCACAACACTCTGGTCCCTGGAAACTACGAATGGCCCTTCGAGCTCCTCCTGCCTGGCGATACGGCCGAGAGCGTGGAGGGACTCTACCAGACCGGTATCACATACGTGCTGAAAGCGACCGTCTCTCGCGGGAAACTCAGCAAGAACCTCCATGCACACAAGCGACTGCGAATCATCCGAACGTTAGAGCCTGCAGCCCTGGAGTTCAACCATGCTATGAGTGTCGAGAACATATGGCCGAACAAGATCGAGTACTCGGTGGTCATTCCGCAGAAGGCCGTCGTATTCGGGAGTAACGTGCCTCTCGAAATGCGCTTCACACCGTTGCTGAAAGGCCTAGAGATGGGCACTATTTCCGTTAAGCTCATCGAGATTCAGGAGTTCACTGTTTCGGGATACGCCATCGCGACGAGGTTGCACAAACACGATCGCGAAGTTACAATGTGGAGTTTCGAGGTCGACCGAGAGCACCACTGGCAAGACAATATCGAGGAGACCGGCCAGGAAGGATGGGTCATCAACAGGGAGTTGCCGTTGCCAAAGAAACTAAACAAGTGCATCCAAGACTGCACGGCCCACGGAATCAAGATTCGGCACAAGCTTAAGTTGACTGTTGGGCTTAAAAACCCAGATGGGCATATTTCAGAGGTATGCGATATATGCTCTCATTGGGACCAGTTTACATGTATTAACCGCATACGCAGCTCCGGGCCACACTGCCAGTGACAATTTTCATCTCGCCCAATATGCCCTTGGACGAGGAGGGGAATCTCGTCTCGCAGACACCCGATCCATCTACGTCTTCATCTACGTCTACATCTACCCCTACATCTGGAGAACGACCGGACGATCAATCGAACATGGCTCCTCCAGGCTATGGTCAGCACGTACTTGACCAACTATACGACGATGTAGACTCCAGTGGCATAATGACACCCGGTGCGCAGAGCGGTCTCAACAGTCCTTTCTACACCCTATCGAGATCCGGATCATCGGAGAACCTAGGATCTATGGCTCACGCCATAGCGGTACCGCCGGCGGCTTTGTCGTCTAGATTACAACACATGTCGCTCGAAGAGTCCCAAAGGAACCCTGCATATCTGCCCACTGGATCGGGGGCTGTGACACCTCACCACCATGATGGTGAGCACACAGTAGAGTCGTCTCAGATCCACTCGACGGATTTATCCCGGCACCCTAGCGAGGAAGGTCGGGCGAGCCCGTCAGGTCATAATACGCCACCGGAGCACCGCGAGTTTCCAGACATGGAGCAGCTGAGCAAGGTGCCAAGTTACACGACAGCAACAAGAGCGCCATTGCCACGAACGCCGAGCTATACGGGCTCTCTTGCGTTACCAGACTACCAAACAGCGATGAGTGCGCCGACCTCGCCTAACCGGGTAGTCTTGACAGATCCAATGGATACCATCTCGGAAAGTTCGCAGGCCGAGACGGCGGGCAACCAAAATGACCGCTCGAGGAGCCCTTCTAGAACCCGGCAGAGTAACCGAAATTCATTGATTGGATTCAATTTTCTGACTGGACATACGGGCATCAGCCTTGCCGATACTGAGCGTCGACTTAGGTTGCTGCAGGGCCGAAGTAGTTAGGCATCACCAAGGAACGAGCTTTGAACCCTTCTTCCATTCTGATCGCTCACTTGAACGTTCCATGGAAGGAATAAGCATTACGACTGTACGATTACTCAATACATTATCAGGCCGGGTGTTCCGAGAGGATTTTGGGTACTGGCGTTTAGAGTTGTTAACGGGAGAAAAAAAAACTCGTTTTAATTATTAGACGGATAGGAGGTTACGTGACGGCGCATTTTGGTTTTTATTTACGTGTCAGGATTTCGGCATTGGCTGCTTGGATGGACCGCTGAGCGAAAAACCCCATACGTACACATACACGTACACGTACACGTACAGCTCTGTTAGAAAACCGGAATATACCCTATTATGTTATATTAGATAGCGACGTGTACTATACAGGCGAATCCACCCTCTTATTCCCTCCTGCAGAACCCAAGAAAGACTCGCTGCATTTTCTTTTCTTTTTGTGTCTTACTCCTCGGAATTCGCTTTCGTGCGTACGGGGAAGTTCGGCCTTGCATAGGAGGAGATATGCAGCCACATCCATCTAGATAGCATCAAAACGTGCGCTGCTTACCAGGATATCGGTACGAGCGAGGGTCAGATTGAATGCTACGGTATCGAGAAATCGATAGGTAACCCTTCCCACATAGGGAAATCGGTGTCCCCGGAAATACAGCTGTGTACAATGCAGATGCGATGCGATGCGATGCATTGCCAACGTGAGTTGCTCGTTGAGGGTGTCGCTTACTTAACAGACACGCAGTCGTTGAACAGATGAACACCATGCAGATAAGCGATTGCGAGAATACCTACCAGTACTTAGCAGATACGTACCGGTAGTATTAGCCTAAATCAAACCTCATTAAATGCTTAAGTTAACAACTTGCCTAGGTAAGTACCTAGGTAGGTACCTAATGTCCTATCTACATATGGACATCGATACTTAGCCTGCTAGTGTAGTTAGTACTCTGCAACTAGTAGGTACTAGTAGTTCCTAGAGGTACTAATTGGACATACCTACCTACATGTAGGTAGAGGGGTTTCTTTTGTCCCTCCCTTTTTTTTTTTAACTGACGTCACTTGCTGTCCGCTTCTTGATTCCTGATTCTTGATTCGGCTCAAAGAATCCAGGAAGCGCCGATTTAGTGATGACGGCGATGTCATTGGAGGCCCTAATCTGCTCCATTGGCTCGCACCTCTGACGATGACCTCAGTATTTCCTATAAGCAATCCCTATTCCTAGGTATGTATCATAGTTTCATCCCAGCTTTGACACAAAAGCAATACTACATCCCCTCCATCTCAAACGGAGGATCCATCCAGGGTAAGTGAACGCCCGGGCTGTCTTATTAATCTCGATAATTCGCATCATTATCAGATCGCGGGGGCCAGACCGTGGAATGATCGGCACCAGGATCCACACTCTGCTCGAACCATTTTCCCTGTGCGCCAGACGTTAACATCATTGCCCCTTTTGCCAGATCCCGCCGAACGAACTCCCTCAAACAACCCCTCAATTGCCGCCACACGAACAACCGACCGATCGCCATCTCGCAGCCGTGAGGCTCACAGTAAATACTGCTAGACCAAAACACGCATACTTCAAGCACAGCAGGACTTGGGGACCAACGAAGACACGATGAGCGTCGATTCGAAGACTATGCCCTTGAGGCAGGGCACCACCTTCGGCGACGAAGCCGTTCCCGACATTGACCCTACCACAGTGAGTCGAGCTGCCTTCGCCTTGCAACCGGCAGCTCTCGCTAACCAAAGCGCCCGCTCTACAGACGGCCGGTCTACTTGCCGAAAGACTGCAGGCATGGAAGCACGCCGTAGCGTACCTGGAAGATTACATAGGCGCGGTGGAAAAGGTGCATAAAACCCTATCGAAGGATTATGAGAAGGTTCTTAAGACGATCTCTCATCCCCTTAGAGAGGGCTTGCACTTCGACCAGGGTCTCGGCGGTGTCGCCGGCTTCTTTGAGAACATGCGCGTCAACACCCAAGTGAATCCACCTCTCCCCCACTGCGTCGCTGTGCGGCCAGGGCTGACCAAGACAGGCCTTGATAACATCGAACGTCGAGACCGAAAAGACTCTCAAGGGGACCGTGCTCCCCATACTTGACCGCCTGCATAAGGAAATCAAAGCTAAGCACAAGGAGGTGTCGCAGGGCGGCGAAAAGGGCGCCAAGGAGATCGACAAGGCGAGGAACAACACCCAGAAGCATATCGAGCTCCTCGGCCAACAGGCCGCCGCCTTCGAGTCTACCGGCGGGAAGTTGAACCCCCACGAAGATCCCTACGTCGTCCAGCGCGGCGTCATATTCAGGCTGAACAAGCAGGTCATCGAAGAAAATAACCATCGAAATGACCTCATCCATGTGCAAGATGGCTTCCAAGCCTTTGAGGCTCATGTCATCCAGGTGATCCAGCAGGCGATGGAAGCATTCAACGAGGTTGTTGGCGGCCAGGCCGAGAAGACCCGGGCCCTATACATCGACATGCTCGGTACGGCTCAATGCATCCCAGGAGATTTCGAGTGGAAGGGCTTCGTCGGTCGCGAGAATCACCGCCTCGTCGATAAGAATGAACCGCCGCGGAGCGTAGAGGCTCTGACATTTCCGAACCAGAATCACCCTTCGACCAAGCCTCTTATCGAGGGCAGTCTAGAGCGGAAATCACGAAACAAGCTCGCTTGGGGAACGCAAGCTGGTTACTACGTGGTTACTCCGTCCAAATTCCTCCACGAGTTCAAGGACGATGATAATATACGCAACGACCCTAAGCCCGAGCTCTCCATCTACCTTCCCGAGGCGACTGTCATCGCGCCGAGTGGCGACAAGTTCACCGTCAAGGGCAAAGATAGAGGCGGAAGCTTTAGTAGCAAGCTTGCCGGGACGTCCGAACTCTCCTTTAAGGCCCACTCTCCGGCGGATGCGGAGAAGTGGTTTGAGGCTATCCGCACGGCGGCCGGGACCACCGGGTCAGTTAGTGGAAGCCAGTCCGACACGCCTCCTGTAGCCGGTACCGGACCTTCTAGCAGCGCAAGTTCCAAGGTGGAGAAGATCGACCCCGAAGCCGCCCATAAGGCACAGGAAGCCGGCATCACGGGCGCGGATACGGTTAGCAGCCCGACAGTCATATCGCCCACGATCAGTCGTCAGGGCACAATCAAGGATGGCGGTTCTAGCGATGAGAAAAAGGCCGATAGCTAGAGGCACAGCATGTCCATCATCCCAGCGTGGGGACGCGGCAAGCCTTACAAGAATGGAATGAGGCGATTTCCAGTCTAACTAGGAGTTCGGCTTAGGCAAAGGTACGGTAGAGGAGAGCGTGGAAGTAATTGCAATAATATTTCTTTTCTTTTTTCTATTCAAAGAGGAAACGGGGGTTAATCAGACGTAACAATTATGCTACTGTTAGGTATCACGCGTGTTTACGAAAGGCAGTGCTCCCTTTAGGAACAACCTACCATGGTATGGTATGGTATGGTGTGGTATGGTATGGCAAGGCAAGGCAAAGATGCGGCATAGCCTTGAAGTTGTTACGTCACTTATTCACCCGACCGCGGTATTGGACTTGTCAAAACGTAGCTTCTAAGTCGATCGGGATAGATGAGATGTTTCAATGAATGGGTTGGTGGGGTTTTAAGGAGGGGGTTGGGCGGAAGAGAAGAGATAATGAGTGAATGGTATCGTATGGTTGGGATTAACGTATAATAAGCAAGCAAGCAACTCACCCACTCTAATAATATTTCGCCGCATCAGCAAAAAGAAAAAGAAGAAAACAGGAACGAACGAATAAATTTAGGCAATCAGCTATTTTTGGTATCAAATCTAATTACTTAGTTCAATACTACTTACTTACCTACCCAGAGAGGGGCCAGAATGAATAGTTTGAACTCCCCCCTCCCCCCCTCGAAATTAAATAAATTAAGTTAAAGGAGAGAAAGTAAAAACAAGGAACGGACAACAAAGGGAAAAGGGGGGGGAGGCGTGACCACTTGAGCATGTGGGCACGCGCATTAGTCTCACCCGTCTAGAGAAAGCAAGGGGACAAAAGTCGTGCATGGAAAAAGGAAAAAAAAAAGAGACAAAGGAATATAAGTAAGTTGGTGGGGTGGTATTATTGTATGCACGTGTGTGTATGCATGTATGTGCGTGAGTGTATGCATATATGTGCGTGTGTGCGCGTGTGTGTCTGTGTGCGCCTCGTGTTGCTCATGCATACCTACCTATAGATAAATAGGAGGTAACATATACATGCACGCCATGCATACACATATAAGGAGAGGGAAGGAGAGGGAAGGGAGAAGAAGAACCCAGGAGTATAGGTAAGGCAAGGGTCATTGTTCTCGATTCAATTACTTGCATGTAACCCTACCTACCTATTTGATAAAAAGAGAGAAAGAGAGAGATAGGAGGGCCGGGCTGGGGATTGAAAAAAAAGGGGTTGAAAAAAAAGGGGGGGAGGACTGGACCGCTTATGTCTATCTACCTATCTACCTACCTACCTAGCTCCATCGTCTATCATATCGTTATTTCATTCCATCACATCCCTAACTTGTTTCTCTTGTTTTGGTCTTGTAGTTTTGTTTCCCTTTTACTCCGCACATGTGTGTTACAGCATATGTAGGGTACTTATGTATTATAGCCGAAGGGAGTCCACTGGCGCGGGGAAAAGAAAAATGGGGGGGTGGGAGAGGGGGGGACGAGAGGGTAAGTTTGATAGGTAGGCAGGTTAAAGCTGGGAAAACCTAGATCTAGGTAGACAGACGACAGGCCTATGTAGATTGATTGGAAGCTGGGAGAATACCTTGTTCGTCCGGTTTCCCTCGTGCGAGGGAGGGATGAGGCTGTCTGTAATCGTTGAGGCAGGCTGCGTCTAGCGGGATGTAGATTGTATACTTTCCGGGTTTTTTTTTGGTATTCCCTGTGTCGAGACGAATGGGCCGGTAGGGCTGAATGGTGAGAAAGAGAGAGAGAGAGGCTCTGCGCTGCTTGCTGTTGATGGTGATGACCTATCGCTATGTAGGTAAGTAAGCTAGCTTACGTAGAAGCTGGAATCTGCCTATCTATATGTCACTAGCTTCCATCGGGGGGTATTTGGTAAGAAAGGTATCTATGTAGATGTAGTTCAACCTCGGTAGACGCCTCCGCCATTTATTACATGTCCATCCCATCGGGAGGCCCTGTCGGATGTCCGGGCTGTATATAGGAAATCGAACACGAGATATTACCTTGCTAGGTAGGTCCTGGAATTGGGCTTACCTACGTGCCAATTAACCCAACGAAGCTTCAGAGCGTTTCTGATACCTAGGGTACGAAGGCTCTCTATGTAAGTAGGTCGGCGAAACGGCTTTAGGCCTAAATTCGCCTATGATAGAGCAAGATGATTCACACATTCGCTACGATGAGGGAGAGATAGTGTAATGGGGACATCTACGCAAGTGCGCATGTACGCATCGAGAACCGCCCGACATAGCCACAATGACGATCTCGGCGATTGCGTAAAATGTACTTGCGTTGAGAGAGCGGCAGGTCCCTTTCTAAGTCGGTAGGAGGTAGGCGAGGACGCAAAAATTAGGTCGTTGATGAGTACAATAGAACACATAATAACGTGTATCCGAAAAGCTTGGCCAGCACCAAGCCCAAGCCCTACTTGGGATAACGCACACGTGTCGTCTCGGCGATAGGGCCAACGAGATGCTAAGTGCTGCCGTCGTGGTATCAAGATGCCGGCCGCGGTCATAGGGTGCCTTGTGGTCCTCCAATCGGTCGACGAGAATACAGTGGCTGTTTTCGGTAAGTATTGCTATTCGCCTGTCATTGTGCCTCGCCGAGGCGAAGGTCCTATATGAGTATTGAATTATTACCTTGTACATAGCAATATCTGACGGCAGCTATTCAAATTTGACCTGCCGGTCTTTTCATTGGACAGCGTAGACATATATTATTGGACAAGTCGAGGGCGGCTTTTTAATATATCGTTGAGTTATCTTTTACTCCGACGAAAAAGAGCCTCATTAGAGTGCTCTCCTAGACGGATGGATAGATAGGTAAGGCACGTCAGATACTGTTAGTCACAATATGCAATGTAACGCTTCATCGTAGCCGGCGAACGCACACGCACACGCTCATTCGACCGCTAATAGATATATCCCCTAGTTATCTCCGTAGACAGCGTAGTCGGGCGTAGGCATCATCCTCCAGGTATAATTATGACGCCCATTGATGATCTGAAGATCTGGGAACTTCAGTGGTAGCCGAAAAGCGACCTGCGTTTTCTGCAAGTCTGTGTATCAAGCCATAGAAGCGAGGCACACTCACCCTAATTCATTCACTATGTAACGACGACGTCTGATAGCCGAATCTCACGATACCGAAAGCGGGATGAGCGTTGACACATTTCGGGAGTGATAACATATCGGTCAACTAGGAGATATGCGCGGCGAAAATTTAAGGCGAACTAAAGTCCTGCTTGAGAAGTTTTGCTGATCTCAGTCGGGACGAGGGGGCAAGACGGCTGGCGACATGGGCTTCATCGCGTGGTAAATATTGATGAACGTGCTCGGATTGGAGCACGTCAAAACCCCATTCAACGAATGAAAACAATGATGTATCGCGATCCAGAGTACATGGGTGTCATCTCGCCTGCAGATATCAATGCAGCCATTGTCACAAACGTCAGCCTCAGCCCGGCCAGGAAATACATCGCGTCGAGGTGAGAAAGTAAAGGATATTTACTTAATTGATTTTCAAAAACAAAATTTCGAGATCCCAATTCACATCAATTTCTAGTTATTGAGGGGGACAGTGTCTGACACAAAATCCTAGAGAGGGGATATCGGCTTTAGATGAATAATACGCCCCGATAGCCTTGTTATCTGTCGATCAGGGAGGAAGAGTATGGCAGCCCGAGCCCTGCCGAGTTATCATTGCTATATGTCGATCCTGGTCGACAGCGCTAGTTAGGCAGGCTCTAACAACGTGGCTGCGGCTCGTGGCATGGTACTTTGTCTACCATAGGTTGGTAAAGGGCAAAGTCAACGTAGGTTTGGGGTCCGTAATCCTTGGCTTACTTAAATATTTAGGGAGGCACCTAATGTGGTGGTTATAGCCTAGCTCTCCGCTCTTCGTCCTAGCGGGCGTCCACCTTCTATCTGGCGAGGCTCTGTCATAGTAGATTGAGTAGATTTCGGGGAGCTTGAAGATATACGCGTACAAGAGGATTTCTGATACGCTGCCTCGCGTCTGTCGTGCCGAGTCAGCTTCGTACAAGTGTATCCTCTGCTAGAAGCAGCGTGAGCTTGAAATGCGGTGGCCGCCATGGTGTACATACATCATATCCGTGCGATACAGCCTACAGCCTACCTCTCAAGAGCACAAGGGCACTCATGCCCTCTATTAAAATCAAATTTCCTAGCTAGGTTTCCCGATTAGACAACCCTATATACATACCCAAAGCAACCCCGCCCGCTCTTGTCGAATGTGATAGTAAGCATGCCCTACAAGGCTCCCACCACTGTTAATATTATTGCTGTACGATCTCACCTCACCCGTCTGGACCTTGCTCCCTATATGAAACTATGAGGACCTGTCCCGCCACCTATGCGGCCCTTATCTTCTTGCCTACTTAACTAGTTAGCTAAGCTTGAGTGTCGCTCGCGTGGGAAAACTTGATTGTTCGTGAGATCCATAGTTCATCATGACTAAACCATGGGAGATGCACGAAACCACAAGTAAGCATGGGTCGTCAATTTACGACTTTACCTTTTATCCTCCCCATATGCTGTTTGTGACTTGTCGGCTTAGAATAGAAGACTCACGGGCTGCTATCTAGCTCTACCATTCCCGAAGATGGCAATAGCTAACCTAAATTATTATAGTTAAGAGGCTTTATTCCGAAAACAAGCTCGCCGATGTTCGGAGGATTATGAGTGAAGAGTATAACTTCATAGCATCGTGAGGACTTCCCTACCTATCGAAATTGCTCAGGAAAGTATAATATTGGCCGACTGACTTGGCTGGGGTAGAACTCGTGCCTATAGAGGTCGTTTGAAACGCTGGGGCACACACAAATATAATTGCAAAAGGCGTAATGAGCGTGCTTCGAGTGCCGCGAGTAGCCGTGATATTTGCTGGGGTAGTTCGGACGCGACATCGTCCATGATGGCCCCGTATTCTATGGCGTCAACGTATAATGTAGCCTCTGGGTATACTGAAGCAAGGCGTATCGGCGACAGTAGCCAAATGGAGACTTTGGACCGAGTAGGCCAGCAGTGCGTTCCAACAGATAGTAGCTATGGTCTGTCTTACGATGAGAGGTATGTTCGAGCCTCAGTGCTTCCTTTAAGTGAGCGAAGACGTAACTCAAGTTTCTCGGCAGTAGCAGGAATAAAGTCATGTTGTCCCCGCCTAATTCAGACGTCTCCTTCTCGTGGAGCGTTCCCATCACCCACACGTCGACCTCTTCAGACGGCTTCGGCCACGCAGGGGCCTCTACTTCACCTACTTATTTTGAGTGCACCCCGTTAACACCACCACCGAACGCTCAATCTTCGACAGTATCATATCCTACAGAACACCACCCACACACGAGCGTTAATCAAGATTTGGGGTTTTATCAGTCCCAAAATAGACATAACAGTATCGGCCATGTAGAAATACCCTACATAGCTGTACGGGACTATGGCTTTGAGCACGGGTCCGGGCCCGGATCAGGATTACCAGACGACAGCATCGATGGTGATTTGGATACCCAGGAAGTTAAACACAACCCGTCTAGCGATGAGTGAGGTGTGTCTTAATTAAGCGCTGAGTGAATAGAGGTAAAACGAAGAAGTTAAATGGGAAAGGGAGGGGAATAGTGTCTAGATCAGTCTCGAAATGGAAATGACTGTTCTCTCCAGCGAAGGGAGAACTCGATTTTGGGATCAGATGCTGATTTCGTGGTTGAACGACAAGATTATCATGAAGATTCGGGTGTTTCAGCGACTTTTTTTTTTCTCTCCTTCCATAATATCCTTAACGACGTGATGACGTTTTCTTGGTCAACATTGTGCCGGGGACTGGAGAAGGGGGATTGATTGATTTCCGTGGCAGGTTACCATCAAGTGTTCCGCACATTCTCCTGGCAGACGTCGGAAGCTTCTTTATTTTTCGTGGAGGACACGGACGTACACACCGGTCCAGGCGTACATGAGTGGTGCGTTCCTTATCAAGGCCTAACGAGCACATGATGAACAAGATCCGATAGACTCGTACCATGATCCCAAAATATGGGGTCGTGCAACCTGTGGTGAGGCGAGGTAATGGATAATAAAGTTTTGTTTGTCCTCTAAATGCCATCGTGTACGGTGGCCCTTCTTAGCCAAGGTATTCTAATGTCTTTCGTTGTGAAACGTCCTAGGAGCATGATCAAACTTTGATACGACCAACCAGCAGTCAAGATTCCTTAATAAGACCGTCACCTCGTTAACTCATACGCATATGCAATATCATAAACGTACCTATCAAGGTCATCTAGAATAAAGGGCCATATTTATACACAACTTCTCTATGGATTGACATTCCCCCTTTCTCGTCATCATTTTACCCTTCTTGACTAAAGACCAATATTGACCTTATGCTATAATATGTATGAACAGCTGAACTACTGTGGTGTGTACGATTTGTCCTACCTAGGTAACCCAAGCAAGCACGGGTAGAATTATCTCTGTCGCCCCGGTATAAGGCAATGGCGGCGTCTGATTTACTGCAGAGGAATATGGATTCTGATGTCGTTTTCTACCAGTGATTTTCTAACTCGTTTGCAAGGTTACCCCACAAAAATACCAAGTTCTTTTTACTTGGATTCTCCTGTAACACATTAGTTATAGCTATTATATTAAATATAATTATCCAGTCAAGATGCGCCCCCCCCCCCCCCCCTTCCTCTAAAGATAAATATAAGAGGGCTTTACGGAAGCCTAGGGGGCAGGAAGGAGTGATATGTGGAGGAAAATAGCGGCTTTTTCTCTTCATAATCATCTTATTTCCGATCAGCATTGCCAAATATTGTTGATACATGATGTAGCGAAGAGACGTCATGAAATACGAAGGCCACAAAATTTGGTATATCACCATCTTTTCATGGGACTACTGGTGATAGAGGATCGCTTACGGGAATTTATGAGGTGGATAGACGACTGTGGTAATAGAATCTCATCCGAAGTCTCGGTACATATCAGATGATAGCTTAGCCTAGATCTTTAGGGTCATTGATGTTCTCTATGCCACCCTGTCTGAAATCGACAATGCTGGGATCATGGCCATCTATTTCTTGAAGACCTCCTTTAGGTGCCAGGCTTGGCGGACTGTACCAAAAACAAGGGGGGAAGCTCGGGGTAACGGCTAGGACTATCTAAGCATTTGGTTTCCGAGTTCTAGGCTTTTACATGCAGTAACCCCTTATAAGAAATCACATCATAAGAGAAGGTCGAAGTGAGAGTAGAGAAGGCACCCCGGGATTCTCTTTTCCCGCCCGAAACATATACCTTCTCAAATTCATTTTCACGGTCGAACAAAGCAAAACAATCATATAATATGATGTCGCGTACCTAATTGCCCAAGCGCAATTAGCGGCGTCGCTTTTTGGCGCCGCATATAACCTGTGACAAGGGCTAATGGACTTAGAATAATAGTTCAATTTCAGCTAATAATTTTATTTGGTCTCAAGGGACTTAAGAGTCTATGTTCATTCAAGAGGCTTCCCAGGAATTCTATTTCCTTTTATACCTAATCTACCTGCCTGGGGCTTACCTCATTCTATGTATGTTAGTACTAATGAATCCAATAGTGGTATTTATCTCTAATAACATCTTGCCATGTGACCATCAGGTCTTGGCAGCGTCTACAGGTGTCCCCCGTGTGACATGACCAAACTGAATACATTAACTAGCTTCACAGAACTCCCAGGGGACGTGTTTTTCAAGGCATCAAAGTATTGTATATCTTGAAAGACTTGCTCATGTAAGTGAATGCGTCATTTATTTCTCTGTTCTCCTGGCAACATTCGGCGTAGAGAAAGGTCGTTCGTGGAATTGGCTTTTTTTTCTTTGACGTTAGCGTACAGCGTCTAAGATGTTTGATTTGGAATTGGAGCTTGGCTTACGCGGCCTTTATATAATTCTCGAACTGCCGGCAGGCTTAAAATTGCACGCTAATGTGTTATGATTAGTTGCTTCTACGGTCCGCTTAGTCATGGAGTAGACTTTTTCGTGATGTGTGAAACTAGATGGGGAACATCTAAGGGCCCCATCCTACGTTTCTGAGGACGTAGTGAAGAATGGCGGTTCTAAACATGTTAGCAAGACGATTAAAGCCTGACGGATTTCATGTCTCAAAACATACCGTATCGAGTTATCATTGGATCTTAGGCTCTCTTGGCGACCTTTCCGTGCCTCTTCTATGACCTGGCCTGCTTTAGTGTACTCTCCTTGGTAGTGGCGAATAAGGGCTTCGTGATGTGAAGGCGAATACAATTTGTCCTTCGTAAAGCCTGGAAGTCGCTTCCGAATCTCTCTTGACCTTTTCGGTATTTTAATTGCCATTTCCCTATCGCCGTTGAGTCCATAACCCATTGGTCATATCATTACATACGACAGTAAGTATATATTGATAGATACATCGTTACCGAGCTTCTTGTGATGTCTATCTTCAACGTCCATTCCCAGATGGCCATAGTATAGACAGGTTTGGGTTTCTAGAGGTCGTATAGCGAGGCCAATTCTTGCTCGATACAGTTTTCCGTGATCTTCAATAATAGAGCGATCGAATCGTTCGTATATCGATTCTGCGAAAGTCGATAAGTTTAATAACTTCGTGAGACTTACCAGTTCCAATAAAAACCTTTACCATGTGAACTTAATGAAGAAGGACTTGCCGTGTGAAACTTACTGGGCTAGCTCCAGAAGTAGCTCAGCCATGTCTCTACTGGATTTCCAAAAGCTTCGAACAAGTATCTACAAGCTGGCCTTGTGACCTGCTGTGCTGTCCGTAGCGATCGGTGGAAGTTTCTTCGCAACGAGGGGTGTTTGTATGCGAGGCTGTTAATAGTTTAGCCGAGGGACACGACTCTCGGGGTAGTGCACCGGCAGTTTCACTATCTTCGTGTTGACCATGTATCATCTTTAGGTCTTATAACGAAGTCCGAGCCCGAAGAGTCGGTACCTTTCCCTTAACCGCCCTTGCTAGATGGTAACGAGATGACATGTTGAGCTGCGCAAAAGCCTCGGAGACTACGTCTGACTGCCCTGGGCTGGGAGTCTCCGCGTATAATTATAATACCCTGATTGTGTCTCAAGTAAATAAGAGGAATTCCAGATGCCAAAAACCCTTTGTCTGCTAGCATTATCTTAAGCTCAACTCATCGAGTAATGTGGAGGCAATTGCCGTTCGCTGACTTGATCCAACTATGTATGACAGATGTGATTACCTTGAAGCCAGGATCACTCGTGTCTTCAAATTTGGCTATATCACGATACAAGGCAGAATTGCTAACTCACGGGGCACATAATCTGCGATGTCGGCTGACCAGTTTATGTAGCACTTGCACTAGAATTCTAGATGCAGAGGCGAGGCATACGCATTCACCGTTAATTGTTGGCAACTCCTCGTGACAACAAATAATATCTATCGAATTGAAACACTCTGTCTTCCTAGAATATAACATGTAATTAAAAAAAAATGAAGAATATATAGTTGCATTAAGCTTACATCTTTGCAGACTCGACCGCCTAAACTATGACAGATAAAGATAATAGGATATGCTAGCGGCGGTGAGTAGGACCTAATCATCCCATATACACATCTGCGATACTCTCCAGAGCGAGCAACTGCAAGTGCCAGCGACCCGCTTTTCCTCTGCTGAACATGAAACCCCTGTGCTAGCGATGAGCGGGAGACGGGAGACGGGAGGCTCCACCTAGACCGTAGATCTCCGAGATGATCTCCGAGGCGATCTCTAGCTTCGGAGATGGCTATCGTGTAAGGGATAGCTCACCGGTATATGTATGCGTTGAAGTCTTTAGGGGATTCGTTGGAGTTATAATCGTAGTTACCGGACTTACAGCAGTTGTCCCGTGGAGCTATTCACTAGCTACAATACTGCCATTCACCAAGGCCAACCTAATGCCTTGGCAACTACCTAGCACAAAGCAGGGATATCTTATGAACTTTTAGTGCTTCATCTCTTTCCCTCCCTGTCTCAAGATAGTAGTAGTTCAACAGAACGATATTGTTAGAGCTGTGTCTCAGGATGATTAGCTAACTGTGATAATCATAACTTAAAAAGGGACTCTGTTACTAAATTTGAAGTTGGTGTTGATATAAACTACCTGCAAGCGGTGGTCTGACTCACACGGGTGATTTGTAATTGCTTTATAATGTACTATGGGGCGGGTATGTCGGCATATAGACGGCTGGTCATGCGCCAAGGACTTGGCAGAACTAGGGTGGCATGCACGGGGACTGTGGGGTGGTCGATGTACATACTAAGGCCCTTAAAATCAGAAATTTCGTTAGCTCGACTAGAGCTGCCCCCCATCATTATTACGATCACTATCCATTTTTTGTACCCTTCACTGCGGCTTAGCACCTGCCATACGGTGTACCTACCCAACGCGCACATGTATTAAAACAGAAATTATAACCGGCCAGGACCCTTAAAACTATAAAGCGCCACCGTTTAAACCCTGTGGAGAAGTCGCGAAGACTTACACTGGGATAGTTTAGCTTACTTAAGCTTAGATTTCGTAGTGTAGAGTTTATTTACAGTAAAATAACTAATCCACGTACAACTCTTTTTGATCTTGTTTAGAATCATCTAGAAACTTTCTTTTCCCCCCAAATTATCAAGGTCACAATGCAAACGGATTGGTCGTGAATAACGTATACGCATAGACCAAGGTACATTTTATGTTCAAGGCTCCTTACGGCAAGAACTCTGATTGGTTGCCAAAACGCTAAGGAGTTGGCGCACGACTAGCCCTTCGTATACCCGGTATAAGGATTTCACACAGGATTCCCGTCGTCCTAGATCCAACCAATCATTGACTATTTCACCTTCCGAAAGTAGAAAGTGGAATACTACACTACATGTACCTAGGTAGGTACCTGTCAAGTTCGAGCCCCCATAAAACTGCGGTGACTACGGTGTTCCGTTACGTGTCATTTTTCCTTTTCTGCAAAACAAGAAAAAGAACAAAGGCATATGCAGCACAAACTAGAATTGAGATATTGCTATACTACCTACCTAATTGGATAATCAGTCTCAGTAGCAGTGCAGCTGATGACTCTGACTTTGCTGCCCAAGGTAGAAGTGCAATAAGCTTGGAACTCCTGGTTTGTCTATCTATGTACTATCTTCTATCTTCCTGTAAACAATGTCACTCTGTAAGGCTCATCATATGCGGCAGAAAGAAAATGCCTGGGAGATGGCGATCATTCACAATTCTTCAAGACAGTGGTTGCCGGTAACTGAAATCTATTCTAAGAATACCGAATCTATGTATCTAGCCATCTAATTCAAATTTGCGTTTACCAGAAAGAAAAATGAAATTGAGTGGCGTATCCCCCCAGAACACGAGTAGATGCACACACCCGTCTACTTACTAGATTAGCTGACAATGTCCTGGTTCGCTTACAATACGCCCCAGTCGCCGTTCTGCCTCAGGTCGCCAGGGAGAAGGTCGCCTGCTTGCTCCTTGGCAATTTCGCCGGCCAAAGTCCACTGCTCCCATTTGTGTCCGGGTGGCAGGTTGGTATTCACGAAGGGGGCACCAGTTTCTAGGTGTGCTCGCGCTTTCTCGAAGTTCTCCGTGGCATACTTCTCGGAGTTATGACCCCAGTGCCACCTGCCTGTCGTGAAAACGATTTGCTCCCCACCCTCATCAAGATTCTCGGTCTTGTGGTGAAGATGCAGGCGGTTCTCAAAGCCGATCCGTTGAATGAGCGTAGTGCGTTGATATCTACAATAGCAGAATGTCAGTATTTGCCTGGCTTACAAGCCGGGGCCCCGTAACCGGGCCTGCAAGAGAACTGACCTCAGAAGCTCGTGGACCTTGAGCGCAATGCGTGCTCCCTCTTTTCCGCCGCCCAGTCGTAGGCACTCTGCCACTGACAGAGTATCCTCAATGGCCGTACAAGCCCCGTTCGCAGAGGTCGGAAGGAAGCTGTGCGCAGAATCGCCGACCTGGAGTATACGGCCGTTATCCGAGAGCCATTTTGGTTGTGGGTCTCGCATACACAATTTCCATCGAATAATGCTCTGCTTCGGCGTATTGCGAATACCCTCAACTAGCAATGGGTCCCACGCATCAACACCGCCGGCAACAGCCGCGAGCACATCATCAGCCGATGCACTAGACGACCAAGATTCCTCGACCTCAGCCCGATCGACATCTTTCTATAAGCAGTGTCAGTATAAACTTCTTCAGGCGCCTCTACACCACTGATGTGCTGTTGCTGACTTACCTCTGGCACAGTCACTGCGAGACTGATGATCTTCTTGGATAGAATTGAAATACAATGGCAGTCAGGCCCGGAGTAAACCCGCAACTCAGGCCGTTTGATGCTGTTTAGAGCCTCGAGTAGATGAGGTGCAGCGCTTAGATTTGCTGCCGGAAACATCACCCGGTAACAGGTATAGCCAGTGTCCTCCACCTCAACTGGGTGGCCTAACGTGAGCTGGTGTGACTTAGTGCCGATTCCGTCCGCGGCTAGTATAACATCGCCGGAATAGGTTTTTCCATCTGCAGCAATAACCCTTGGGGATTCCGCAGCTGGGTCGTCTTCATATTTCACGATGTTGACTTTCCAAGTGATAGGAATACCAAGTCTCTGGACCTGGCCGAACAACAGCTTGGCGAGATCGTTTCGAGCCCAGGCTCCCTTGATTCGCAGTGGATATGCCGCATGCTGGGCGACACCTGGCTTGTTCCACTCGAATTCAATCTTGCCTGTTGTCTGGTGGCCGTTGAGTTCGTAATAAATCTGCTGGACATCCATCGCTTCTTGGTCATACTCCGCCAGCATCGAAGGATAGTTCTGGAGTGTGGCCCAGGCTGAGGGTCCAAGACCCAGAGTATCACCTGAAAGGTCAGTCAATTTGCAAGGTGAAACTGATAGTTAACATGGCAGTAAACATACCGGCAGTCGAGATCCTAGATCCTCTCTCAAGCACTTGCACCTCATGTCCTTTCCTCCAACACTCGATAGCTGTGAACAAGCCTGCGATTCCACCACCAACAATCAGCACTTTGATTCCCGATGGTGGGTAGCGAAGGACCCCGTCCACGATGACATTATCATGGTAGTTTGAATCCGATTCGGCCATGGTAATGTTCTATCTTCCGTAATGGTAATGTATAATGGTGTTGTAGTATTGCAGTGTTGTAGTATTGTAGTATTGGTTCGTAGTTTGAATTTGCTCAAAGGATGAATTTAGGTACGATGAAGTCCATGTATATATATTCGACTATCGATCAAATCCTGTGGGTACTCTGGTCAAGCCTAACTAGAGGTTTCATGCGTGGACTAGGTTTCGGGCATCGGTATCTTCCAAGAAGCCGGTATGGAGACCATTTGAAACGGCCCGGGGATGAGTTCAGTCCAAATACTGAAATCCACTTCGGACGATTACTACACCATAACAACACAGACACAATACTATTTCACTAACAATAAAGCTAAGAAAAAAATAGACGCATCCTTGTTCGTGTTGTGATGGCGTTAGTGCACGTCGAAGTCTTGCTGCACTAACAAGTTCTGCAGCCCCAACAGAGCCCCAACAGAGCCCCAGCAGAGGCCGAAAGGACAAACATGGGATGCCTACACCCAAAGAGAGCAGTCTCGAGGAAACATCTGTGCACGAGACTTCACTGCTGCTTGCAGGCTGACAAAGCGTATCTTACAACTTATGTAAGGTGGACATCCGTGGCCGGCAGGCAGCGTAATTGATCCCCAAGCTCAAGCTGGGCATCGACATGGGCGGCCCCAGTGTGGGTTATACACAGTGGAGACTGATGTGCATACCTACGTTTCATTTGGTGAGCCAGCGGATAGTAGTATGAGGCCGAGCATCCATCGACAACGGTTGAAGACGCAGGTTCAAACATGTACGCTCTAGGTACTTCGGGATTGAAACGTTTTCCGAAGTACCCTGCACGGCATCGAGGTTCTTCCGATTGACACACCGTACCTGGCACGCTTCGATATATCTCTAGGCTTTAGTTATGGTGTTGGTTTTCGGACCCAGGGAGGGAAAGGCGTTTGGTCTGTGCGCAATGACAGTAGCGTAGGCATGTTATGTTGATCTCCCAGACGGCTATAGGCATTTTGAGACTAATAATGGGGAAGAAACCAGGGAAAACAACAGGGTTTCGTTTTTTGGTTCTGTCTTGGTAGTTTCAAGGGGAGAAGTTTGGTTCTGGGTTCGGTGATCGATAAACCAATTCCAAATCATGGGATGGATATAGTATTACTGCATATCGACAGTTACTTGCAGACCGTTACAATGACCTGTCTGTGCATTTTTAATATATGCCATAATGCAGCATTGTATAGTCTGGCCAGGCCATGGGACTGGGGTTTGGTTAGGAGCGTACAGATGCCAAACCTCTAAACAAGCTCATGTACCGCACTTCTGACTCAACCCCTATCCTTTGCGTCTGAACATGGCCCAATGCCAATCGAACCATGCTTTGAAAGCAGGTGGGTAGTATTAGAAATTGGCTGGAATCTGCAAGTGAATCAACAGGGGAACCGATACTGGTCGCCTAATCATGTATCAACTTCTTGGCGCCAGCAGCAAATACTGGATAAGTGGTGATGCTATATACTCATCTTACAACCGTTGCAAGAAATAGCTTCAACTTCGTCTCATTTCTTTCCATGCTAACTGTATCGTCGTGCCACAGATACGCATTATGCTGTCTCTGATACAGATATGAACAATCTCTACTGCAACCACATACGTTTTCCAGTCATAATACAACACGTTTAGGTACAGGCGAGAAATGATTGTTGCTGGGAGAGGTTTAGGAATTCGAATCAAGAGAACCACCGTTTCACAACTGGTTGACAACTTGCTGCCTTGAGCTGCTTACCCTATCGAGCAAAATAGCTTTATAAAAAACCTCGCCTGATAAACAGAAATTGGAAACTCAAGACCTTAATCACTAAAGTGACAAATCAGTGTGCTAGGTTACCTTCATAGTGGGTTACAAGTAGTCCTACACGTCTCTATCTTTATTATGGGACCCATAGTCCACGTGTATTAACTGCATAGCGACAGAGGCTAGGTAGTATTTTCTAGGAGGCCAAGTGTCACGATGCAGGCCTGCTTCAGGGTTAGGTGATAATCTTCGTTGTTGTGCAAAGATCTAGAACTATGTAAAGGTGCACGGATAGACGGCAGATTTACACCCAAAAATGTCTGACGAGCACCCGTATATCCGGTGTTCACACCGCCACGAGCCACGACATATCGTAGGCTAAGCCCCTACATAACACGACGTTCGTCACACGGCTCGTTGTCTAACAGCACGTGGTCCCAAGCAGATGACTCGGCATCCTGCGAGTCCACCGTGTCCATCTTGATATTCAAGGGTGGTGGGTATCTGTGGAGGAAGAGGTGCACCTGTAGAAAGTTCGGTCTCGAAGGATATTATTTTACAGCACTGCCATCATCTCGGGACATTACTAGCTTTATATGTTCGGTTAATTAATCACGAAAGGACTATGTAACCCCCAAACTACTAGGAAAGTATGGCACTGCATAATAGGGAATGCTGTATTCCTGAATTTAACTAAACTAGATTTTCGTCGACGAGAAAGTCTAAAACTCAATGTATGAGAGTTAGCAGGCGTTATGTTTGGTTAATCGATTTCCCGGTTGACTTCCACAACTTGGTATTGTAATTACTCACAGCTCAGGGCTAATATACCTAATTCACTTAGTCTGGGACAAGTCGGAAGGTAATAATGACTCCTACACTCGTGAGATAACAAATTATAGCGTGTCTATGTCTATATTGACTATGTATCTACATGGACACAATATGAGCCATACTACATACATTAACGAGTCCACGAGGGTCGAAGGAAGCGAGTATAAAAAGCTCCAACCAATACAATAAATTCGCAACCTCTTCCCTCTCCGAGGAATCCAAAACCATGCAACTAACCCCAAACGCCCAAAAGCGTATACCACCAGAGAAGCATACACACAGCGACGAGCTCGTATAAAAGCAAAATGCCTTCGCCCAATAAACCCAGTAGCTCCAAGGATAAGGGTAAGGGTAAACAGCGCGCGAGCCGCTCCCCCAGCACCTCCACCTCCACCTCCACCCCGAGCTCATCGCGGACCGCCCTGGCCGCGCCCGCAGCGAGTGCTGCCAAGCCCAGGCCCAAGCCCAAGCCCAAGACGAAGGACGCCGGGGCGCAGGTAAGCACGGTTGACTACGTCAACAAGGAGACCGACGCCATGGTGCCGCACGTCCGCCCTACCAGGGACGCCTACGTGGGCAACCACAACGCCTTCTACCAGAAGGACACGGCGCCGGGGAGTCGCTCCATCGGGACGCAGGTATGTTTGGTGCTTATCCCTCCCGCCCCCGGCGGAGACGCGGGGTGGTTTTATTTTAATTTTAAACCCACCGGCCCTGATGATTCTTGATAATGATGATAATACCTAATATGAATTCCTTTTTTTACGTAGACGGCGGACACCTACGTTGATTTCACCCAGAAGGAGGGGTCTACACATCATACGGAGAAGTATATTGACAAGGACGGCAGCAAGCGATGGGAAAACGAAGACCGTGTTTATGAGTGGCCGGCTAAGAAGTACAGGCCTGACGGCACTCCCCAGTATTGACACTATCGTTGCTACCCTGGTCAATTTTCTTAGAATGTTTTTGGAGACTAGCTAGTCTACGTACTGGGTTTGTCCCCTTGCTAATATAGATATGTTTTCTTTTTTGGGGGTGTTTCTATTTCATCTTCGCCGTGAGGTTGCTCATAGAAGGCAGGCATTTGACCGTAGGGTGGACCTTGGCATGCACAGAAGTATGTGGAGCGCATTGCATGCAAAAGACGACACCTGTGGTGGGTCGTTGCCACGAGTCCAAAGTAATTTGAATCTAAGGTAGGTATATCGCGCTCGAATCCGTTTGGCTCTCAATCATATTGGCATTAGATGTCTAAGGGGCTTTCTGGACAATGACACCTATACTTTATAGAAGCAGAAGGCCATGTAGAAGTTTGCAACTTCCATCTCCTCCGGAGATACCAGCAACGGCCCTCTGCCCCTCTCACGTACACCCATGCGCTCGCTAAGAGGCCCGAGGGTGTGATCATCTTTCTCTGCTTCCCATATGTCTCTGAAGCTTTGGTGATACTGCATTTCGAGGTTGTAGTCCTCGGCGATGGCTCTGAAGGCCTCCCAGGGGACGACATATTCCGGAACCTCCTCAACCGCTTCGTCGAGGAAGAAACTGTACTTCCAACCAAACGGCGGCCGGAAGACTCCATCTTCGGGCGTCTTGCCGGGGAACCTAACCCGGTATAGTTCGTTGCCCCACTCCGCCGTCTCCTCGGCCTCGCCCTCTTCCTTGTCGTCACTTACGGGTCCACTCTCCTCTGCCGACCCGCTCTTCTTCGCCGCGATGCGCTCGTTGAATTTGGTGACTCGGTCGCCGATCACGTCCGAGTTTGGTATGCAGCCAATGAAGCGGCCGCCCTTTTTGAGTGCGCTCGACACGTTCTGGAGCATCATTCGAGCCTTCTCCTCGCTTTCGAAGGCGTAGTGCATACAGAACATCATGCTGACGATGTCGAAGCCGCTCCTACCCATGGGCGAAGGATCGAAACCAACTTGGCGCACGACATCTATGTCACCAATCGATTCGCCGTAGCAGTCTTTGACGTAAAACCGCGCATCAAATAGGTGTTGTTGGCGCCCTCCCCTAAAGCCGCCCCTGCCACCACGACCACCGCCGGGGCGGTGGCTCATGCTACGGTATCGCTCCTTCGCCTGATCAATGGAAATATCAGCGGGATCTAATCCGACGTAGAGCTGTACCCTCTGGGGGGCCTGCTGCCACTTCCCAAGATCACCACCCTTGCCACATCCGATATCGAGAACGATCAATTCGTTTCCGTAAGCACCGGCCATGTCCCGGCCTTGCTGGCGTGCGCCGGGAGTATGGTCCTCGTCCGGAGAGAATTTCTGGATCAGAGTGCTCTTGACCCAGTTGTTGAAGACGCGCAGCCCCTTGATCCTGCTGCCCGTCTTCCTCCAGTCTCGACCCCTCTCCGGTACAGCATTGTAATGTTGTCGCACGATATCGTTGATCCCTCTTTGCTCAAGAGTAGCGGCGGTGGCGGCGGCCTGTTGAGCTTCCCGCTCGCGCTGCTCCTGTCGCTGACGTATGGAGCTGGCTTCGTTGCTAGAGATACGTGCCCGCTGGCCTGGTCGCTTGAGCTTGCGCGGTTGTTCGGATGGCGACGTGGAGCGTTGGCGTTTCTTGGCGGATTCGAGCTTCTTCGCATCGAATGGCTGGGGTAGCTCATCAATTGGAGGCATGCCGTCGCGTTGCCTCGTGTCGTTAGCAACGGGAGAGTCGGCGTGCTTGCGTTTTTTGGCTGGTTCGAGTCGCTTTGCATCGAAGGGCTGGGGGAGCTCCTCGGTATTGTCGTCTGCCATTGTGGGTGACGAAAGGAGCAAGTCGCTAATTGCGAAGGTGTATTTGGGTTGTTCTGCAAGTATCAGGAAAAGAAGCGGATGAATGTAAGACTACTATGCTCGCGATAGCAGGCTTTGCAGATCTGTAATAGATAAATAAAGAGAGCGCCACGAGGGAAGTCAAGTGTTGCGTGTCGAGGAGTGTAAGTTGGATCTTAGTCTAGCTGAGGCATGTGGACCTGGAGAGCTGGGCTACTGCTAAGCCGAATGTACCTTAGCGCAGAGCGAAGGTACGTACCTTGAGGCTCAAATAGGCCCACACATGCCACCCTGTGATTGGTCTCTTGTCTCGGGTTGCTGAGAAGTTACGTCCACCTTTGGTCGCCTGCAGCTGCTTCCAAATCGCCTGCACTTTCGGCAAACAAGCAGAGCTCCAAACATTCTGGAGCTTCACCTTCACCATCGAAGCCTCCCGACCTTCTCTCTTCCAGTATACCCATACCGCATCTAACGCGACCCACGAAGAACGCGGCCTAGTCTAACGAGCCATACTTAGGGCTGACGCTACCAATTCTATCCTTTGCCGTCCACTAATACCCGACTTCATACTCGACATGGGCTCGGATCCGCAGTACGCCAAATGGCCATTGCTACCTTTGGCCCAGCATGTCTTCACCATCACGAACCCATACGCCGCCCGACCTGCTCAGCAAGCCGCCTTAAAGAGCTTACAAGATGCCATCAGCGAGCACAAGATGGCCCCGCTGTACAAGTATCTTGCACACCCGACTGAAGGCATTCTAAACTCCACCGGGGAAACGACGTCAGCATCGGCGCAGCACAAGCCCACCGGCCGGAAACCGAGCGCTGCCGGCATGATTGCCACCAAGGGCTCGACGTCGGGTCCGACCCTACCTTGGGATGAGGAGGTCTACCAGAAGCTCAAGGCCGAGAACGACAAGGAACTAGAGGAGTTCCAGAAAGAGGAGGATGAGGCTGTCGAGAAGGCTGGCGACACGGAGATTATGGCCGCGAGAGGGAAGCGCGCCGAGTTCTTCGCTAAGATCGGCGAAAAGGTATGTCATAAACCATGCTGTCTATCTTGTGGGTTGGGCCAATGCTGATACCCCTCATAGGACAAGGCGATAGCAGCCTACGAAGACGTGTTTGAGAAGACGGGCATCCTGGGCACTAAGATCGACCTCGTCCTCGCTATAATCCGGATGGGTCTGTTCTACGGTGAGAAGTCACTAGTAAAGAAGCACGTTGCGCGGGCGAAGACACTCGTCGACAGCGGAGGTGACTGGGACCGTCGTAACCGCCTAAAAGCCTACGAGGGCCTGCATCTCTTGACCGTCCGATCTTACAACCTCGCCGCCCCCCTGCTCCTCGACTCCCTTTCCACCTTCACTAGCTACGAGTTGTGCACATACTCGAGCCTCGTCGTCTACTCGGTGCTCGCCGGCTCCGTGTCGCTCAAGAGGGTAGACTTCAAGAGCAAGGTCGTCGACGCGCCCGAGATCAAGGCCATCCTGGGCGCCGACGGCGACGACAAGCTGCTGGCGCTCTCGGGCGCCCTCTCGGCTGGCCCCGGGGCCGAAGATGCCGAGATGCAGGATGCTAAGGACACCAGCAGCACGGGCGCAGGCGGCGCCCCGACCAAGGCCACTGTCGTCAATCTGACCACGCTGGGCACCGGCGTCGACCAGCCAGAGACCGAGATGGCCATCGACTTCTCGTCGCTCGCGCAGCTCGTCAACAGCCTGTACAACGGCCACTACAAGCTCTTCTTCCAGGCGCTCGCCCTCGTCGAGGAGCAATTCCTAACGCAGGACCGCTACCTGCACGAGCACAAGGGCTGGTTCATCCGCGAGATGCGCCTTCGTGCCTACCAGCAGCTGCTGCAGAGCTACCGCGTCGTCGGGCTCGAGAGCATGGCCAACGACTTCGGTGTCACCGTCGATTTCTTGGATCGGTATGTTTTTACTTCATCATCTATATATCTTACATACTTCTTCTTCTTCCCTCAAGATCGCCACCCCTCCCCCCCCTCAATAAAACTTTGAACTGACCCGAACTACCACAGTGACCTTGCCAAGTTCATCGCCGGTGGTCGCATCCCCTGCACCATCGACCGCGTGACGGGCAAGGGCGTCATCGAGACGAACCGCCCCGACGACAAGAACAAGCAGTACCAGGACGTCGTCAAGCAGGGCGACCAGCTGATCACCAAGCTCCAGAAGTACGGCCAGGCCGTACGCCTCCGGGGAAGCGAGAGGGCGTAAATTACTTACTTAGTGTTGAGCCGAGAGAAGAGGAAGGGGAAAGGGGGGGAGGGAGACGTTGAAGTTACCTAGGTACCTAATCGCCGGAAAAAGGAAACCCCCCAAGAAAAGAAAAGGGGGCTTAATCAACGGGGCCAATTCCGAAACCCTGACCCGACCGACCGCACGCCTTAAAAGGCAGTAAGAAATAAAGAGTTGCGATTATGTGCACATAGATAAGCCAAATAAGAAAGTGTAACAATTTCAAGAGGTTGTGAGATGAAGTAGAGATGTTATATTGTCTCCTTTTCTTTTCCTTTTTTTTCCTTTTTAAATCTTTACAATGGAGTTGTGATTTGCTCTTTTTCTTTTCTCTTGTCTATTCCCCCTCATGATTTAGGTCTAACCTACCTCCTATAGTTCACACACCTACAATGAATGCTCTTTTCTATATGTATTGCTTCCGCTCGGGGAAACCGTTTGGTGCCCAGATGGGGGGATAGGGTTACATGTCCATTTGCTACTCCCGACATAATACGCTCTCTAACCACCACCGCGCGAAAAAGAAGAAAAAAAAATTATCCGCTCGCGTCCTCTTTCGTAAATGATCAGAACCCGATTTTATGCCATACCATGCATGCCAAACTCTTATCATACCAATAAATGGCATGCCAAGTGAACAAAACTTCATTGCCGATCTAAAACTTCCTACTGTCTATTGGTAATATCTTTGAAGGGTTCTCCAGTTATTGATACTTTGCCATGAACTCGCTGTGGAACTTCTTGAGACGGCCTATCCATTCGGTGCCGGGGGCAAGGAAGGTGGTGCGGAAGTGAAGGGTACCCTCCTTCTGGCCGAAGCCGCTGCCAGGTACGACGCACACCCCTGTGGCCTCGAGCAATCGCATGCAGTAAAACTCATCAGGGGTGCGGCCCTCACGTTTGGCCTCTTCGGCGGCCTTGGGGGGCACATGGATTGTCGGGAATATGTACATGCTGCCCTGGGGTTCGCCGCACTCGACGCCCTCCATCTCCTCGAACGCCTCGTACAGTGCGGTAGCCCGCTGCTTGAGCCCGTTATAGATGCCGCTGTATTCCTGGTTATAGAGCTCATATGACGGATCGCCGGGCTTGGGCGGGTTGACCATCATCTCAACGAGGCACTGGCCAATGACAGGCGCGCAGAGGGTGATGGAGACGAATTTGTAGATCTGCTCCTCGACCTCCTTGTCAAACCCAATCAAGTCGAAAAAGCCGCCACGGTGCCCGCACTCGCCCACCATACCCTTCGAGACGGAATGCATCGAGGCGAGCTCGACGTCGCCATACTTCTCGGGGTTCTCCTTCTGCAACTTAAGCAAGGCCTGCCGGAAGCTGTGGAAGGTACCGATGAAGACATTGGTCTGGTATACTTCGTCGGCCATAACGACCAGATTCTGTTCGGCTGCAAATTCTAGGACAGACTTGACGTCCTGCTCAGACAGCGAGGCGCCAGTGGGGTTGCCTGGGTTGATGATAACAATGGCGCGGACATCAGTTCCATTGGCCTTGGCGGTATTGTAAGCCTCCTTGATAGAGTCTAGTGAGGTAGACCAGTGTGTATGCTCGTCAAGGTAATAAGGCACGCAGGTAGCGTCCAGGATGGAGAGCGAGGCAGTGTAAAGCGGGTATTGCGGTATGGGGACGAGTACACCTGAGGTGGGAGAGGCGCAGATGATGTGTAGGAGAGTGTTTACAGCCGAAGAAGCGCCAGCCGAGAGGTAGATGTGTGCCGGGTCGGCGGCGAATCCGTCGCGTGCTAGTGTGACGAGTTAGCAAAGTAAGCCAAGTCCAACATCACGAATCAACTTAAAACCTACCCTCGAGAAATTTTGCAACACTCTCTTTGATGGCGGGAACACCTGCGCTGGCGCTGTAAGCACCGACACTGCCGACATCGTGCAAGAGCTTCTTCGCGCGTGCTATGACATCGGTCTTGTAGCCAAGCGAATTCAACAAGGCATCCTCATGTTCTAGGAGCTTTGGGTTCTCGAGCAAACTCAGAACTTGGCGGAAGAAAGTGATGGGCTTCTGGTCGAGTTGCTGGGGGTTGCCGATGTTGGCGCTGATGACCTCAGAGAAGGGCAAGCTCTTGTCGCCTCTTCGCAGCCTGGCGCGGTATTCCTCCGACTTGACGGCCAGCTCGCCGCGCACGGCGTACTTGGCCTCGACCACGTGGGGGTTGATATTTCCAAGATTCAGTCTCGTCATGATCGGAGTGGTGCAAAAAGAACGCCTCGAGCTGATCGGTAAATTATGCGCTCGCGACGACAGTGGGGTAAAAGACCCTGACGGTATCGGTGATTGTGGGGAATCTGATCCAACGAAGGGGGGTGAGTAAGATCGTCTGACCAAAGGTAGAGAGAGAGGTTCTCCAGTAAGACTCCTGATTGGCAAATAGAAGTAGATCAAGAACAAGAAAAACAAGAAGAGGGGTGTTACGGCCGTGTAGAGACACACAATTGATAGGTAATAAGCGTCCTAGGCAGCAAACAGAAACCAACTAATAGGAGGAAGATGTAAGGCCGAGGGAAGATGGAAATAAATAAATTCCTCAGGGCTGTGGAGGCCTGGTGAAGAAACACCGCAGCCCCGTGCGCGTGTTACAGAAAGCCGATCAAGGACAGCAAGTGCCGGCAGAACGGCGTGGGTACAAGGATCGCGATTACCCTATGGCTTATACGGACGGTGCATGTACGTACTACATAGCTCCAAGCAGCGTGGCCCGCGTGACCTGCCGCGCGAGTGGCAACTTCCCTCTTGTCCACTAGGAAGCGAGGCAGTACCCTTTGTATTTCCCTAGTAGGCAACTTGAAAGTACGGGCGTACGTCACGGCAAAACTGACAGATATCAACCTTTCTGTAGGTAGCGTGGGAACCCCCCCGCCGCGACCGGAATCGCATGAATCATCCAGGCCGAGAGATGGAGTGACAAGAAAAAGCCAATAACATGAAAGATAAAAAAAAACCAAAAAAAACAAATACCTGCTGCTAATAGATGTAACTTGCGCTGCCGGCAAAGGTGACCCAACCATCTGCGGTTGGCACATGTGCTGCTATTTGTGGATGTTGTTCGATTTATGGTGAACCCTAGAGCTCGAGCTCGAGCTCGAGCGAACAGGCCCTGTGACGGGAGGTTGCTAACTGCCGCCATTGAGGGATATTTGGGTAGTCGGTGTCGCCAAGATGCACGTCAATTGATTCGGGAAGTAATTGGGAAGACAGAAAAGAAAATCACGTAGGCCCTAAAGAAAGAATAGTGGAATAAGAAATTGCATATCAAGAGTAGAAAGTAGAAAATATCGAGATGAACTATCGTTATCCAGTACCGAGATCGCTATCTATCAGTTGGCTTTACTGGAGATCAATACCCGACTTGAGGTACCCATTTAATAAACCAAAAACTCCATGCCCCACTTATAAGGTTATCTTCTTGATAAGACAACCCCCGCGTATAAGGATACCCTTTTATATGCTTCGATCTTCAATACTTCCGAGAAATCGTCACCCAAAAATCCTTCATCATCCAGAACGCCGCGCTATGCATCTTCTTCACCGGTCCCGTAGGATCGACAATGGTAAAATGGTAGCGCATCAACAGCTAATAACAACTCAGATCAGCCCCTCTCTGAAGCCGATTATTAAATGACTATCAGGTGGAACAACTTACCTCTGGCAGAACTTTGTTCAGTTCCATGATAGCTATACCCCTTCCTAGGCACTTATACTTCCCATACCCAAACAAGATCTCGAGACATTCGGCCATTTCTTGTAACCGCTTCGCGTCGGCCTTCAGCCATCGTTCTGGTCTGAACAGGTCCGCGTCGTTGCCCCAATACTCCTTACTCCTCAATATGCCCCACTAAGAATATACAGGAATTAGTCACTAGACTACCAAGACTCGGCCGTTTCGAATTTAAATGACAGCCGTCTCATTTGCGTTTCAATCGGGAATTTGCTTCTCAGCCGACAGCTCAGCTAGGGGGAAAGAAATGACAAACGGGACATGGAAATACCCTGAATGACTTACCCCGTCGATACCGACCTCGGTGCCGGCCGGAAGATGGAGCCCGGCCACACAGTCGCCTCCGTCCGGTACCGTCTTGTTAAGAAGCGGAGTCTGCGCGGGAAAGACGCGCATGCCCTCTCGAATAACGGCCTGAAGGTAAGGCAGACGTTTCGCCTCCGCATCCCGGATGGGTCTGCTAATATGCCCCTTTTCACGGGCATCGTTGAGCTCGGCGAGGAGGAGGTTATATACCCGGGGAGTTGAGTGTATGTATAGTAGAGTCATACGGAGGGCTACCGCAACCGAGTCGGTCCCCGCTACTCTAAGCACAGGTCAGTTTTAAAAAGACACGAGAAACCGGCACTTGATGGTGAACAACCTACACTTGTACGAGTGCTTCACCGGTAGCTTCGTCCTTCGTGGCGCCGTAGCGTAGGAATTGGCTGATCATATCGCAACGAGGTTCCGCATCGGGTTGAAAACGCTCGTCGAGCGTGTCTTCCGCAAACCTAGGTGAAACATTAAATTGTGTTCGTCCATTCATTATAGATAACGAGTCTCGTCTTAGGGACAAAATTTACTTGATAAACCGTCCTAACCCGACAGAATCGGTCGGCTTTGGTAACAGCTCTGAGAACGGCCATGTCTGCACTAACTGGCCGAGGAAAGGTAGTGTCGCGGCAGTTGAGAAAATAGGGAAGAAACTTTCGTTCCAATCAACCCAATCGTAAATATCTTTTCCCTCGTCGAGGAATCCAAACGGTTGACCGTATGTCATATCGCCGACAATATCAATCGCGAACAGCTGCGAGATAATAGCAAGGTCGACAGGTTTGTAGGATTCATCGCTAGACAGAAATTTACGGTCGATGAGGTCGATTAGTCGGCTCAATTGACGCTCGATAGCTTGCTCCTTTTGACAAATAAATGTTAATGTTATGCTTGTCCAAATCTATACAACGCCGCTTGGCTTCGAATTCCTGACATACGACCAAATTTGTGCCCGAGTAACCGGGTCCTATCTTCGTCCTCAATGCTGCGTGACGAGTTTCGTCCACCATGCAGAATGAATGGTATTTCCCCTTCTGGAAGCGGAACGTATCGTACCACGGTCCCTTGCGGTAGAGCGATCTCGGTGCCTCCATCGACTGGACATGCTTTACATCTGTCGTGATGACTGAGTTGGGGCCAATGCGGACAAGGGGTCCTATGTCTTATTAGTAATATAACTACGAGGATGACACAGAAGCATTATACCAACCGTATTTGTTTATTAGCCCATTCAAGGTTGAATGGGAATGGCCGCTCAGGTTAGCTTTCAGCAAAGGTAATGAAGAAACTGAGTACCAGAAAGGACCAGGGACATGGCTTAAACGATACCAAGTCCATACAGACCAAACAATGTAAGCAAGGAGCACGATAGGCAGTACATCCAAAGCAGATGTTCCCATCAACAGCGTCCCGCATAGATTAAACAGCTTGACTGGTATCATGGCGAGTGTTCGTCTCGTGTCACATAAATGATGGTAAATACATCCCTCAGAGTTCCTGGGATGAGGATACGAGAACAGAACCAGAAAACAACCTGTACCCAGACACCAGGTTTGATCCTAGGATCGATTAGGCCGTGCCCTGCCCAAGATTCCGGGACCAGGCCAAGTGGACCGATAACTTCCAACACGCTCCCGGGGCCATGGTCTTCGAGTTACACAAGACTAGATCGAGACGATGAAATGCCGTCGAACATCGCTTCGAGGCGGCAGAAGACGGAGTCCCATCCTATAGGCTATCACCCCGCATGGAATGGGTCTGAGCCCAATTTCATGTACAGGGGTTTACGATAAAGCATTCATAGTCTCTTCATTAGTACGTCCCACGAAGTGAGACATCAATATTCTGCTGTTTCCGAGTTCTCGGGCCAGATCGTCTCTTCCTTTCTGACCCACGTCCCGACTCGGGAACGTCTTCGTGGTGGGTGGAGAAAACCAACACTCACGCACGTCTCGGACCACGGGACCGAAAGATCTCCGCGAGCTCATTTTCGTGAGGCTGGTAGTGCTGAGTTCATCACACAATTCATAGCTGTGAAGCGAGTCGCCATATATTTCGTTTTCTTTTTCTTTTTGCCAGCATTCCCACACCACTCCATTAGTTGCCCTTAGAAACAAATCCTCGCTCATTAGACACATTGTAAGAATTGCTCGTTTGATAACTCCTTGAAATGATGTCAACTTATCAGCCCAAGTTACAATCCAATGTAATTCTTGAAGATAGAAGAAATATTAACCAACAAGGGGATAGATACATACATAGTCTGAGAGTTGGAGATAGCACAAAAAATGTTCTTAACCTCACAGAAAAAAAGGGGCTAAAAAGGAATTATAACCCTGGAATGCTGTATACGAACTAGAGGTCATGATGTTATTTACTGGATCCGCCGTGGCTTCGAGACTACGCTTCTTGGACGCTAATCACTTCAGCCGCGCGTGGGAGGAAGTAGAAATCATAAACAACAAGAGAAGCAAAAAATGGAGAAGTTTCACCCAGAAGTATGCCGTGAATAGGAGAGATATTATGACATGAGATACTCACTTACGTAACGAACAATCATACTAAATGCTGATTACCAGCAGGCTAACCCATCTAGGATCTAGATGACAATGTTTTGTTATGAGACCAGCCCACAGGATTGCAGTACTTTTTAAAAAGCGGACGAGTAGACCCAGGTTGAATAACTCCGCCATATCTTGACAAATTTGCCAGTAAGCCTGTATGAAACAGGTTCGCATACTTACAGTACTGGACCCTAGGATGGTTTTGCCACACGGGATTTCGAGGCTTTTCATCAAGCAAGGGGTTCATATCCAGTAGTGGTTGTCCAAGGTTGTTACGCCTCAACCCCCCCAAAACTGACATATCACTCTCTTGTCCACACCAGGTCCTATCGCCAGGGCCGCGCCGTCTAGCCTAGATATTTACAAACGAAAGAAAAAAGTAAAAAAAGAAGTAGTTGCCTATCCTTCAAAACCAAGGAGTCGTCCTCTTTTCCCCCTCCCCTCCCAATGGGCCTCTTGTATTTGATTATCTATTATACCTTTCTTCATCTTGCCCCGTAACTGTTGCGCCTACCCATCCGCCCGCCTTCACCTCCATAGGGTTTTTGCGCAAAACCAGCCCGTCTCAGAGGGGACGGATATCTGACAACGATGGCGATGGGCGGCGACGGGCCGTACTGCGTGGCCGTGCTCTGGTCTCTTACGGCGCTGGTCTTCATCTTCCTCGTGCCCCGCGCCTACGCGCGCATATTCCAACTCGCGACCTACGGCATCGACGACCACTTTTATGCTCTCTCGTTCGTACGTTTTCGTTGAGATTTTGTTTCTTTTCCCCCTTTATCTGCTCATCCCGGGCCTTTCCTTGCCCACGAATCACTACCCCCCTTTTCCTATCTATGCGAATTGAAGTTAACAAGAAAACAACAATTAAATTTTTTACTGCTTAGGTACTCATCGTCGCCTACAGCGCCATGATCCACGTCGCGGTGGAGTACGGCTACGGGCGCTACGACCTCGACGGCGACGACGCCGTCGAAGCGACCTACTTCCGGATGATCGGGCAGACGTTCTCGATCCTGGCAGTGGGGACCTCTAAGGCGTCGGTGGGTGCCTTCCTGCTGCGGCTCGTGTTCGTCTGGTGGCAGAAGATAGCGGTTTGGGCCGTCGTTGTCGTCATGGGGTTGCTTTCGGTCTGTAAGTTGAAAAAGATGAAAAAATATTTTTGAGACATATATATATATATATAAAGACCCCGGAAACATCTCGTTACAGTTGCTAAATCGATAAACTATGTAGTGGGTGCCACTTTTACCTGGGTCGCCTGCGAGCCCCTTGCTTACTCGTACGACGATCGTATCCCCGGCGGACGGTGTTTTGATACCGTGCCCCTTTCTCTAATGCTAGCTCGTATGTACATATCGTCCAATCTTTTCTTTCTTTTTCCAGCATCTCGGCCTGATACCAATGAGATACCTAACATTCTTTTTTTCCTTATGCGACAGTGGGAACTATAGTAGTTGATATATTCTTCGCTGTCTTGCCCTGGACTTTCATCTGGAAGCTGAGCGCCCCCCGTCGCGAGAGGATTACGATTGCCGGGAGTATGAGCCTGGGTGTACTGTAAGTTGTCTTTCTATATATACATTTTCCTTTTTACTTCGTGCTTACTCCCTTGTCTCTACAGTGCCGCCCTCGCTGGCGCGAAGCGCATCACCGAAGTGCACGGTGTAAGAGACGTACCCGTTGGCGTCATCGTGTGGTCACAGGTCGAGACGTCGTTGACGCTGATCTGCGTCGGGATCTCGGTGTGCGGGCCGCTGTGGTTCTCGCAGGTCGGGCGGTGGCTCAAGTCACGCCGCAGCAGCGGCTACCTACGACAGGGTAACGGCAACGGAAACGGCGGTGACGACGGCGGCGGTCAAAAAACGCCCGAGCCGATCGGCCTGCGTACGTTCGGCGGAGGCACGATGCCCGGGGCGGAAAGCAGCGGGAAGTCTAAGCGGAAGAATAATAATAATAGGCGGCCGAATACGCTTTCGTTGTTCTCGGGGCTGTCAACTACGAATGGGGATGGTGGTCGAACGAGCGACGAGGAGAACTTAACCGATATGGCCTCGCATGGCGAGCCCCTGGCGGAGCCCAAGGAAAGTATTGGTGATCCTCGCTGGAGCGAAAATGAGGACCCGGCGGTCTCCGGGACGGAGCAGGTAAGGAGGTCATGGAGCCTGGGCGAGATCTCGAGCCACAGCGGAGCGGAGGGGCGAAATGGACAGTTTGGCGACACTCCGGATGACATCAAAACTCTGAAAACGTACAAGGTTACACATTCTTAAATATACATAACAAGTTAAAACTATGAAGATATCATTTATTACATCTCTTTAATTCTGATCTAGGTTGTAATTGTGCTAGTTTTAGTATAGGAGGAATTATGAGTGCTAAATAAGTCATATCAATACCTACTTTATACCTCGGTATTGAAGGCGTATGCATAATATAATAGTGATGGCAAACCTGTTTTTATATTATAATGTTATAAGTCTTTATTGTTAGCTTAATCTGCGTCAATTTCACAGTTCACCAAGTCCACTTCCCGTGGCAGCTCCAGCATCCTACGTTCGGTCAGCATGCCCAAGACAAAGAAGCATACTCCATCGTGTCCATTCTAGGCATACCATCATTACCTTGAGCCCTACTAGCAATAATATCTTCAATGCTCTTGTATAGAGATTCTGGCGGGAACTTGAAATCGCCGAAGTACGTCTGACCCCTGGTTTTGACTGCACCCGTAACAACTTCCAGCACACCCACGCCAAAGGGGGCTAGTTCAAGTCGTAGAGTCTCGGCTACAATCTCTGTGGATCTTTTGGACGCCGAATACGTTCCTTCGAACCTACATTAACTCACCGATATATTATATGCCGACGTAGGATATAAAGGGTGTCAAGAAATGACTTCTCTTTAACCAACACCTATAGACATCCAGTCCGTAGTACTTCACTTGGTCTAATCCATAATTTACATTTATTCTCTTGTTCATTCGGATATACCTTCGTTTCAATACCAACACCACAATTTACTACTTCCCCTTGCCTACCTTGCGGTCTCCCATCAGGTGGTGGTGGTAGGGTAAATGTGGCACAACCATAATTGAGCCACAGTGGCTGGTGTAGGAGCCCCTATATACCTGGTATGGTATCTAGGCTAAGGTAAGGTTAGCTTAGACTTGGCCTAGGGATAGGGGGGACTACGCTACGGAACACACACACATTCTGCTACTGATGTAGTAGATGAAGCAAACCAAAAGAAAACGAACGTAGTTATAATTCTGATGGAGAGCGAATGTCAACTAGCTATCGAAAATTTGCATTTAAACCCTGGGTGCATTGACCACCCCCACACTACCTGATTTTGACCTATAAACTAACAATCATACTACTAGACGTGCTGGGATGGCTTGTGCTTAATTTTAGTGAGTTTTGCTAAATGAGCGATTTGCCCTCATCATCTCTGGCATCTCACTGCTCCACTAGCCAACTTTACGTGTTATGTCGCTAGCAGACCGGAGTGGCGATAGGTGAGAGATGGAAAACCCCGGTACTGTCTCGGGTGGAAATCGCAATAAGCCGGGCACAATGTCGCGGGCTTGGGCTTAGTCTTGCGGCGACTTCCGCAGCTGTGATGCCTTCGGCCTCATCCATCCCCACTACTGCGATAAGAGAGGGAGTCGGCCGAGGTGCCAAGCTAGCCCGAGATACTCGCTTACCCGAGTGCTATGAGTGAAGATGTCCCGCCGGTTGATAAGAGAACGCGTTATGAATAAAGGCGTGCGGTTGCAGCTTCGGTGTTGCTAGGAAACTTGGATTCTGCATCGTTCATCCCTCTGCCAAACTCACAATGCCTCACTCTACACAAGCACCCTCACTCATCACAGTCGTGCCTCTGCCGGCTTCAGAGAGACAGCAGAGCCTCCTTGGGGCAGAAATCAAACTCAATGGTGCAGACCTAGATAACTTGTCTGTGGCCGACGGCGCCCGGCTGCGTGCCGCCTTGTTTGAGCATACTGTCCTGGTCGTTCGAAAAGCCGGTATCACTAATGGCACTACTATCACGAATCTATGCAAAATCATCGACCCCGATGTTACCGAAAGTCACAGCTCCGGAAAGAAGGCAATTAAGGAAGCGGATAACGTTCTTAGTCGAAACCAAGCAGGCCGCCTAATTGAAGCCCCCGACGTAGTTGTCATTGGAAATGGAGAGTATGCCAATTATCATGGGCATGATCTGTCTCTTCGGCATGTGGTAGGGCCTTTTCCCTCTCATATTCCCTCTAATGTTCCACAGAATGCCGTCGGCTGACTCGTAGATGCGTATATAGACCCAAGCCGAATTCCATGCCAATCCGCTGTCCGCGGAGATAGCAGACGGACAGACACGATTTTATCGCTGGCATATCGACGCCCCTCTATATGAGAAATACCCCGGAACAGCAACCATAATCAGTTGTCGCGAGACACCCAGTCACCTCCCAGACCAAAAAATAGTGTTCGAGGGCGGAGAGAGCAAACAGATCCCTGCAGGAGGCACAGCTTGTAAGTTCACTAGCAGTGGAACGTCGTATCACAGCTCACACTTACACCCTCGATAGATGTTTCCGGAGCTCGGGCATTCAGTCTGATGACTGCCGAGGAAAAAGAATGGGCAATGAACACTCGCGTTCAGTATGACCCTCGGGCATATAACTGGATCGGGGACTGCAAAGCCACGGCCGACGGCCTGGCCATCGAGAGTCAGGGGAAAGAGAAAGACCTAGACCTCTTAGAACCTTGGACATGGGATAAGGCGCACTGCTATCCGGTATAATTCCCTCTCTTTTTGCCCATGTAACCCCGTTTTGAAATGTTATTAACCAAACCCAGCTCGTGATGCGCAATCCAGGCATGCCTCACCGCCCACATCTGGTGGCTCTAGGCTGTTGCGTCTACCAGCTCATCACGACGGATCCCAAGACGGGTGTAGAGACGAGAATCGACGATTTTGCTGAGGCGCGGAAGAAGATACACGGACTGATGAAGCGTGCTATGAAGCCCGAATATGTGTACGTGCACCGGTATGAGCCCGACGATCTGGTGATCTGGCATAACCGCGGGGCCTGGCACTCGATCACCGGGGAGCTGGGCGATGCTCGGAGATTGATGTGGCAAGCTGCCCAGGGACACCCTGAGGGCCCTGTGGCGGCGAGGTGGGATGAAGTAGATGTGGAGGGGATAACCTGGTCGGAAGATAAACATGTCGAATTGTCATAAGATGGTTTCTCACTTTATATGTAATCAAATGTCACATCTATGATTCAGATAAGATTCACGTCTACGACTGGAATTATTAATGATTACCTACATTAGATAACTAATTTGCTTCTCACGATGTACACATACCTTACTATCTCACTATTTTCAGCCTGGCTTCAGTACGGTTTGACACGATCTTGAGCAATCTGAAGAAGAATATGATAAATATTATCGCTGATAGGTTAGGGCTACGATTTGCTGTAGCATGGGATAGCTCTAACGAGAATAATGCTATCCTCCCATAACAACCCCTTCAAATCATTATGATACTAGCTTGTATAATTTGGACAATTTGAGGACTCAGGATCCTGTCCAAATACATCGCGCCCGTATCCGCTTGCGAATGAAGCATTCTTCAATGGGTCCAGCGCGAAGTCGTCCACAAGATTCCACGACAACGACTGGCTAAGCCAAAGCTCCAATTCGTTGTCTATGTCTAGGCGAAGAGGATCAAAATAGTTGGTAAACCCAGTTCCGGCACGACCTAAGTTAGCATCTGGCATGGAGCTATTCTCAGTTGAAGCATTTTGACGCCCGGCAGTTTGTCCATGTTTCGAAGTAGTCTCATCTAGGTGTCTGGTAACCCTGGAAGAAAAACTGTCCGAGAGCACATCTCTCTCTGCGTTGGCTCCGTAGCGGCGTCTCTCATGCTCTTCCTCTAAAAGCGCTGTCAATATGCTCGCGCCTCGGATTGCCATCTTATGCTGCTTTGTTAAAGAAAGACCGGAGATCGTTTGGGAGACTAGACGTCGGTTATTTTCGGTCTGGGACGTTGGCTCTGCCGTGAAGAGGAGATCAAGGGCCACAATGATAGCAGCACTGATGGTGAATGCTGGGACTATTCAAATATTGGCCGCTGATGACTTGACACGTTGGTACTCGTGTAATATAGTCAAGGAGGCGGATAGGCACGTTGTTCTCGTATATGCATATACTGGAGACCGAAAGCTCTGTACTAGAAATGCACGGTGAATCATGATAATCTATACAGTCGTCAACCTTCAATCAGGAAACAACTAGAAGGATAATGGGATAAATGAGCAGGCCACGGACCTTGTCAGCTGCACTAATAGTAAGCGTTTGCCGGGCCCAGATCACCCATGGGGGCCAGTTTGGGTCTATGGGACTCTGTCTTGATAGAAAAGGTGGCATCTCAGAAACTAGCTATCGCATTTTTAGATCTAGCTCTAACACATGTTCATAATGCTTGCTTAGACTTGTCGAGGACAGTCAGTGCGCACCATCTACTAGCTGCGGCATCAACCAAGCCACTTGAGAAATATCAGCACGGGAATAACGATTACGTATAAAAGGAACTGACTTTTAGCCAGTACGATACAGTATGAACTGATCGTAGGTTGGTTGCTATGCATCTCCTCTAGGTCGTGGTCGTCAGTGTTACTAGGCATAGGTGTCGAGAAATGGTTCGGATTGATTGCTATAGTCATTAGTAGAAGTATATTTTATACGAACCGGTTCAAGCGTATTACTTACAATATGTGTCGACAAATGGGACAGCAAAGTAATCCTGAATGATGAGTTGCCACCACACGCGGCGTTTCACTTCATTGTCTACTGCACTCTCCCACTCTTTTCGGGACGATTGGACTTTTCAGCGCGGTTTGTCTTTGACCTTGTCTAACCCTAAACATTGAGCTATTCGTATAGCAGCACTTAGTAATATATAATGAGCGTTGCTATGCCCGAGGGGGTGAGCGACAAGTGTAGATATTACAATCGATTGAACGGAGTAGACTAGTATATATTAACGCTACAAACACTACACTAACCCAATCATTGGCTTTTGACTTACTGGAGTGATTTTCCATAAAGTCGTTTTGGTTGAGGACCGAGACCATTGCATCATACCACATTCCCGCTCTTGAATTTAAAGCATCGTCAGGATCACACCAGGCGGCAGACTACATAGATCTGTAAGCAAGTACCAGGGAAACAGCATGCGTAAGGGAGACGCACCGAAAGGACTGAGAAATATAAGGCCAGCCAGCAGGGATCAACTACAGATCCCGTCTCCCAGAAGTCTTCGCATTCGTCTAGAAAGGTGGGAGAGTGGATAGCGTTATGATGCCAGCAAAGAGACTGGATATGGTAGAAAACCAGCTTCCTGGCGAGATGAGGGTGTGGGACATCTAGGTTGACGCTTATATTATCTGGAAGAGGTGTGCTTTTTAGGTGCGTTGACGGACTCTTCCCTTTGGTGACGGTGTCATTGTGCTTGTAGTAATTGCGGCCCCAGGCGAGATACTCCAGTGTAAGTGCCAACCCGTCATGGTCATGAGATAAGTCCTCCAGTTCTCCTTGATTCTGGGACCTAGGAGGCGCAGAAAGAACGCCAGAACCGGATTCAAGCTGCTGTTCTGCTTGTACTGGTGACGCGACTGGTATGATAATTGTGGGACTATTCTGCGCTGTAGATGAGATTTCCTCAATCCGGTCCTTTACCGACCGTAGCAAGGCCTCGGGGCTGGATTGCTCGAGCTGCTGTAGGATGTTTTGAAGCACGCGTAGCTCTGCGCCTTGCTCGACCGCTGCACGTCGCGTACTGAGACGCGTCGGTTCTCTCGAACATAGATGGGAGCGGCCTTGTTCAATGCATCGAAGACACGGAATGGCCTTGTTGCAGCGTACTTTAGACTTGGCGCAAGCTGGGGTTCGATGTGTGTCAGGGATGAGATCTGTGACTATTGTTCCTTTTTATTTCGAGTGCGTTACTTCGAAGGCAGGACTTACTTACAGACACATGTCAGAGATGCTCGTTGCGAGACCTTGGTAGCACGGTTAGTTTTCATTATTTCTGAGAAGGATGTGATGCTCGCTATTAACGTGAAAGATGTCAGGGTTTATCGAATTTGGGTTTCGCATCTCACTATCCAAGTTGGCGATCGGGTGAGTTGAAATCTCTCCCGAGCTTGGCTTTTTCAGGGGCATCTCCTTGAGCATGCTTATTTGCACTGCATTGGCAGTTTACATGAACACAGCCTGCTCGATTAGCGCTTATAAGCTGGATGCGCAACACGCAGAACATTAGGCTGCAAGGTGGGTCATGTTCATAGTTGACAGGTCGGGAGCCCTGCATAGGTTTTCGGGCACTGTTGTGCACTAATTCGAGAAGTAATAAAGCCCGAACTACATCTCAGACCCCTTGTGAAGTTAGGCTCATGTACGACTCCATATTGTCAACTCTACCTCCCCTCTTCTTCGCAGCTTACCTATATTCTTACCTTATCTAATCAACTATTAAATGGAGTCGATTCACGAGTAGGTGATGTACTACCGATAGACTGGAATATTCTAACATGTTTGGCAGAAGCGGCCAGGGTCCCAATGTCTCTTTCTGCGATGATGGTGGTCGTCCAACAATCCGAAAATACTCTAACGTAAGAAACCCAAGTTTAGTTGGGATGACATATGATATTAAAGCGTATTAGGTGCCTAAATTTCGGCCGAATGACGAGGTATACATCCTGTCGACTCGGACAACCACGCGTAGCGGGTCATACATAGTATCTTCCGTACACGACAGAAAGTATACGCTTTGCGATGCAAGCGGGAATAGGATCAGGAATAGGAACGGGGGTGGGCATACCTTTGAAGAGAAGGACTTGGAGCTAAAGGATCCTTTTGAATAAATCCGAGTTGAATTTCATACGAGGATTCCGTCACGGCTAAATCATAGTTCTGAATAGGGGACCATCATTGACCCTTGAAACTGTCCAACCACGCTTATTACCTCTCCTATAGTCTAGATAGTGACCAGCTTGAAATTGAAACTTGGTTACCCAAGACACTCTTGACATTACAGACGTGACATTGATATCTGTTGTTCGGAATCCACCTAAAACTCGCTTTCCAACCCGCAACAGTATTTTTAATCTGACAACTAAAAAGCTTCAACCCAAAATGGGACAGTAGTGCTCCTTCGCGTTATCCGCGTTGTTTTAGAGTAGTCTGTACGATGAAATTTTGAGTTGACCACTCCTCTCCCCTTAGGTTACTTGAATCTCGGAGTTGTGATGGTAGCTGCTCAAGGATCGCGAGGAAGTCGTCTGTGTTACAACGTGGTTGACGGCCCGGGCGATCGACATCGAGGGGCATTTTCGGCAAAACCATGGTGGGAAATGAGACGGGCCTACTGGTGATGAATATTTTGATGATGTCCTGGCATTGGGCTATACCGCTAGCTTGTAGAAAGTCGGGGACTTTCATCCGTAGTCTTATAACCTTTTTGCCGTTGATTTCTCCCTTCCGTGGTGTTACCACCTGATAACCGTCACCACCTGACGATGTCACCAAATTAACGACTTCCCATGACGGAGTGAAATTCAAGATAGCCATGTATAGTGGCTCATTACGGGTGTTATCGACAGTGAAGCCCCATATACCGTCGTGCTCGATTTCAAAGGCGCCATTTGCCCCGGTGGTAGAGTGTGGTTTTAACGAGAACGACTGCTGAAAGGCTGGATAGGGGAGTCGATTTTCTACCCCCTCGAAGTACTTGAATGTTGCTAAGTGATGTGCAATATCCAGTATCTCGGCCATCGCTCCGGGAGAACCGACCGGGACCATCGGCAGCCCAGCGATCTTGTCATGCAACACATCAACTACTTCATATTCTTCATTCTCATTGATTATAATATTAAACATGCTGGGCTCACTTGCGTCTTCTGTAGACAGGTGGAGAAAATGTCGTCCCTTGGCCGCATCTTTCCATTGTGATTGATTATGAATATGTGTCGCAAGTTGAACTGAAGTTCTTCGCGGAGATGCGCATTTTACCAGCTTTGCCTTCCAGCCTGTCGCGATATCCCTCGTATCCGATCTTGGGCTTGTGTCAATCAGATCGGATTCGAAGGATCGTACTGTCTCAACTCTGAGAATCTTGACTGGTTCCTTCACCTGTTTAGTGGCCCATTCAGATACGTCGAAGGGAGATACGGCAAACTCGTCGCCCTTGTGAATACCATGTGCTTCTCCGGCTCTCAGGCACAGGCGGGTATCGCCGGCCCTGTAAACAGAGACGAAGGGTGTTTCTGGTGTGCCAATCAGGTGCCCCCAAAGTGACCGGTTCTTATTCCCAAAGTCCATCGGCGTCTGTTGTGGCCAAGAGGAATGAAACTTTGCGCAGAGGTATTCATGTAGTGATCGATGCGATACTTTGGCGCCGTTGGCCCCCAGCCTACGTAAAGTCTCGAAAAGGAAATATGTAAGGGCTCCTCTTCGTCCTTGTCCTTCAATATTGATTTCATATGCCCGTTCGTACGGTCCGCATGCCGAGATGATCGCGTAACCGTCCGGATTAACAAGCCAGTCTTCCTTAATCTCAGAGTTACGTAAAGTGTGTTCCGAGTTGAACAGATCATCTTCAGGTACTCGAAAACTGACGGCGTTCACTTTGGGATTGTAACCGACGCAGCGCACATCCCAATCCCGGCAATCATCGCCACGTACCACATCTCCTGAGAAGCAACAATCGAGGACCAGTGTGACGATTAGTCCCTTTTCTGCCATCTTCCGAAGAGCCGTAGCTAGGTGACGGCCTTCAAGATAGCGATCGAAAAGGGCTAAGGCAAGTCCCCTAGTACCATCGGATCCCGGCCGCGCGTCGCTTGGGATCCGTGTGCCGTGTCCCGAGTAGTGAATATAGACTGAATCTCCAGGGTTTGCCATCTTGATAATCCTTTTTAGGTTTGAAACTACGTTTTTTTGGGTGGGCCAAATTTCCGGCTCTTCAACCGGCTGACCAGAGGTCGGATCCGATGGCGTAGTCGCAGTTAGGATCGCAGTGTCTATAGGGATTGCTCCCTCCTCAAGGTAGTGTTTCACCATCATCGCATCTTGTACACTGCCTTGGAGACATCGATCCGACGGGTAATAATTGATCCCAATGATTATGGCCCAGAGAGTCGATGTAAAGTCTTTATTCGTCATAGCGAGGTTGAATCAGATACGGTGGCGATTCTACAGGCAAAGCTTATCAACCGTCCGCGTCCTGCTTCCTGAAAATATGCGCTAAGTATCACAAACAAAATTGAAGGAAGTTCAGAGCAATGAGGCAATACTATGTGTTTGAGATATTAACGTTATTGGAATCTAAACTTCCAAGATCCTCTCGGTTTGAGGGGATGTTGTCCCCTTATATAGGAACACCCCCTTCCCCTCCCACCCCCTGAGGGAACGGACTCTACCTACATCCGTACATTTACCGCCAATCATATAACTCTAACAGCGGACCTTTCGTTATCAATAGAAAGCCTTCTCAGCTGTTCTTTTGATCAAACTCTCCAGTTGACATAGGAGCTAAACTTATTATCGAAACCATTTTGAATCATCATTCTATGACGAACCCGATTTGAGACTGGCTGACTAAGATCTGTCGAAGGGGCTTCCTGATTTGGAGGTAATAGTTGCATCTTTTCAGGATACTTCTAGGCGGCTCATCAGGGTACGCTGCCTATAGTCACAAGACGAATCCTGAGAAGTGGCTATAGCCTTAAGTTGACCAGTCTTACTCTGTAGAGCTCTACAGAATATTGGTTACGTGGTTTCTACCGTAGATTATCCGCCAGTATTTGTCTTGCGTCTTAGACTCTCAGTCTCATCTAACCATTGGGTAGTCATTGATGATAGCCCTCTCTTTCAGGAAGAGCATGGTGATGTTAGTTCTTCTACTTCAACATTCCATTTTTCAATCGCCATCGTTTCTTGAAAGAATGAGAAACGGTGGTATAACCTCTTGCATAGCCCACCAGACAGCTTCGTCAAATCATCAAGGCTTGTACAAATTTTACACTTTCTGCCTTACTCGGACAAGCAGAGCTGCTTCGCCTTGCTATTTGGCTCCCATAGCCCAGCCGCTCGGGCAGCAATCGATTGCCTCATCCGCTGCTCTGAGTTGGGCAGCATCAGAACTGCCACCGACTGGTTAATTATGCGTTCGCTCGTTTTCTGTCGTGAAACATGGGGGCTATGCTGTCTGGACGTAGCGAGCCACGTATAGACGGGTGGGGCCAAAATATATACATGCACTCAGGTCTAGATTCATGGCATCGCTCTCAACAACCATAACTCAGAGCAACTTCATTCGTCATCGTAAAGAAGTTGGTATATAGCCGTGCTTCTGTGGATCCATGTGACGTTTGGGCTGCAAGTAATGTCTTGTCGACCAGAGCGCACGAGAACCCGCTGGCTTCATATGAGGCTCTGGTGAGGTTGAATTGGCCAGGAAATTACGAGGGAATAAAAAATTGATCGCTTTTGAAAGAAGACATGTTGGTGCCTATCTCTCATGAGAAATTCTCCTACTGCGAATTCTCTCGGTACGGCAATGAGTCACAGTCTTCAGCTATCATAGCCAAGTCATCAGATCATTTCCACCAGTAAGTCTCGGACCCTATGCAGTATCTTTGCACGAGGGGCACGTAGTGAGTCAGTGACGGCTTGATGTCAACGACTATTACTCCGTAGCGGGACTTTCGTACAGAAATGCGGGATACAGACGGCCAATGATGAAGGTGGGAGCTTCTTGTTACTTACTTAAGGTAGTGTGCCAATATTATGAACTTTTTCGATGCAAGGTATTCTACGAGGCAGGCTCTCTCATGTCTAATATGACCCATCCAGGATGCTAATACACTTGAGCTGCTAGCTATAAGTACAGCTGATCGATGGCCACACTACTTAGATGTGAGCGCGAAAAGCTGGATCTGCGAACCCTTAGAAAGATAATCAACCCGAACTACATAGCCTAGGCCAGCGCGATGCCAGGAGTAGGAGACCTTCTCGATCAGCCTGAGGGATGTTATCATGAGACCTCCGACAACACCCGCTCACGTCCAGCGGTTGACAGAGCGGGAAATCAGGCACGAAGCCTCGATAACGACGATACTGTAGGTGGCCCGCAGAATACTGCTGCTTAGGACCAGTAACGAACTAGTTTTAGGTTGGACCTGGGGACGATGACCGATCGCCACCCTTTCCAGAAGCAGAAAATGCCTCCTGGCCTCACAACTGCTCTGGGACTACCTCTGACACCTTAACTGCTTGCACATCCTTGACCGCAGCAAGCCACTCCCCTGGGCATGACAGCCATGCTCCCTCGAGTGACTGTGTTGCCGCTACAGGAGAGGTGATTGCCGCCAGCCGCCATCATCCCACGGCGGAAACTTTGGACGTTGATTGTACTGGGATACTTAATACGCTACAATACTACAGGGATCTAGGTGGAAATACAGCCGCGTGGCCGTATTCACTCAAGAACATGGACCTAGATCAACTGCGTCGTCATGTAGAAGGTGAAGACGCGCAGCGGAATGTCGAGCAAACAGAGTCGATTGGCTATGCTTACTATTACATATTTTTGAAAAGCGGCGCTATGGGGGACCTTGAGCATGCTATCGACCAGATTAAAGAACAGATGCCTAACAACAGCAACAACCCTTCTTACGCCCCTCGACTAAAGGACTTGATTATAATGCTAATCAAGAAGTTCCGATACACAAAGTCCTTAGACGATCTTCAAGAGACAATTTTCCGTGCCCAGGAAATGGTAGCGATAACGCCACCGGAACACCCCGATCATCCAGCCCGCGTTCGCGATTGGATTGGACTGCTCTTAACGAAGTGCACCCATACGAGATCTCAGGATGATCGAGACGATTTGATGGCTTTAGCGCGAGATGCGGGGGCCGAAGTTTCTGTTGAAAGCGACGGCGGAATCGTGGAAATCAGTATCTCGATGTATGTTACCGTTGATAGAAATAGGAGAAATGGTTTAACTGATAAATCTTAGGCCCAACCACATGCCAGCACATGGTTTGAACCGAGATATGGAGCCTGCTGAGACGGAGCTATTTAACCTCGAGGCGGAAATTATCACTGATCTTTGCAACATGAGCGACGAAGAGCTCTGCCTCCTCTCGACGATGTACGAAGATCCGCCGAACGATAACCAGATCGGGTTATATATTTACGCTTGTTTCCTTATTTTCACGAGAAAACACTCATTGGAATACCTTTACCAAGCTATTCAATTGACGAAACGATGGATCGCGGCGCTGGATCTTGACGACCAGGATCGCGCCCGCGGATCCAAAATTCTCAATATGATATCGTTGTGGGCTAACCAGCTTGGCTATGCCTTAGATCCGTTTGCTGAGAACAGGTGAGTTTGGGTTCCTTCAGTCCCCATCTTATGAGAGCACCGTTGTGCTTTGGTTTCAACGCTGCGTATCATAATACCAGCCTGTGCTTACAATCCACAAATGCTATAATTGTTTTGGATAAAAATGCGACGTACTAATATGCTTAATCAAAGAACAGATCAACCACTTACAGATGACGAACTAGACAATATGATTGGTCGGGCCGGCATTGTCTTCAACACATACGAACAAACTGGCGTCCAACGTGACCTGGACGAAGCTATTCGCATGACGGAGCAGGCAATCGATGTGGCCCCAAGAACCTCGGCTTTAAGCAACTTAGCAGTCATGCTCGGTGTTCGATTCGAGAGGACCGGTTCAATAAACGACCTAAATCGTATTATCGACCTGTTGAGTATGGCGGTAGATGCTACGCCTCAGGACCACCCCAAACGAGCTGGTCGATTAAATCTCCTTGGAACCAGGCTCGGTGAACATTTTGACCAAACAGGCTCGATAGATAACTTACGACGTTCTGTTGACGCCCTCAACATGGCCTTGGAAGCTACTACACCTCAAGACCATCCTAGCCGACTTAGTCAGTTGACTCAACTTGGAGTCCGGCTTATGGATCTCTATCAACGAACCGGTTTACTTGACGATTTAAAACGTGCTCTTCATGTTTCAAATACACTACTCGATATCATTCCTGAGGACCATCCTGATCGAACTAGTTTGTTACATAACTTCGGACTCCAGCTTGGCCTTCGATTCCGGCAAACTGATTCCATTGATGACTTAAATTGTGCTATTGAGATATTGGACACGGTGCTTAATAGCACAACTTCAGATGACCCTAATCGAGATCTCATATTGAATAGCCTTGGACTCCGGCTTGGCGATCGCTTTGAGCGGACTGATTCGATGGACGACCTGGACCGTGGTATCAACATGCTAAGTATGGCAATAGATGCCACACCTCAAGATAATCTCATTGATTTGGCAGGCCGGTTAAGCAATCTTGGAATCCAGCTTGGAAATCGATTTGAGCGGACTGGTTTATTAGGCGATCTTGACCGTTCCCTTGACGTGTTAAGCACGGCAATGAATCTCGTACCTCCTGACCATCCTAGCCATGCTGCCATAGCAAATAACCTTGGAAATGGCCTTGGTATCTCATATCAGCACACTGGTTCGATAGACGACCTTAACCATTCTATCGATATTTCAGCGAAGTTGGTCGAAGACACACCGCGAAACTATCCTGACATAAAACTGCTAGGAAACCTTGCAACACGGCTTCAAGATCGCCATAAACGGACTGGTTCGATGGACGATTTGAACCGTGTTATCGATATTGCGACAACGGTAGTGGATGCTACACCTCGGGATTTCAGTCAAGCTCACTGGCTAACCCTCCTTGGAATATCCCTTAGCCATCGGTTTCAACAGTCCAGTTCCAATAGCGATCTTGACCGTAGTATTGATGCATTCAATATGGCGTTAGATGCTGTACCACAAGATTACCCTCAGCGATTTGTACATTCAGATAACCTTGCAAGCGGACTTGGTCTTCGATTTCAACAAAGAGGTTCTATAAATGATTTGAACCGTGCCATCGATATTTCAAATATAGCAATCAATACCACCCCTAGGGATAACCCAAGGTACGCTACTGGGTTAAGCCATTTTGGAATGCTATTAGGCCATCGATTTCGACGAATTGGGACGATGAACGACCTGGATCGTGCTATCGACTTGGTGGATGCTGCAGTAAATGCTACCCCTGAAGGTCCTGACCGTGCCGCCCGGTTAGATATGCTTGGAGTCTGGCTATTTTGTCGTTTTGATCGGGTTGGTTCAATTACTGACTTGAATCGCGCCATTGATGTTTCGGATAGAGCAGTAAATGCCACACCCGAAGATCACGTCGACCGAGCTTCTCGAGTACATAACCTTGCTAATTATTATAATAAACGGTTCCAACTAACTAGTTTGATAACCGATTCTGATCGTGCCATCGAACTAGCGAATATGGCAGTGGATGCCTCCCCTTTGGGCCATTTCCATCGACCTAGTCGGTTGGTTAACCTCGGAAACTGCTACGGCCATCGATTTAAACATTCTGGTGTTATAAAAGATGTTAGCCGCGCTATCGACATGTCAAGTATGGCAATAAACATCACCCCTCAAGAGCACCCTGATCGGGTAAAGTACTTACATGACTTCGGGTTCTGGCTTGGCGTTCGATATACGCGGACTAAATCGATAGACGATTTAAACTGCATGCTTTCTTCCTATATAGAAGGCTGGAATTGTCGTGCCGCCGCCCCGCATGATCGTATCCGGGTAGCTCTTAAAGCCGCTCACATTTTGGCATTGCGATTCGAGTGGGAAGAATCAAGTCAGTTGCTGGAAGACGCTATTAAGCTTCTTCCTGCCGTAAGCCCGCGATTATTACAGCATACCGATAAGCAGCATATGCTTACAGACTTTGCTGGATTAGCTTCTATGGGGGTGGCCGCGTCTTTAAATGCAGGGAAAGGGGCCGATAATGCGTTGCGGCTCCTCGAACTTGGTCGCGGTATCATTGCTGGGCTGCTGATGGATATGCGCGTAGATATCTCAGATCTTCACCAGAAATACCCTGCCTTGGCAGACGAGTTTGTATCCCTACGAGACGAGCTAGACTCGCCCGGGGTTTTACCTGGCGATGATATGTCTACCTGGGAAACGCAAGCTAAACAACGTCGTGAAGCAGATGAAAAGTTCAGCAAACTCATGACGACGATTCGCGCCAAACCCGAATTCGGCCGCTTCCTGCTGCCGCCGGACCGGGATGAGTTGATGGCTGTAGCAGATCCAGATCCTATTGTTGTTATTAATTTGAGCCCCTATCGGTGCGACGCGTTTATCATTGAGAGCAGTCAAATCAGGGTGCTGGAATTGTCTGGATTGAAACTACAGGATGCCGAAAAATGGGCCAAGGACCTACGATCGTCCCATGCAACCAATTTTCCCATGGCCACAATGTTGGAGTGGCTCTGGGATGTTGTTTGCCGCCCATGCCTAGACATACTGGGTTGTAAGAAGCCTAGCTCTAGTGACCCTCCCCACGTATGGTGGATTCCTACCGGACTCCTAAGTCAGCTACCACTCCACGCAGCCGGAATACACATGCCAGGGTCTACTGAGACGGTACTGGATAGAGTCATGTCTTCGTACGCCCCGTCGATCAAGGCCTTGATCCACGGCCGCCGCCGCCGCATTTGCGACCCCGTAAAACCTTCATCTGACTGTGCTCTTCTGATCGCCATGCGCGAGACGCCAGGCCTGCTCGCGAACCGAATCCTCCCCTCTGCCGCAGACGAAGTAGAGATGCTTAGCGAGCTATGTCCGGAGCTCCAGCTACGGCCGATCAGGCCAGCGTCGCGCAAAGCTGATGTGCTCAAACACCTAGGCAGGTGTAAAATATTCCACTTTGCAGGGCACGGGGAGTCGGATCCCATGGAGCCTTCGCGGAGCCGGTTGCTTCTTGAGGATTGGGCATCCGACCCGCTAACTGTAGGAGACCTGCGCGACCATAGGCTGCAGGAGAACGAGTCCCCGCCGTTCCTCAGCTACCTGTCGGCGTGCTCGACGGGGTCTAATAAGGTAGATAATCTTGCCGACGAGGGAATCCATCTCGTGAGCGCCTTCCAGCTCGCGGGCTTCCGACATGTTGTCGGGACACTTTGGGAAGTGTCGGATATGCATTGTGTCGATGTGGCGAAGGTTCTTTATGAGACGTTGCGGGACGAAGGGATGACGGATGTCGCGGTCTGTCGGGGCCTCCACCGAGCCATCAGAACGCTGCGAGATAGAGAGATCAAGGAGGGGCAGGATAGGGATGCCACGTTGCTAGATTCGGAGGCTGAGGTGAAGGAGGCTAAGGGAGTGAAAAACTTTTACTGGGTTCCCTACATCCATTTTGGTGTTTAGACTAAGTATCGAAAGATAGGTCGTGAGGTAAATTGCAAATGGAAATGTCTATGTCGAGCGTTGACTGGAACTTAACCAAGTCGAGGCAGTATATATTGAGATGAGAGGAAGATGTGAGGATAGGATTGAGTGTATTAGTTCAAGGTAGGAGTCTAGATAGGAGAGCTTCGCCCTCCTATATATATGTAGATACAGGAGACAAGGGTCGTATAGCCCCATATTTCAATAGTATATACCCGAACATGTTGTTAAAGTTCGAGGAGGTATAGTAAACTACATGGCAGCTTGGCAGTATGTATGGGCCGCGATTTACCTGTCACGTACCATCTCAATTACGTATCAATAGTAGTCAGAAGCTACTATATCTTCGTTGACGGCTGTTGTTGATGGCTATAGACTTAAACTAACTATGCCTGGAAGAAGAAATGACTAGCCATTTAAGAAAAATCCTGATTTTATATATTCATTCCTTCCATCATTATGTAAATTCTAGGCATTAAATTATTCTACACTATTTATCCCGCATGTGACTAGTCTTCGCGTAGTATATCCGGCATTGTACCAAGGCCTTGTCGACTAACCACCTGCGGTGACACGTCCGATATTCCAGAAAGAAACTAAACGCCTGAAGAATTTATTGTTATCACTCCCCTCGGAGTCTTTTTCTCTATGGAACCTTAAACTAACATGGATACTTTGTATTAACTGTATGCATATTTATATCTTTAAATCAACCAACATTATCCATATGCTAATGAGCCTCCACGAAACTTCTTCAGTATAACAGAGCATGACCAAACTCGGATTCGTTACGCAATTCTGACGTAACGTATCGCCAATCCCGTCCGTGACTGGCTCTTCATGCCAGTACTATTTTACGGAAAGCTGTTGAGATATGGGGCTACCCTCTACTATACGGTCCTATTAGGCCTCCTGTGTATATATATAGCTGGGCTTCGCCTACCTACAGATTCACGCTTGGACCAATACACTTTATCCTATCCTCATTTCTTCATCCCATCTAAATGAAAGTAATCAACTGGATACGTAACAAGCATATAAAATCTCTATTAATTCGCAGGGGCATTTGTGTTCGAGATAAAAACGATTAGAACTGTTGTATATCTGTCGACACAGTAGCAGTTTAGTTATAGCGTTCGATATTCCGAGTCAGTAGGGTAAGGTATGTGTGTCCTTACGTTGCACCTGCTACGGCGAGCTCAGCAGTCCTCGCTCTAGTCAAGCTAGATAACACTGCAATAAAGCCGGCAGTGGCGGTTATAATAACAAATAATCTAGCCGGCAAGTACTTAACAAAGTAGCAAATAATGACGGGAACCAAGAGCAGAAAAACAATAAATGGTGTTATTAGAATTTGAGCTGCTCGCACTGTAGATGACGGGGGGAATATGTGTACGTTCGGGTCTCTTGAGACGTCGAGCCGGGGATGCTTTGCTATATTTAGCATTTGTTTCTTAGTAGTGCTAAGTGCGGACCTCTAACCTGGCCGAAACGCTCGCGGAGATAGACCCGACCCTTTTCTACCAATAATCCTAACCATATTATAGCGCTGTCGTTCGGAGAAGCTACGGTGAGAAGGTCTTCACCTTGTTCCAGGTATGCCGTCTCTTCTCGGGCGATGCAGCCGTTCCCGTCGATCCAGTTTTGCAAGTTCGCCACGTCTCGATTCGTAGCGGTTTCAAAGCTAAGCATTCGGCGGTTCCGTTCTATTAATGCATCTATACCGCTATTAATATTTGCCTGGAAACTTAGGTGACAACGTACCGTAATCGGCCAAGGCCTTGTCTATTTCCGACAGAACGGAGCTTCTCTCATTGTTGGTATCCCTTCGACTGCTTCCAAGACATAACGGGGCAACCTCTTCTCGATCGATCTTTTCTAACCGCTTCTCTAGCAGTGACAATCTATCCTGTTTAAGTAGGAGGAGCCGTGTGCGAAGAATGGAAAACCGGCGGCAAATATGGAACGAGTCGTGTGATGCAACGAGCGCTGAGAATCGGGGGTATCCAGATGGGTAGTTTTCGACTACATAAGCCAAGTCAGCGGTCGAGCCATAGCCCTTGAAGCTAGGTTAGTTTATACTCTGTCTTGATTTTGCTTTGCGGTCTTTCTTAGGAGCGCCAATTAAAGTATTTTTAACCCGTAGGAACCAAACATGTAATTTACTTGTTTTCGAACTAATATTGGTGTTTCTATGCGGTTCGAAGAGAGATCCTTGGCGCTGGCCGAGTTCAATATCGGTTTCCTGTGGATGTGCCATACTGCAGCAGCCTAAGGTGTCTGAGGAAACAAAAGTTTGAACTCTGTGTGCAAAGGGGTTAACTAGGAAGAGAAAATAGAGAATTACCAGAAAGGGGAGTGGGGGAGAGGGGCCGGCCAGCTAGAACAAGTTGGGCACGAAAGTGAGGCGCGGCGTCGACAAGGCTCGCCAACTCATCTCTTGGGCGTTCTCTTAGCAGACAATTACTTTGCCTTACCTGCGGGCTGATTGCGATGGCTTGGCACGGCGTACAGCGCAGCTGCAATGTACGTGTTGTGTGTATGATTTGTCCTCTAACCCACCCACCAGGGCTGGAACTATTAACAAAGACGTGGAGGGATATTAGGTACCTACCTCCTATAGGTATAACATGAAGTATGGGAAATAATTATCTCATTAGTCGCATTCAATTTTTGTTAAAGTTAAATCTTGTAGTTTGAAATGTGTATACTAAAATATCCAAATTGTGTCAAGTCATGTCGTCGTGTGCTAGGGAGGAATCCTCAAATAACATGATTCCAAAATGCAAAAGTGGAGGGGAAAACCAACCCCTATTAACTGTAGTGAGTGTTTATCCAACAAACCCTGGTCCTACCCGAAACAGCGTGTGCTAGCCATTCTATGGTACTCTCCTATACATAAGCGCCTGATTCCGTACCTATCTTCTTTGCATGCTCACTCTTCTGTGTTGTCTAGAGTCGAAGGTACTGTGTGTAGAAAACGTAATCAAGGGCCGTGGCCGCGGTTGGTGTGGCCGATTTCTTCGTCCATAGGTTGTGGGATCGACCTTGACATTTCTGTTCTGCCGAAACACAATATATCGTAAATAAACGTTGATGCCAAAATATTACATCTTTTCTGATCCTCTTGGGCTTGTGCCTTTTTTTATCGCTAGAACGACATTTGGGCTAACAAGAGGAACGTCTTTCTCGTATTAGCATGACTCGGTACCTGGCCCCATAGATGGGTCCCAATTAGGAGCCTGCATTACACCATGACTATCGTCGTATCCCGAAGGGGCAAACGATTCGAAACCATGGGTTGGCATGTTTGCTGATGATAAAGCATAGTTGTACTGTCCTGTCACTGATGCTTGACCTAAGGTGGAGTAATTTCCTGTGCCTGGTATCTCTAAGGAGCCTTGTGAATTAGTTTGTGAAAGAACATCGCCAGTTAGAGACTGTAGCATACCATAAGGTCCAACGTAAGGGCTATGTTGACTTGGAATAGAGTCTCTCACTGTTTGTAGGCCAACTCCTGCATCACTCCTTTCTAGTTCCAAACCGTTTAGTGCTACCAGAGAGTAGGCATCCATTCCATTGCCATGGTTTGATGCTAAGTTTTGAAAGCTAACCCCTGGAGGGTCGGCTCTGATCATATTTGTCCCCTGTGTATAGTCTATTCCACTGTTACCCAACGGGATCTATGTCAAATCAAGGCTTATATAATATACGGACCTGTTGTTCGCCACGTTTCAGGAATTTCTGGGGACCAGGCATAAGAAGTCGTATTCTGCAGTTGCGGGCTGGATACCAGAGGGTTGTGTAGACCATTGAACCCCTGAAGGGGTCTGAAGCGTCCAGAATGCAGTTTGGTCCAGAAGTCTCGGCCAAGATATATGTCAGTATCTGGGGCTGGGTCGTCCGCGTCAATAACAGCGAGGCTAGTCTCAACCTCAACCTCCTCGGTTTTCAGTTTTATGACCAGGCAATTCTGGGGATTGGGAATATACCCGATTGGCGTCGTGTAGGCAAACCCTGGGCACGGTGGGTGAAAACTACGTTGGAACCGATGTTTATTGACGGCACTGGAAAATATAGCGCAGTGAGGAACCGTCAAATCGATCTTGGCTATCAAAGCCGTTCCATATTCCGTAGCGATTAATGCACATTTATCTGGAGGTCTTCGCGGTCGCAGGCTATTCTGTGCTAATATATCTCGGTCTAGTTGTGGAGTATATATTCCTTGGCCTATGAATGGGTCTCCAGGGATATTGAGTGAAGGCCTGTTTAGGCCCGAGACAAAGTCGAGGTTATATGACAGACCAGTCTGCTGTTGGGCCGTCCTTGGAGGATATCCAGTTATGCTACTAGAGCTCGGGGTTAAACTTGAGCCTAGATAACTTCTCGAGGCTGATAGAGATGGCGTAGGCGGTGTGTTAGGGCTTATAGAAACGTTGACCATTTGGCCGGCAGTTACCCCGAGCCGGCTATGGTATCGAGATGGACTGGAGCGAGACCCTGGGGCTTCTGAATATTCCCTAGTTCTTTTATGCCTAACAGGCCGTAAGGGCGTTAGAGGTTTCTGGTCCAACGTAATGGCGGACGCTGATGCAGAAGTTCGCGTCGAAGTAGGACTAGTCTCTGGTATTTCCGCGTTGGTAGTATCTTAAAGGTTCAAGTTAGCGGGTTTAGAGTAGCAAATTGGAAGACATGGTGACATGTACTATCTATGCGTTTGCTAGGATCGAGATAGATCTTTCTTTTGCGATGGAGGTTTCTAGGCATCGTGAATAGCAAAGAAGGTCGACCAAAAATCTCACTGGATAGACCATCTAGCTACCATGTGGGATGCGAGGTTGTAGGAGGTCGTTGCTCGGCTCATTGCTATATATAAAATAGCACTAGGTAGAGTTTGATGGGAGCCTAAAGAAGAAGAAATTGGGGATTTGTATGATAAATGAAATATAATGATGATAGGCATACAGGTGTAACGAGTGCCTAAAGGGTTTCTCCGGTTATGTCTTGTATGGATAGGAGGGTGGCTTTGTACAACTGTGTAACAACCCAGTGGGCTCTACTGCCTGTATAGTAGTATAGAAGCTGACTCTATAGGGAGGATTCAGACAAGTTAAATACGTGAGTGATACATGCGACCCCCATTATACGCTTATCCTGAAGTGAAGGGTCCGATATACGGAGAAGCTGTGCATTGGAAGCCCAGCTTGTTTCTGTACAGTTGGGCAGGGCGAAATCCCAATACCAGTTCTCTATCTATACACCGAGATATTATAGCGCAAATTGCACGAGTATTGGAAGCCGCATGTATTATAGCTCGGGGTGGTCACTCGTCTAAGGTGCCAGCTCATAAGTTGCAGGACAAGTAATGGCAAGGCAGTAATGCGGCTGCGAGCCGCCTCGTCTCTTTTACTTACCTCCCTATTTAACAGCCTTATATAAAGAGACAGTCTAGAATTTTGTAACTGTACATTCTGAGATCAGGCAAACATACAGCAAAGCGAGGTGTCTCGAGGTCACGGTGGAAATGGGCGAAAAGGTGCGATCAGGAAATCGAACTTGGAAGACCGACGTACAATTCCCATCTCTCGTCGAGTCCAGGGCAGCCCGTTTCCAGTATTTATGACAAGTCCGACGATTCAGCTTCGCCGGGCTCTTGGCATTTCATGTCAGAAGCTGAAATGACGAAAAAGCAAGGTGATGTGGTGCAAGGCTCTATCGCGTGATTGTGAATGGGAAATCGACTTTGCATAAAATGGAATATCCCTTTGAATTCCCCATATCCAGCTTTCTCAGCTGGAACCCCCATTACACACTGGGCACAGAGGTGTATTCTTAGAAATTAGCGCTTGAAGGCTGGAAGTTCCCAAGATTGCAGGTTTGGAATTTCCAGAGATCAGCGCACCTCGTGATAGTCTGCCTGCATAGGGCTTGCAGCTGTCTCTTTCTCGGCTACGCCATTGGTGAATTTAGATGCCCTTTCTTTATCGCCCAACTGATGTCAGCTAACTTGATCATTGAGATCACTTTTGGCCTCCAGCCTTTTTTTAATTTCTACTGCTCACGAAGATACTCCCTTTTCAGCCTGCAGGTTAAATGGAGCCCGAAGATGAGCTCTTCGGGCAAACAACGTTGTTTTCTATATCGACCCTTTCTTGTATTGAGCCATTGTGTTTTGAGAATTTATACTCTTCGGCATATGCTCGGTACTTGAAGTGTACTATTCAATTGAGATACAACTGTCCCAGGGCGTGTATACTTCTTTTTCCCGTTATAAAAGGAGCGATATCTGCCGCAACGTCACTCCTCATTCCAACCAGTGGTTTCAAACTTTACAAACCTAGTTCTTAACACATAAATCGTATATTATCGAATACCTCTTTTGTGAGGTCGCTCTATTCCTTCTCAGACTGTCTTTTAATCCGGACCATTCCAAATGAGAAATGGGACAATGTCCTATCATCAATATCAAAGAGATCTTGGACGACACCTTCATCCGCATACAGACTGGCTGCCACAGTTGTGCGGCGACTGTAAACTCGGCTCCACGAGGTGCTGGGAATCGGATCTCACTGTCCTTCTATGGTAGATACAAAGGAATCTCCACTTCAGAGCTTGATCATTGTGTAAACCACTGGGTCCGCCTCGCCTGGTCCCTTCCATCGGGGTCTTTCAAGAATAAGGCGATGCAGATCACCTGGCACCGGCTCGCTACCTTCAAAACTCCCGATGTCCAATTTATGTCAATGCAATTTTCACTATATATCTCCATGTCGATGAGCCAATCATTAAAGCATCGCCCAAAACAACAGACACACGCTCAATGGAGACCTAACTGCCAGTCCGGTGTCAAAATGTGTCAAAATCAAGCATGTCTCAGACAACCTAAACTCCTGTCAGATAGATGCAATGTCGGGGTATCAAAACGACGGAGTTCTCTGCGTACTTGCCCCTCGCGGCTAGGATTCATGCTGAGCACGAATTACAACATAGGCCTACAAGTCACAACGTCGAACACAACTTCACAGACCTCGAGTTCTCGAGATTCTGATGAGAATAGGTTAGCCAGCAACAGCAACACAGCGACTAGCTCTATCTCAGTGGACGGTGATCACAGCCGACCACATGAGTGCGAGATCTCCCCCATGGATGTGAATGGACAGCAGGATCTTTCTGATACGGAAGATGACCGAATGGTTGAGGCGGATATTCAGACAGACTTTGGGGACCAGAGCGATTCTTATCCATCCTTGAAGCCCGTCTCGGAATACCAGGCAAATCTAGAAGCCGTGTCCCCTGAATGCAAGGACCTATTCCTAGAGGCAACTGCTCATGTCAAAGAAGAGACTGACTTGGCTGAGGATGATTCGATCGATAAGTACTGGACCTGGTGTCCAGACAGGCAGCAGTGGTTTCATGAGGATACAGATTGCAACACAATTGTCTGGTTTCCGAAGGATTTCGACTAGGTTCAAGTTATTAGATGGTCAATATTATATAGAATGGATATGGTAGATATTTCATTGAAATTTGGCGCAATGTGGCTTGGAATAGTCCGGTATTCTCCCTTCTCTCTCATTTGTTACGGTCGTCATAGTTAGCCCAAAACGGATTAACAAAAAAACGATATATAGTATTAACTCGAGGAATCTAGGTAAATTGCTAACGAATTGTACCGGAGGCAAACTTAATTCGTTCTTATTAATAATATGGGCATTAGGTATATTCAAATAAGTAGGTTGTTTAAATCACATTATTGTGCATCCGAGGGTGACGCTCCTAAGTGAAATGCGTTCCGATAGAGACTGTATTGATATTTAAACCATGCTAGAGATTCGGAGCAGCAACGAATTCCAATATACTCTTCGAATGATTTGCATCAACACTCTTAGAGATTATTACCTACCGAGTAACTCATAAGTGAAAATACAAGAACCAAGACGAAAAACAGATCCCTAGAATTTACCAACCCATCTGACGACACAGCCGCACACCGGATATCAATCAAAACAGGGGCAGTCTACGAATTCCTCGAAGAACCTCAAACCGTGCTGGAATATTCAAAGGCAAATCAATGTACCTAGACCGGTGCTTAATTATATCTAGCCCAAGTTGTATTCCGGCAAGTCTTGCCGCTCTATTGTTTAGGCGTCGTATATTTTGGGGTAGGTTGCAATGTATAAAGTACACAAACCCCTTTAACAACAACTCGAATCGTTGGCTAATACTTGAACCCACCCACTATATTGCAATGAAGGCAGTGTGCCGGGGCTTTTTACTACCTTGGAAAAGATAACAACTAGATAATCTTGCAGACATAGCAGGCAGCATTATATTGTTACGAATTTCGTTGAATTATCACATGTGCTCTATAGATTTATTTCAAAGTTTTAATAAAGACATTGCCTTTTCCTTTCAAGTAGTGTTATAATTTACCTTAAATTAAAACTATTTATCATAATACACTTAATATATATAAGGTAGTATCGTAATCATTACGCGAGGAACTAAAGGTGATTTTCATACCACCCTTTACAATTGATGTCTCATTCATACCAGTAGGTTTAATGATTTCAGAAAATATGACCCTTTAAAAAATATGATCCTAAGTATAGCCTGAAACAGAAGAAGAAGAAGAAGAGAAACGAAGGCACCCATTCCTACGCCAGGTATCACCAGAACAAAAAAAAAGAATTTACAATAATCTTCCACCCTACAAGCCTTCCATTTCTCTCTTTTATCCCATCATTTCTTATTCAATCAACGTCACATCGTAAACCCAACCTATCCGGAATCCCCGCTCCTCCAAGCTCTTGTTTCCTTCTCTCCCATCATCGTCTCGTCACGCTGATTATTCCTTCATCTTGACGTAGTTGCTCGGGAATATCCCATGCCTTGAACCGATCATGCCCGTCCTTTTTTCAAGGGATTAGCCATCTCTGCTCGTAATAACCAACTGAAAGAAGAAGGAAAAGGGGAAAATAAGGGAAAATAAAAAGAGCACTTACCACCAGTCATTCTCGCTCTCGGTCTTCTTCAGCACCGTGATGATCTCGCCCTTCTTGAAGCCGAGGTCTCCCGGCTGGTCCGCATCGAAGTTGAACAACGCCACAGCTTCGTTCTTCTTCATCAGTGCCTGCTTGCTCGCGAGGTTCGGCTTCGGCGCCGTCGGTCTCCCCGGGCCGGTCTTTTTCTTCTCCTCGGGGAAGTTGCCAACAGAGGGCGACTGCCGGTCGCGGTAAACGTAGCTGTCGTCATGGTGGCTCGCCACCGTGTTCGACCTGCTAATACCACCGCCGCCTGCCGGCCGGTCGTAGACGTCATCCTGCCAGGTGCTAGCTCGCTTCGGGGGCGCATAGTATTCGTCTCGAGCACCGGCAATCCCGCCCTCGCCGTACGCGCTCCCCCGCTGGCCATTCCATACTACGTCATCGTGGCGATCGTCGTACACGGGTACATCGTTATACGTGGCATCGTCTACGGTGCTACCCTGGCGCACGCCGGCGAAGATTCTCGAGTTGAGAACGGTCAGTAACGGATCGGCTTGCGGCGGCGGTCTAACTGCGCCTGTGAGGAGCTGTGCCGCGGTGAGGCGCTGGCCGTATAACTTCTCGTTCGCGTCTCTTCGCTCGACGATGGCCGATCCCTCCAGAGATACACCTGCGAACAGGCCTTTGGTCTTGCTATAGCTGAATATGCCGGCGACGCTCTTAAGGGACGCGGCACCTGCAGCCTCGGCATTCCGGCCGACGGGTCCCGCGGCTATGGAAACATTCCCACCGAGCGTGATAGAACCCTGTTGCGAGAAGGTCTTGACGGCGTGCGCGTCGTTCAAGATAAAGACGAAATCGGTAAGCTCGAACCCGATCTGGCCACCGAAACCACCACCGGCAGTCATAATGGCGGAGGGGGCGGACCACGAACCATCGGGCAGGCGGGCGACGACCAGGCCGGAACCAAAGCGAGCAGAGCCGAGGAAACCAGCCTTAATAACGGTGAGGATGGCCAAACCCTAGACGTCGAATTTGAGTCAGCCGTGATTGCGGTACGGGGGGGAACAAATGATCGCAGGATGGTCCGCGAGGTAGAAGGCCGCGGGGTGTCCATGTAACTCACCTTGGCATTGGCGAGAATGTCGGGCGGGATAACCTTTTCGGGACCAAAGGCTTGTCGCGGATCAATGAAGGATGTCAAGATCTTACCACACTTTTTGCATTCCGCTAGAGTAGAAGTTAGCATTCAGTTTGGCGCGAGGCGTTGGGTGATTGCGGTTGCGGTCGCGGATTGTGCTAGAGTCCTTGCTTTGAGATGGGGGTGATAGAAGAGACTTACACGCCATAGACGACGGAAGAGGGTTGTTGATACCCATCTTGGAGGATGTTGACTTGTCTTCTCGACGCGCAGCAGAAGCGAAGGTTGTGACGCGGAAGTAAATGTTGGATTTCACGGGAACTTCGGGGTTTTGAGTTGGGCGGGTGAGGTTGTTGGGTAGGCGGTTTATGCTGAACAAGGGCAGCAAATTCGGGATTGCGGGGATCGCGAGTTGTCGCCAAGTGAGTTGGATTTGGAATAACGGAGAAGAAATAGCTCGAGGAAGTCAAGATGTCGTTAACTCGAGACTAAGAGATAGGTGCTTCAGGGAAACCAGAGGTAGTAGGTTTAGGTAGTTATTAATATTGACAGTTATTGGCCTGAGAGAGGGAAGAGTACATCCGTAGCTGCGTCGTCAGCGTTGTTGAGCTCTGCCACAGTCATAAGCGGCAAACGGCAGGGAACAGAGAAAGCTCCACAAGCTGAATGGGAGCTTTTGCAGCTGCGGTGATGAAGTCACAGTCGACAGGCCGCCGCCAAGAAAGTTAGGTGGGGTTCCTAGCAGGGATACGCCAGCTACGTTCATTTGTAGGCAGGATTTCCTGGCTGAAGGGGCGGGCGGACGGTGTGACAGCGTGGCGTAAGTAGATCATTCCTCGGTCACTAGCCACACAGCCTGCGTCATCTAGCCTCGCCTCCTATTTCCTGTCCGTGCCAACCAGCGGACGGACGACCACCGTCGAAGCCGGACCCGAGTTGTGACAAAGCATGCGATAATCACCTTTCTAGAGAAAGCCGCGACGACGATCTTGATGCGCGCATACAAAGGTGTCCTCGATACTACAATCGCGTTTGAGGGCGTTGGTACCGACGAATTGGCCAGAGCGCTCCTTTGCTGACCCTTCGGCTTTTGCGACCCAGCTCCATCGACCTAATACACTACACCGTTGAAACACTTATCACCAACCCCTCCGTACTAAACTCACAGTCCTTCTGCTGCCGACCAACCCGCTTCAACCCGAGTGTAGCGACAGTGCGATATCCTTCCTCGATCCATATTTACTTTCGAGACCTATCCGGAACTTAACAAGAAAACCTCCATCATCATTACCAGCATCATGTCGGAGGCCTACGAACGCGAGCGTCAGAACAACGCACGGCTGGAGGAGCTATCGGCAAAGGTGTCGTCCCTCCGCGGCGTGACGGTCGACATCTACGATAATGCGAGGGCCCAGGATGTCATCGACAATACGGTACTTAGAAACGAAAACCCTCCCAATTCGTTCAGTTTGTAGTTTTCCGCCTACTAATACACGCGATATAATCCATAGTCCGACACGTTCTCCTCCATGTCGCAGCAGCTCAAGGGATCCGCCGGCCGACTGGGCCGCATGGCCGCCGCGGGGAACAAGGTCGCCATCTTCAAGCTCTCGGCCATCATCGTCGGCGCCTTCCTCGTGCTCTACTACGTCGCGAAGCTGTTCTTCTAAATGACCCGAGATATGAAGAATCCAAAAGAACTCACATAACCCCCTCACCCCAAGATACGAATAGAGCAACGACGACAATAACTAAACGGGAGAGCGCGGAATCGATACCAAGATGAGAGAAACCAGTCATCAGACGAAGAAAATAATCAACAACGAATAGGTTTTGGTGGTAGTGGTGATGGGGTGGTAACTGTTGATGTTGTTTTTCTTCCGTCACCTCTTAGAAGGCGCAGAGATCTAGAAGATTCAGAAGTCCCGGTTGCGAATCCTGGATTTGGATATCCGAATAAGTCCTATAAGATATAAATACGGAAACGCGGCACGCTTGTGTTTTGAGAGTGGCGAGGGAGGGATGCGACTCTGGACGGCTTTTTTTTATTACCTGAAGGGCCGCTTGACTTCGGGTACGAAGGGTCGTTCACGGGATAGCAGATGTAGGGTGGCGTGCTCGGATTTACGAATACCCACAGCATGGCATGGTGTAGGCGTTGTGTTTTTGGTCGCAATGTGTAGTTTGTACGGTATTATGCAACAAGGTTTTAGTCCAGGGATTGAATGTTGCTCTATCTTGCGATATGATATATATCCGACATGCCGCTTCCATCGAGATCCTTCGTCACGGCTGACTAACTGATGCTAACTAAACCAAGTACTCCAGCGCAACCATTCTCGCTGCCGAGCACTCCCATAACCTGATTTTTTTCCAGGAAATTTACAACATCTCCGATCCGCTTTTCTACTGCCAAACATTGGAGAACAGGTCGTCGCTTCCAACAGCTGGCTTGGAGGTTCCATTGCTATTGGTATTCCCTCCTGTGCTACTAGTCCAACCTCCAAATTCCTCGTCTGCTGCTACCTTCGGTGTAGAAGTAAATCCGCCAGAGGCTCCCGGTACTATGCTTTGGCTGGCAAAGGAACCTCCAGTGCTACTGCCCCAGGCACCAAAATCGCTAGTTATGGTAGGCTTTGTTATGGCAGGGCTCTTGGGCGCTGCCGATACAGACGGTTCCGGGTTGCTCCACGCGTTACCCCATACATCCGAGTTACTAAAATCCGACGTATTCATCGAGGCTATTGAGCTACTCGCAGGCGCAGGGGTTGGCTTCGATTGGTTGTTCGAAAGGTTGAAGACAGAGTTGGTAGTAGGTACAGGTGCCGGCTTGGGTGGAGCTGGGGTGGCCACAGCTGGCTGAGGAGCCGGAGCCGACCAGTCAAATAGGTCACCTAACCCTGATGATGTAGGTTGTGCTGGTTTGGGAGATGTTGGGTTGGAGCCAAACCCACCAAACCCACCAGAAGTACTCATTGACGGCTTTTGCTGGTGTTGAGTCGCTACTTGAGGCTTAGTATCAAAAAAGCTTCCACCACTAAGACCTGAAAAGGCGGAAGTCGTCGCGGTCGGCTTAGGACTAGACCGATTGCTAGCCATGCTCGCGAGACCAGCAAAGGCATCTGTCTGGGGGCTCCTTGATGATGTAGTATTTCCAAAGCCCAAGCCTGCAAAGGCGTCGTTGAGGTTCCCACTAGTTGATTTATTAGATTGGTGTCCCAAGGTCGGCGACGGCACGGGAGATTGCATCCCCCCAAAACTACCAAAAGAGCCGCTAGATACATGGCCAGTTTGTTGCGGTTGTACCTGTGGTTGCGCTTGAGGTCGCGGTGCAGAAGCGTAGAGGGATAAGATAGATTGTTTCAGGTCGGGTCTCGATTGACCGCCTAAAGCCCCTGCACCAGTGGTACTAGCAGGTCGCGGGGGCGCAGAAGGAACATCTCCCAGAAAATCCAGTCCCAGTAGCGAATCCTTGGTGTTGACTGTTTTTGGCGGTGCAGGAGCGGACTTTGGGGGAACCTGCGAGGAAGCTGGCCCAGCCGTGCTGGCTCGCGGCGGGATGTCATCGCCGCCGATAAGGTCTGCTTGAGGTGCAGGCGTCCGTGAAGCACTCTGTCCGGGTGTTTTCCGAATTGACTCTTTCCTCTCAATATTCTGTTTCTCCTTGACTATGCTCAGGGGAATCTCATCGTCCCCTTCAACATCCAAGCTCTCCGGATCGGGCATTGGCCCGTCCATTACCCATCGCTTCAATTCATATTTGGTTCTGATGAAGTTCTCGATCTTAGCTTCTGACGGAACGTGACCGGCGGCCAGTTTGGATTCCCAATATTTGTTCGCGCGCGCATTGCCCCATCGGAGGATACTCTGTAGCTGTTCGTCCGTCCATGAGTCTAGGTCGACTGACTTCACTCTCGATATATGCGTGCCCATGCCTCGATGGATTCCCGAACATCGAATGCAGATAAAAACGCCTAGGTTCCAGCTCGCCCATCGTGGGTCTGTTCAAAAAAGGTCAGCCGGCGATGATGGCGCGGTTGCAGGATGCCCACGTTTGTTTCTCTTGCAGTCGGCGCATATCTTGTTAGGTTCCAATTTGAGGAGACTCTTGATGGTCTGTTGATTCTGGGCTGCCCTCTCGGCAGCAGGATTTGGTGGACGTCTGGACATATTAGCGATTCGAGAGGAGACGATGTTCGTGCGCGGTGTGTGTGTGTGTGTGTGTGTGTGTGGATAGATGGAAGGAGAAGAGGTCTGTGATTCAATAACAAAAAAAATAAGTCGAGTAAGGTTAGGTCAGTAGAAAGTAGGTAGGCACATAAGGTGGTCTGGCACCGATATGGAATTCCAAGTGGCAGGCGTCCAATCTGACGGCTCGAAGTGTGGCTTTCCTGGCTACCCAGAAGTACCCAAAGTGGCGCGTTTCGGAGATCGCTAGATCCTGTTAATCCGACAAATCTTGGACCCCCGGCCCCGCCCCACAAGCCCCAATTCGAATGCAAAGGTTGCCAAGGAACCCCTTGCGTCAGGTGGGATCAAACGCCGCTAGCCTCCATTGTGGGGCAGAATCTCTGACGACATTCAACGGGTTTAGAGCATTTAACGGTGCCGCGGCAGTAGCATATTTTATGCACAGCCAGCAATGATTCCAAATCATCAACCACCGCGTACAATCAAGAAACTGTCATTCCATTTAATTCCATCCGTAGATAACTAAATCGTCGAGACGGTCCATTGTATATAATTCGCCCCGATCTCTGGGTTAAGTCTCCCAATTCTTTTACCCACCACGTACGTATTCCCGAACCCATGCGTCTACCTCCATTCTCCACATTGCTCCGGACCTTTTACACCTTTTCCAATCTCGCGAGGGCTCGAGCCTCAGCTCAGCATAGATCATTGCACCAAACTCCATCGTCATTAAGGTCGATGCCAACCATCCCTTTTTTCGGTAGTCTTTTCGGCTCCAGCTTCAGCTCCAGCTCAACCAGCAAAATGACGTATCCGGATGAGAAGACGCCAGATGAGTGGCGGGCCATTCTCAACAAAGGCGAGCCTTTTTATTTCTCTTTTTGCCAGTGATTCATTGCTTACCATAATCCCAGAGCAATTCCGGATCCTCCGAGAAAAAGGCACTGAAGCGCCGTTCTCCGGTAAATATGACAAGTTCTTCGCCGAATCTGGCGTCTACACATGCGCCGGATGCAATGCGCCGCTCTACAAGGCGAACCACAAGTTCAAGTCGGGCTGTGGTTGGCCAGCTTACTTTGACAGCATCCCCGGGGCTGTTACTCGGCATGAAGATAGATCTTGGGGCATGGCGAGAACCGAAATTGTCTGCTCCAATTGCGGCGGCCACCTCGGTCACGTCTTTAAGGGTGAAGGATATCCGACCCCAACCGACGAGAGGCACTGTGTCAACAGTATCAGCTTGAAATTTTCGCCAGAAGACAAGCCAGTGCAAGGAGAGGGGAAGGATAGTAAGGCATAAATTTCTATAGTGTTTAGACTGGGGATCAATTCTGTCCTTCTTTTTCCTGCGTGGGATTAGAGTTAGGGTTCACAAGATGTTATAAACGGGATAGTGGTGAAATCATTCATATGTTTAGAATCATCTCAAATATCAAGATTATATAAATATGAATACGTGCAAGCCTCAAAGTGGGAGCATGCTGTTGTGATCTGTAGGATTGCACGCAACACCTATGTGATATTCTATGGAAACAACATGTTGCTATCCAAGTTGCTTCTATCATAGTTGTATTTTGGGTTTCTTTAATTCACAAGAACTACTGTGTACCTACCTATACAATACGATTTATTCCGGGGTAAATTAGTAGCATCTCTAGCGCTTGTGTGGTGTTACGCTTAAATAGATATCAAGATTGTCATTCAAGTTGGACTTCTTGCCAATGAAGCCTAGGGCCTTCTTGCTAGAACAATATAATATTTGATGGAATTTCTTAATTTCTTAATTTGGCCAACTTAAATATCTAGGGAAAGTCTTCCTCCAGAAACCCTTTTTACAAATCATCTAGCCATATTTCATATCTTAACAACTCTCGCACCTGCAATATGTTTTCAATTGATAACTCAACAGCCAAGTTTGTTTGGTATATTTCACACTGTCTAATAGGATTGTTTCTGCATCTTGTGCTGTATGGTGACTGTCTTATAGATCGTGGTCAGTACCTTTTTTTTTTATATGACTCTACCTTTCACTCAACATACTTGATAGGGTTTCATTACCATTCACAACCTGCGTACAAGAATGCACACAAAAACAGCTATCCTACTATCACGTTATAAGAATGGTTTCATATTAAGCAACTGCTCAACTCTATTACTTAGTAGTAAAGGCGCATAAGCTAGGATATAGCTATGCACATTTCGGCGTAAAAGTAACGTTATGAATCTGTCCTATGACCTACCCACTCTCTCCTACAGACTGTTATTTACCACGATACGCACTTAAAAGGAAACAAGAAAGATGCCAACCTATAAACAGTCCATGCTAATTAGGGTTTGGCAAGATTCAAGTAATCCCCCAATATTGACAAATATGCAATCCAGTTCTTCGAGTCATAAGCATTCAAGCTGCTGAGGCGTAAATACGCCAAACTCTTATCCCGTCAACATTTCTCCGACTGGTCTCGAATGTCATAAAAAGCCCTGACCTATTCATTTCCAGATGATCTCTTTTCCTCTTCCTACTTCACCCGACTTCTAAGTCTTCAAGAGACTCAGTTTACCCATTTATCGCCCTCAGTTTCAAATGTACACCTAGTGTATAACAGTATCGAGCTTTCACCCTTTCCTTATCAACTTGACTCTATACCAGTCATCACAACAGAGCCTCATTACTTCACTTACCCCCGTCGATATTCTACGAGCTCTCACAGCTTGGAGCACCACAAAATCCAAGATGCCTTCCAGAACATACAACCTTCGTTCATTACCCTCCCCTTCCCCCCGGACCCAGGAAGCCGGAGTCACCCCAAGAAGACGACCCCAGAAACCCACCAGAATCAGGCTCGTGAACTACTCGATCGACCGCCTAGCGGCACTTTACAGACGAGGACAGCAAGAAGAACAGCTCCGCCAGCAGGAGGAGCAACCCGAATGGCAACGACCTCAGCGAGAGCAGCAGATGGCAGAACAGCCCTCCCAGCAGCAGCAAACTTGCCCACGGCTCAACAAGATCTATAGAGCCGGTCAGCTGTACTCCATCTACGATATGGCTAACCACGACTATATCTACCACGCCGTCCGGGACGCCGACCGACCGATCTTGACTACATACCTCCACGGGAAGTGCGTTGCGATCACCGACTGGAGAGGACCGACCCCCTTATACGTCTACGGGGTCTCCCACCAGCAACATACGTGATGGTCTTCGTCGCCGGCCATCTTCACGATGTCTCGTGACGACGTGAGACGAAGAACCTTGACGGCCGGATTAGGGTCCAAGCTGCACCTCCATCCCCCCCCCCCCCTGTCTAGAACAATTCTTTTCTTCAGAGTTTCTTATTTTTTTGGCGGACCCATTTATTTCGCCAACCTATACCCCGGATTTGACAACTTTCACGAAGAACTTTACGTCTATAGCATCGAAGCGATGTTCAGAGCCCACTCTTTGGGCCAACGATTGCACGAATGAAGAGAGCATTGGAGGGAGCGCATTAGAGAACCTCGAGAGTGAGGTTCGGGGGTTTCTTTTTTCTTTTTTTCTCTCACTTTTTGTTGGAAAATCAACATCCTCTAATTGACAAGCGGTTGATTTTATGGAAACGAACGGTTTAGGTTTTTTTTGTGCGTAGCGATTTGGTTTTCTTGGAAGGCAGTCCCGGTGTTCCATTGCATTGGTGTATAGGAGGAGAATTCGAACTGATGATCTTGAGTCTGGAACATTAAGGGATACGCAGATGGAGGAGGAATTTTTTTAGTTGCAGGACTGCAACGGGATAAAACAAATATGGGTTTTTTCGTTGAATAAGATCATGGCGCAGCCATGCTAAATACAGTCTTTCTAACGACATACATACATTTTGAAGTTATCATCGTTCCCTATAACATGTACATTGAATCCAAGTGACCAATCGCGGCTCAAGAGAAAAATAATAGCCAATCAGCGCAGGGATGATGGTTGCACGTCTTTGCTATAGTGTAGCTCTTAGATCCATCTTGTATAGCCCCGCATAGTTGTGATCCTTGTCACATCCACTTTCAACGTCGTCCGGTCCGTCCGCCGGCTCGCGGCCTAGAACACGCCCGTACTCCGTTCAGGACAATATTGGTTGTCGGAAGAGGCAGACGAAGTCTCTGCAGCCGCGAGAGAGAAGGGCTGATTTACTGGTGACTAGGCACTTCGTGTTGTTCTTCCCGCAGTCATCCTCGCGCAACGTTACCCGGATTCATACGGCAACCAGTCCTATGTATGCGCGTCTAGTTAACAAGCGACCTAACTACTGTACGTAGGATCACTTGGACTGCTAGACGGCCTACTTGTAAAAACGACTACAGATTATTGCCCGTATTTGTATAAGCCCATGAAGGAACTGTCTTGTCGTGTAGTACGGGCACATATTTTTCATAGCTCTCGTTATGCGCGTCACCACGGTTATAAATCATGCTATCGTCGCCACAGCAGTCCGAGGGGCACCATATTCCCGCCCCTTAGCGCATGCTGCACCAGCGGAAGAGGCGGTATCCCCTGAGCTAGAACTAATCGGCGTGCGCGCCCGACACGGACACGAACACGTACACGCCCGTAGCCGCGCGGATCGTGCCCGGAGTAGAGGACACGCAGGCACACATCGCCTTCAGCTATCTAATTTCAAGCGGGCGAGTTAGTTTAGCCCCTGACAGTTATTATATATAGACGGTTGGTTGTAGCCGTGGTGGAAATTAGTGTCAACGGCGCTGGCTGACATAAGGGGCGGGCGTGAGGGTGTTTTATAGGGAGAAAAGATAGATTGAATTTGGCAGTGGTTCTGGTGCAGGACTGGGCGCGCGAACGGCCGCCGCACAATTCACGATTGCGCCATCGGAGGCTCGCCTGGGTGTACTGTAAAGGGTTTCAAGCATGAGTACAGTGGCGCACGTTAATCATAAACGTATGAATGGGTTTACTCATTAAAGCTATAGTCAGGAACGCTTATTACCGAGGCCGAGTTTCTTTATGTTAAAATTTCGTAGGCGATTAGCTCACTTCCAAAATGGCCATTTTTACTAGTCGTTATCGGGCTCCAAGTTATGCAAGCAAGATATGAATTTACAATACGAGATTGACTTATATAGATAATCCTAACTAGGTCGGAATGAGCAACCGATATCACTCGATGCTAAGAGGGGACGGAGTCCTTGAGATGAAGGGAGTGATGGTACGAGTTTAGGACTCTTTACCACGTCTTGGCAGGGGTAATTACACCTTCGAGAAAGATTACCAGAGGATATAAACATCTTGTGTAGGATGAAGGTCTTAATCCCTGTGAGAAACAGACATCAATTGATCAATTAATAGTACCTTAAGCTAGTTTATTCCAGCCACATCACAGGCAAGCTCTATATACTCATCAAACCCACGGTGTAGTTACAGAGTCTTACTAGGCTTGCCCCACCAAACCACAACCACTGATTCTAAACCGGAGCCATAGTGGCAATCGGCAAACCAGGATCACAAGATCTGGTAGTTGTAGTACTTCTGGTGGTTGGCCCCCTTGTTGATAGACCACTCCTTGCGCCTCTGCGCCGCCTGTTGCTGCTTACGGCTTCTGCCCTCGACACGTTGAACCTCCTTCTTCTTTTCGTTGGTTACGCCTAACATACCAGTTCCACCGTTAGCTCTGCTAACAACGGTCGGCCTGATGATTCGTCTGGCAACATCGTTAGATCTAATCACTTCATTGTCCACGTCCATCTCATCTCCAGAAGCCGCTGCCTCCCCGATTGCCAATCTCTCAGCACGCTCCTCTGGTGACGGATGGCTATGAAGGTTTTGACGCCAATACTTCACATAAGACCGATGTCCTACAGTGCGACCAGATGGCAAGTGCATCTCAGTATCATCATAGAAAATGGCGCGATGCTTGTGGGCGTGTGAATGCCAACCGTCCTTCTGGTGGTGGTGTCGGGGATCGTAGGATGAATGATGGGGATGCTTCTCGAGCCGCTCCTGGAGACGGAACGAGTGATCAACTGGAATGGCCCGCAAGTCCTCAGAGTCACAAGACGAAGCAGAGCTATCTGTTTCCCACCCTTCATCTTCACCTCCTACCTCCTCTCCGTTCTCGCCGACTTCCTTGGCCGACCGTCTAGCTCCCAGCTTGGCCCCGCCATTCTGCTTGTCACCATCCACCGAGTCATCTTCTGACTCCTCACCATCGGAGTAGGTGCTTCGGAAGTCGTAGTAGTCACCAATCTCTACTTGTTCCTCTAATGTGGTGTAAGGAATCTTGCAGTGACCCTTATCACGCATGTGTGTTTGTACTGCAGGCGCGGTACTCTTGATCTTGCCACAATACAGGCACTCGTGGAATTCCTGAATACGTTGTTGTAATGCACCGATCAAGCCATCAAGATTGACTAGATATTGCTTCTCCGGGATGAACATGCTGTGGATGCGTTCCATGTGGACCACATTCAGAGGAACGGTAGGAGATTCATAGTTGCAGAACAAGCACGACTTGAGCGTGAGCCCAGGGACGGGAGTAGCAGAACTAGATACCGGCTCGCTAGATTTCTCAGAAACTGGGTGTTCTCTGTGGTGTTGTCCTTCAGCCGAGGGGTGGGGATTGGATGGCCGTCTCACGGGAGATCCATGATCATTTAGAGTAGTCTTCTGTAGTCCCTCGACGACCTCGGTAAACTCATCTTCGGCATCGGAATCAACCTGTTCTAGTTCTGTAGATATAGGCGCACCGAGAGAAAAGGTTGAACTCATGACGGAGCTAGCGTCGTCTGGGTTTGCACCTCGGCGGTGTGATGCTGCCTCTTTTGCCTTATGTTTTTGGCTTGCGATGTGATTCCGGTAGGAGTTCTCGCTGTAATAGTTTCGCTGGCAGACGTCGCAGACCTGTTGGAAGCCAGCACGGTCCTGTTCAGCAGTAGTGGCAGCGCGAGCCTGGAGAACCTTCTCGGTGAACACCTCGGAGGAGATGGGAGGCAAAAAGGCAACACGGCGCTTAAGATTGTATCGGCTAAGAAGTGAAAGGAATGGGTTAGTTTGTTGAATAGAACAGATTGAAGTGAACCATGGGTTGATTGTGTCTAAAAAAAAAACTCACTGCCAATCACTCTTCATGTGACCCTTCTGGGTATCGGCAAAACGGAAAGCGACCTGACATGTGTTGCAGGTGTACTGATGGGAAGATGGTGCTGGTTCCTGTTTCTCTTGGAGAATGTCACCCGAAGGCCGGCTTCCACTCATCGTCGCCATGTTTGGTCGTCGTTTCTTGTCAGTGTTGAAAGAAGGGCAGCTAATCTGGCGGAGGAATGTTGGCGGCTCTCTTAGAAATTGATGCGGCAGACGTCGCAGAACAGTTGATTATCAAGAGCGGAATGCTCGGTGATCGAAGGTTTGTTAGGTCCAATGCCTACAAGAAAGGATGAAGGAACTTTGGTTTGAAGATGGAGGGTTTTGTGCGGTGTTATTGGGACGCGGGCAGGCAACGCGGACGCGGGAAAAATCTAGGTTGGAAAGAATTACAGGTAGGTAGGAATGTAAAGCGAGATTGCCAGGAGACACCTGACGTAATGGAGAAGAGAAAACACGACAGAAGTAACAATTGAGAAGAAAACAAAATTGTCCAGAGAGTGGTGCAATTGTACGGCGAGTGCGCAGTGCGATGCGTTATAAAAATGTCATGAGTGTCATGCGGCGAGGAGTAGCAGTTTCTAGGTTGATCAATGGAAATTCCGGTTGATCTTAGTGGCGTGGTGGGGTTTTCTGTTTTGCATGCATAGGCGAATCAAAAAAATTACCTTAATGTTAAGTTGGGTCCTTTGGGTGCACTTTCATACGTCAGTTCCGACCTGCCAGGGCTCTTGTCTTGGCACCAAAGCCAAGTCTACAAGTTGATTATCTCATAGGGTACCAAAGCAGCCTAAGGCATGATGATAAAATAGCTACATGTACATAAAGAACTACTTAATAATATGTGTAGCCTGAAAGAAGACTAGTGTACCAAATGCCTAGGTAATACCTACCTGTTTGAGATATCATAAGGTGCTCATTCACCATAATCCGTACCTACCTAGTATAAGTAGGTACCTACGATGGATTTACACTAGAATCTTTAGAAGGTTTTAGAAAACTGAACTACATTGTAAAGTTTTCATGTGCTACCAACCACACGGGTCCTAAAGATACTTATTATCTGTATAGTATAATAAATAGACTCCCGGATAATCTTACGAGTAGTTCTTACCTGATGTGCAGGAGGTACAGGTAGGTGCTGGATACTAAGTATATAATTAATACCCAGGTACTTAACATACCATGTTCAGCTTAGGTTGTTACTCATTATTGTAGGTTGATAATGCCACAATGCTATCACTAGAACCTGCGTAATATTTATGAGACTTGAGATCATACAAAGCAGATGTTCCAATGTATCAGTACGAAGTATATTGCTACATTTTGCTAAGTAATTCATCTGACGATATCGCCAGTTGCGACTCATGATCAACTTAAAAATAGGCAACAGGAATGAATGATACCATACCTGCTAGAGAGCGAACGCGAAGTTGGGGATGATTCAGGAAATGGGGTGGCGGTTGGATGGGGGTCCGGGGTTGTCTCGACGCTTGGCATAGGCAGACAGGGAACAAATCTGGCCCCTGCAACAGTGGGGGAGAGGGCCTTGGGGCCCTTTCTGTCCGGCTGCCGGCTGCCAGCTGGCGGGGCTGATCCGGACAGTGTTGCCAGTGCGCCGCATCGAGTTGGTGATACGTGATACCGAGTTCCTGCCGTCTCCGATGCCCACTTCAGCTTTACCAACTGAGCCTTCCTCACCATTACGCAACACCTTAAGGAAGCCTCTTCCCGCTAATATCACGTTGATTTTCTCTCTTGCATTTGCGCCACTCAGCACAGCATCTCATACCCCGTAATATCTCGTGATAGCCTGCCTCGTTTTCTGCCACAGCTCACCCACCCGCTTTATCGCCTCACCATCACCCAAGCAACCTCTCGACGTAGTACCTGGCACCGCCCGCCGTCTATCAACTGTTTCGACCGATCATATTCATATCCCCCGCAGATAGAAGTGTAGCCAACTCCGTGTGCCTTCTATGCTCGAGCTGCACCCTATGTCATGACGATAGAAAACACTCGGCCGGCCGAAAATGGTCCCGTCCACAACAGCCTCGAGGCCGATATCCTAGCCGCGCTTTGGGAGCAGGTCCCTTTTCCACGCCTACCTCTCGACGCTCCGGCTGAGATCAAGGAACTGGTGATCGATATCGAGAATCCTAAGAAAGTCCATACCATCCACCGCGCAACCCGCCGTCATAATCTCCAGTTGCTAGTCGAGAAGTAAGCTTCACATATCCCGGCGCCTGCGCATCCCCGTCGTGGTACTGACCGAGCCTTGCAGATTCATCGTGCAACTTCGTTATGGATGTGGCTACAATGCATGCTCGACGTCTTCCTGTTTCAGCTGTAGAAAAAGATTAGCTGGCAAGACACCGATCCGTCGATACAACCCTACGAGCGCGAGAACACTAGCCATATATCTAGCAAGCCAAGATAATCCCGAAGGCCGTCTATGTCCGCACCTCTATCCGCCGAGTAGGCCAAGCGATGCACTCAAACCGCTTATATTTGGCCCCAAATATCCGTCTCAGAGCGAGCCAGCTAAGCCTCGGGTATCCCCAAAGAAGCGCACTTCCAGTCAAGATCGTTCGCCAAACAGAGATGCAACTCAACCAATAGGGCAGAGGAAGCGCGATCAAGATCATAGGAGCGGTGATGAGAGAAAATCAACGAGAGCCGATTCATCCATATCTCGTAGCAACCCTGCGCAAGTGTCGATTAACGAAAAGGCAGTTAGTAAAGATTACCGCTCGTTTGCCGCTAATGTTTTCGGCACGGTCGCCTTTAAGATGCTAGAATGGCTGACGCCAAATAACATCCAAGCCATGTCGGAAAAGGTCGAGGCGGTTAGTGGCTCGTCAAAGTTTGCGGGAGGGTCTCAAGATGACCTGTCTTCGAGTGACGATGGCGAGGATCTTTCGATGCCGTCTACGATGTCGCCATACGGGTCAACGCCCCAGAAGCCACCTAGAAATGCTGCCAACGGCAATGGTGAGCCTGTGTCCGAGCTCCCTTCAAATAGAAGAGTAAATGGGTTTGACTCGATGAAGAGTCCCGAAAGACCTATTGTCTCGGATACATCAAACATGCCGAATCGCTCATCGCACTCGAGAAGAAATTCAAGCGCGAGGATTCGCACCTCATCAGCCTCAAAACCCCCCGCTAAGCTGGTGATTGATTCACCGGTTGATTCTACTGTGGATAACACGGGGCTCGTATCGCCTGGTTTTCAAGCGACTCAGCCTGAGAAGGTCTCCAAGAACCTTGTACGTCCGTCGTCAACTGTGCGGACATCTCAGCTTTCAACCGACAATCTGCTAGATACTATACCCGACGAACAAAGTCAAAGTCCAGAACTGGGTAACCGTGACCCTCACATAGACGGATATTATTCGCAGATGGATGGCGTTAATGGGGAAGAGATCTCAAGCAATGGGGAAACTCCGCAATCGGTAGGCACACAGGATGAAGTTCATGAGACTGACGCGGCTGTCGGCTCTATGGAGCCTACATCGGAGCTGGACAGTTACCTCCCGCAGTCATTATCGCGCCTCAACCTCCAAGCTGTCAATTTCATCTGTGACGTGCTACAAGAAGATGCTACCTCGGAAAGGCATATGTTGGAGCCGCCAACCATCACTGGGTCCATCCGGCGCTCGTCAAGTCGACTTAAAACATGGAAAAGAAAACGGAGACCCCAAACTAGCTACCCTCAGAGTCTCAAGCTTCAGTGGAAACTGTTTGCCGAGCAAAGCATATTCAACGTCTTAAGCGACCCACAAGCCGTATTGGACTCGTTCACAAACCGTGATGGCATGGTCGACTCGCAGACTCTCTGGTACTGCATGTTGCGTTTGACTAGAGTAGCACCGACCCTTGTTTTTGATAGCCTATGGATAGCTCTAGCTGGCCTGTTTGCTCCGCCAAAGCCTTTGCAGTCTTCTAGATCACCGACAGCAAAGGTGTTTTCTAAACCTCAGAAAGCATTCTCGAACGCAGAGGCCGCGTCTCTCATGTCTGTCTGTCTTCACGCGCTGGTCGCTGCAGCTCCGTTGGTGACCAACTCAAGACAACTAAATGACATGTCTCGCATAAGGTCCCACGGGCTGACTCTTACCGGAGGTGGCGCCGTAGCGAGGCAGCCGAGTTCTTTATGCTTACAATACGAAGACGCTTTTACAGACGACATGGCCCTTCGGCTCGCGAGACGGTTACTCACTGTCATCCCTACAAGGCATTATTTCGACGAACTGGTCGCGCTTGACTTGGATTCTGATGGCGGCGCTGCAGAGGCTGATGTTTTGGAAATATTATTGTCGCATCTTGAGCCCTCGGCACAATCTCTCATAAACTTTTCGAAGGCCGAACGGAATATGCACGAGAAGCGGGTTCCAATCTTACTTCTCGATTGGGCAAGAGCAGTGATGCTTCACGAGTGGGAGGGCAAACCCGACGTTTCTGGGGATGGTCCTTTTGGCGGTGCTCTTTCGCTGATTGCAGCCATGTGTTAGTAAACCCTCCGAGTATAGCTTGACATTTTGTAATCTAACTCAGAAATAGATCGGAAACGCCAATCTCTCCTCTTAGGAGACGTTCATTTTCGCTCCGAGTACTTCGGCGATCGGCTCGACTCGATAGAGATGCCGGTCTCGTGGTTGTCATTCACTTCGACGAGGCAGAGGGTCCATCTTTTGGACTACCCATACATTTTCAATCCCTCATCTTTGGTGTCATACTTCCGAGCTATTAACTTCTCTAGAATGAGCCGTGCATACGAAGAGTCCAGCTCTCTGCAAAGTCGGATAAACGCCATAATTGCGCCAGATAGTCTCGTAACGGAAGGTCATCAGAAGAACGTATTACAGGATCTTCTCAAGACCCCGGCAGCGAAGTACCTCATCTTGGATATAGGGCGTAAGAGCGTTCTCGTGGATGCCTTCGATCAGCTTTGGAGACGAGAGGAGCGCGAGCTTATGAGACCAATGAAAGTGCACCTTGGAGAAGACTCAGGCGAAGAAGGCTTCGACTCGGGAGGTGTCCAGCAAGAGTTTTTCCGTCTTGCTATCGCCGAGGCTCTAAACCCAGACTATGGCGCCTTTGTGGTTGATGATAGGACACGAATGACGTGGTTCCAGCCTGGCTCCCTCCAGCCTGAATGGAAGTTTGAGCTTGTCGGATTACTCATGTCGCTAGCTGTCTACAATGGCCTTACACTGCCGATAACATTCCCTAAGGCGCTCTACCGCAAACTTCTAGGCGAGCCCGTCACAGAGCTTCATCATATTTCCGATGGATGGCCGGACCTCGCGAATGGCTTGACCAGCCTTCTCGAATGGGACCAGAAGGATGGTGCCGTAGAAGACGTCTTTGTGCTCACTTACGAATTCTCTGCTTCCATGTTTGGGCAGCCTGTCTCTCGACAGATGGATCCATCGCGACGCACGTCCTGGCCGCAGTTTTCTGCACGCTCAAGCTCACCCCCACTGACCGCCGCAAATCCCAGCGACGCGCCTCCGGTCACGAGTGATAACCGTAATGCCTACGTGAGCGATTACATCCGTTACCTGACTGACGTTTCCGTCGCACCACAGTTCGACGCCTTTTCTCGGGGCTTCCGCACGTGCCTGCACCCCAAGTCCCTGCAGCTGCTGACACCCAACCTCCTACAGTCCATTGTCGAGGGCACGCAGGAGATTGACATCTCGGAACTGCGGCGTGCAGCACGCTACGTAGGCTGGGACGCATCGCACCGAACGGTTCGGGATTTCTGGTCGGTCGTGAAGAAGTATGACGATCGTATGCGGCGCAAGCTGCTCGAGTTCGTCACCGCTAGCGACCGCGTCCCCGTCGGCGGCGTCTCCAACATCCAGTTCGTCGTACAAAAGAACGGCGAAGAGGAAGGTGACAACGGACACCTGCCCACCGCCTATACATGCTACGGGACCCTCCTGCTCCCCGAGTATCGCGATAAGGACGTCCTCCGGGAGCGGCTGGCCATGGCGCTCGAAAATGCGCAGGGCTTTGGGTTCGCGTGATCGACCAGAGGTCTAGAGTTATCAGATCGACTATAGCGAATAGACTCGATAAAATTAAATTCTATACGTTCTTCACCCGACCATGAAAGAAGAGATATTCTGTGAAGAGTGGGGACGGAAGCAAAAATAAAGGAGAGGCGAAATGTGGCTCGAGTGGGTTTTTATTTGCGTTTTTATTTTAAAATTTCTCATGCTTCTTGTTTCTCGCGGAGGAGTATAGGAAACGGCAGTGAAAATGGGAAGGCAAGGGACACAGGCAAGGAGAAGAGACGAGGGCGAAGTTCATAGGGAGGAAAAGGGGGTTGTATACGAATTAGGAAAGGGAAAGAAGAAAAAACGCAAAAATGAGAAAACCTCGTCTCTGTTTTCATCTAATGTTTTTTTTTTTTTTTCCCTCTCCGTGCTCTCATCCTTACCGACTTTTTTTTCTCTTCCTCTCTCTGTCTTTAGTCCCTCTTGTCCCAAGCGCGCGTATTTTGTGTTTTGTGTGTGTATGTGTATAAAACTAAAATTATTACTGTTTGTCCTAAATTATATACTATTTGGATTGTATGAGGATGGAGATAGGTATATCATCGGGATGCGCGCGTGCAAATTTAGCAGGTCCTTTTCTTTTCTGTTTATTATTACCTATTATTACTAAAGATTATTTATCCGTGGGGTTTGATAATGCTTTTCCGAAATGGATGTATTCTTTACTTTGAGTCGATGAACACGCAATAACTTTACGGGATCAAGTGAAATCAAGCAATGCAGCGACACGGGTAGGTATCTTTTTTTTTTATCTTTTCCCCCGTAGATGCAGGCACCTTGTCTATATATCTAGACTACCGTTCTCGCGAGACTTGTACATATGTCCAAGCAGCCTACTCTCTACTCCCCGTCATCGCATAATCCCTTCCAATACGAGGAGGAGATATTCAAAGCAACTTTTAGTAATCCTGGTCGCCCGATCCGCTCACGATGACGTTGTTCACCTTCAGGACCATGCGACACAGTTGGGTGGCTAACATCAGCTGCTGCCGTTTGCCGATCAGGGGGTCAATGACAAACGCCTCCTTCATGTCGTTGCTGCCCCCGTTCATACAGTCCACGCCCAGCTTACCTCGTCCCTCTGGGCCAGCCTTTACCTGTTGCGATTTTACCTCGGCGAGAGTGGCGATAGGGTTTAAGCCGCTATTCTCAGCCAGGGTCATGGGTACGGTGTCGAGAGCTTCAGCGAAGGCTCGCATCGCGTACTGCTCCAGGCCTGGCGTCTTGACGGCCGCGTCCTCGACTGCGATAGAACAAGCAATCTCCGCTGCGCCACCACCATAGACGACACGATTATCTCGGACAAGGTTTCGTACCACACAGAGGGCGTCGTGTAGTGACCGTCGAGCCTCGTCGATGATCTAGCAAATAAATCAGCAACTATATAGGATGGGGATAGAAAGTTGTAGACATACCATCTTGTTGCTGCCTCGGACGAAGACAGTGACAGCTCTTGTGTTGGCGCATTCCTCGATCACAAGCATCTTCTCCCTTGTGGTGCCGAAAGTCATCTCTCTCACGACACCTGCCGTACCTAGCTTCTCCGCCTTCAGGTCCTCGAATCGAGGTACTATTCTACCATTTGTGGCAATGGCGATAAGCTCGATCTCGGGACCACCAACCCATCTTACGGCCGGTAGATCGTTCTGTAACAATAGATGGTTGGCCTCATCGTCGAAACCCCATTGGCAAATAGCCAGGTTTGCGCCTGTATCTTTGATTTGTTGGATCATCTCGATGAATTTCTCTCGCTCGTAGTTTTGTAGCTTCTTGAATTCCTCGACTGATGTAATGTCGAGCTTATGCTTTGTCTTAGGCTTCGGCGGCTCAAAGGCGCAAGTCAAGATAGCTATTTTGGCGTCCCTGACTTCAGATGGCATCTGCGGATGCGAGAAGTCCTTGTCGACAATGACTCCCTTAACTAGGAGCGAGTCTTCCAGGGCGCCACCGACTTTACCGTCCACCTTGATCAACTCGAAATCAACGTCTTTCCGCTCTAGATCGGCGACGGATAGGACGGCATCGACGGCGATGTTGGCGAACTGGTCGTGAGCCTTGGACACGATCTTGCTTCCTAAACTTGTCCGGGCCACCTTGACAAGATTCTGAGTGTCTGTTTTGCTGAATTCTATGGTGTCTGATATCCGGTCAAGCTCCGAGACGGCGATGTCACAGGCCTGGTCATAACCATCTGCTATCCGAATGGGGTGGATTCCCTTGTCTATGAGCTCGGCGGCCTGCTCGAGAAGCGCACCGGCCAAGACAACTACACCTGTCGTGCCATCGCCAATCTCGTCGTCTTGTGATTTTGATAGCTCGACAAGCAGCTTCGCCACATGGTTCGAGATCTCCATCTGTTGCAGAATAGTAGCTCCGTCGTTCGTCACGGTGATGTCGCCATCGGGGGAAATGAGGATCTTGTCTAGACCCCGGGGGCCTAGGGAGGTCTTGACGATATTCGCGACGGTTCGTGCGGCAAGGATATGCGACTTGACAGCTTCGTTGCCATACTGGCGTTTCTTCTTGCCTTGGCTGGTTTTGCATGTGTTAGTTGGGGCAGAGGCGCTGGGGTTTGGCAGTGAACCTACTCTCTGACAACAATGAACGGGCGTCCTTGCTCGTCTTTCATGACGGCAGCTATCCGAGGAAACAGTTAGGGCTTCGATCGCCATGGGAAACTTCACAACGTACCATTCTGAAGATCCAGATCTATATTCTGTTGTTAGTATGTTCTGTCGGTGACAAGGCGGGGCAACTGGGACCTACTCAACGCCATCTTGTCGGGCTGTGTAGCTCGTTCGAGCTTTTCCTGCTGTGGAAAGTAAAACAAATTCCAGGCCGAACCACTCGAGGAAAATCTAATCGGTTGTGTGGGCGAATGAAGCTGTTGACCGTGTTGGGTGCTGCCTTGTTAGACAGCTACTGAATCTCGAAATTCGAAATTCTTAATGAACCCAGGCGGGTCCCCATAAAAGACTCCTGGCACGGAAAAACCCTGCCACCGTGCCCCTCTACGGGCCTCCCACCCCGCAGTATAGGTACCTACCTCGACCCAAAGGTATGGGGGCAACACTAACCAAAAACGTACTCCTGAACAGCTACGGAATACCATCATGACACCCAGTAAAGAATATGCATGTTCTTCAGATATGGAATAGTTGGCTCGGAAAGCTATCCTCGGCGATATAGCGCTCTGAATACAAATGACATAAACTGTCGCTGGATCATAAAAACGCTGGCAAATACAAAATACCGGCGCCTATACTTACCTCAAACCACTACTTGGCAGTCATGAAGCCCCATCCATAGCCTACCGTACGAATATTCGCCCGCACTCGTAGTCATCAGTCGCCGAAGAACCCTGTGAATATGGCTCTCACATCCCTCAACCATATATCCCCACTGTGGTAGAGCACACTCAGGCGATCACGATCCCCTGTCTTGAAACCCAACAGGCCCAAATACCATTGCTTCGGATTCCAAGACTTCCAATCTGCCCCCTCGGCCGGGAAAGCTCTGCTATATGAGATGTTGATATTGGAGTGGTGAACGATGTGGTACCAGACGTCCTTCTCGGTCTCTTTTCTCGGTCTCGCAACTCTTATCCGGCCTTTCTTGCCTTGACAGCTTGTGATCACACCCCTCACGCACATGCATTTGACGAGGTGGTCTTCTAGAATCGAGAGTTCCTCCGCTGTGAACAAGCGTAGAACACAGATCATTACTAGCAGGAGTGTCTGGCGAATCCTGCCGAAGATTGTGCGGATTTCCTCCTCTAGGAAGGCCACTCGTGCTTCGACGCGGGCCGGCATAGTTTGGACGAGATTACGGGTGTCCGGGAGACGCCATTGGATGCTTATGAATGCTCCCATGATCCTGTAGTCCAGAGGGCGTTAGAAAACGCCATTGATGTTTCATTTGGTGGTTATATGACAGAAAGACTCTCGTACCTAGCAGCTACGAGATTGTCTTTTAGTCTAGGTATTAGAAGAGGTGATGGGCGTAAAGAATCTGGAGAGTGTTGAACTTCACTAGCGGGTCTCTTCTGGCTGGCTAAAGAGGCCAGAGTAAATGCAGTTCGTCAAGAATATAAAAACTAGAGTGCGTGATGTGTATTGGAGCTGAACTTGTGCTAGTAACCTAGGTAGTGGTGATGGTAGTAAGTGATGATGACAGAATGAGGAATGACATGAAGGACCAAGATCCAAGTCATAGACGTCGGATTGAGAAGTCATTCGCGGTTGTTTACTAGAAACAGAAACTAGAAACTATATTCAGGCGCGTCGTAGCTGAGCCTTCCATCGTTACGACCACTCCTTCCCTTCTATGTATTATAACTTTCTGATTAGCTAACCTCGACGTAGTTGCGCACCTAATACAGTGGATATCGGCAAGGGGGGATAGGCAGCCAAGGTACCCGGCCAAGCAGCTAAGCCAGATCTTCTTGAATCCGACGACCTACCCAGACTTTGAGGGTTTCTTGTGTAGTATCCCGATGTCAGATAAATGCAAGGATTGTTTTGTTCTTTTTCATCTTCGTTTTTCTCCCCGTTGTAGCTAAAAAGAAAAGCGACGAGTTAATCTCACATTCAGATTAGTGGAACCCAAACACTGGATGGCGCTTACACGGAGCTGCTTGCTCGTTGCACCGAGCCGAGGTGAGGCACTAGGTAGGTACTACATTAGATTAAAATTACGTAGTATAGCCTAGGTACCTAGGTACCTTAGCTGCCGTAGCTTCATTGGCCCACCGACGTGACGTAGCATTCTTGTCAGCGGCAGTTCTTGTCCCTGCAAACACGCCGGATTTAAGAACACCAGGTAGCAGCATTTTCAAACCCTCAATTCGTCTGATGACTTGGCCTCTCCCTTCCTCCTCCCTCTGCGCGCACCATACCTCTGCCCCCCGGTCCCGACCATAGTATCGATATACCTACCGAGAGGTTATCCTAGCATCGCATCCTCTCCGCGTTGATTGGCAGACCGATTGGCAGATCGACAACCTCAAGCTTCAGCTCCGACCCGAGCTTCTAGAGCATCCCTGACCTCCACGCACCTTGACACGCACCTTGACACACACCTTGACATCACGACCACAACTTCCATCATCGCATCACGCCATGGCTCTAGCAACTCAGTTCGAGGGTGTCATGCCCTTGCACATGGTGCACAAGCCGCCTTTCATGGTTGAACTATCCGAAGCTGCGGAGATCAAGGGCGAAACGAAGCCCTACAGGCACTTCAAGGCCAAGGATGATTTCATTACTCGGCCTGCCCCCGATATCGCTACCATATTCGACATGTTTACGAACAGCGCAAAACTCCACGGAGACAAGGCTGCCATAGGCACTCGCAAGTTGCTTAAAACCCATGTTGAGACCAAGAAGGTGCCCAAGATCGTCGACGGCGTTAAGACCGAAGTCGACAAGCAATGGACCTACTTCGAGCTCTCCCCTTACCAGTTCCTCACCTACAAGGAGTACACGGCACGGGCCCTGAACGTTGGCGCCGGCCTGCGGAAGCTGGGCCTAGAACCTGGTGACAAGCTACATATCTTCGCCTCGACTAGGTAAACACCCGGCCTCCAGTTCCCCCTACGTGACCGAGTGGCTCGCGGCATCGCTGATGGCTAGCTAATATGGATGCAGTGCAAACTGGCTATGCATGTCTCACGGCTGTGCTTCTCAGTCTATCACCGTCGCAACCGCCTATGACACCCTGGGCCCCGATGCCGTCGAGTTCTCCCTCACCCAGACCGAGTCGAAAGCCATGTACACAGATCCTCACCTGTTCAAGACGGCCGGCCGCCCCTTGAAGAATGCAAAGAACGTGAAGTACCTAATCTACAACGACTCTACTAACATACCCATTCCCGACGAACAGATAGCCGAATTCAAGGAAACCCACCCGCAGCTGACTATCCTTTCGTATTCTGACCTCGTCGCTCTCGGCGAAGCTAATCCTACACCTCCTGTCCCCCCTAAACCTACCGACCTGTGTTGCATTATGTACACGTCAGGCTCTTCCGGGACCCCGAAGGGTGTGCCCATCTCGCATGAAGCCCTAGTTGCTGGCATCACTGGCCTCTACACCGCCATCGAGGAGAGTATATCGCATAACGACGTGGTCCTAGCCTACCTACCCCTTGCTCATATCTTGGAGATGGCCGTTGAGAACCTTGTCGTTTTCATTGGTGGCACGCTAGGCTATGGTTCACCGCGCACCTTGGCTGACTCGTCAACCCGCCACTGCCCTGGAGATATGCGAGAACTAGCACCCACTATCATGGTCGGTGTCCCTCAGATTTGGGAAACCATCAGGAAAGGTGTCGAAAGTCGGCTCAACTCTGGCGGTGTGCTCACAAGAAGCCTATTTTGGGGCGCATATAATCTGAAGTCCATGCTCGTGTCAGCAGGCCTACCTGGATGTTTCCTCTTGGATAGCCTTGTTTTCAAGAAAGTTCGACAGATGACGGGTGGTAGAGTTCGCTTCCTTTTCAATGGTGGCAGTGGTATTTCCGAGGGCACATTGCAATTTGCGAGCTTGGTGCTCGCACCGATGATCACTGGATACGGTCTGACAGAAACATGCGCCAATGGTGCTTTAGGTAGTCCTATGCAATGGACGCCGAATACCATCGGCCCTGCACCTCCCTCGCTGGAGGTGAAACTCGTCAGTATACCTGATATAGGCTACGATACAGCAACCAAACCTCCGCAAGGTGAGATTCTCCTTCGTGGTCTTCCCGTGGCGAAGGAGTACTACAAAAATCCAGAGGAAACCGCGAAGGCCTTCACCCCGGATGGTTGGTTCCGAACGGGTGACATTGGCGAAATCGACTCTATAGGCCATATCAAGGTCATCGATCGTGTCAAGAACCTCATCAAGTTGCAAGGTGGCGAGTACATTGCGCTCGAGAAGCTCGAAGCGATCTATCGTGGTAGCTCCTACGTAAACAACCTCGTAGTACACGGCGACAGCTCGCAGCCGCGGCCCATCGCCATCGTTAGCCCTCATGACAAGCCGCTCACGGATCTAGCTAAGAGCCTGGGCGTTGACCACCACCACATGTACAACGACAAGAAGGTCCTGGAGGCCGTTCATAAGGATCTGGTAGCCGTTGCTAAGAAGGCTGGCCTGAGTAGTCTTGAAACGATTACTGGCGTCGTGCTAGTTGAGGACGAATGGACCCCTGCAAGTGTAAGTTGCGCACCCAGCCTACCGATCCCGCCTCCCGATCCTTACTAATAATGACGGATAGGGTCTCGTGACGGCAACCCAGAAAGTGAACCGGAGGGCGCTGAAGGCCCATTACAAGTCGCAGATCGAAAAATGCATGAAGCAGTTGTAAAGTTTGGTGTTTTCTCTTATCGGTTCATAAATATACATCGGTAGCTTGGAGTCTTCTGGAAAATCACTATTTGGCTTGCAGTCTTTCTTCCTAGCCCGGTCTTCTTGCCTGGTCTGGTCTAGTCTTTTTTATATCTTTGAATGGGTCGTAAGGTTACCTCATGGTGTGCATTGTCCTTGCGTGGGCAAGTTAGCTTTCCAACGGCTTAGGGAACATAGAGGCGATGTAATAGAAGAATCTCGAGTTTCAGTTTCATCTTGAAAACAAAATCAATACATGAAAAGGCACGTCGTGTTGTTTAGCTATGGATTGATTCTTTTAATGCAAAGAAAAAAAATTATATCAAAAATACAAACACCCTCATCTCGAGACTCGAAGGATCAAAGGGAAACTTATGTAGGGTAGGTTGGTAGTATACTCATATACCTACGTAAGTCTTAAGGCATCCCGGTCTTCTATTTATTCCATCCTCCTCATCTCTACATACATTCATTCACATCATCAAAATTCACGATACAATAAATAATTAGTAGTTTTCAACTGATTAGGCTTCACGTATTATTTCCTTCTCTTTAGTATACGCGAACAAGTTTGTGTGTGTCTGTGTCTGGTTGTAAAAGGGAGGGGGTATATACAAAACTCTTACAAAGGGGGGAGGGGGGGTATTTGGGGATTTGTAAATGGAGAGACAAAGAAACACACACACACACACACACACACACAACTGTCTCTCTTCTCTGCCAACGCCCCAAACATCACCCAGGCCTACCAACCATCCAGGTCCAGCTCAACCCTTTCCACTTTCTTTCTGCAACTCTTATGATGAGGAGAGAAAGAAAAGAAAAATCGTGAACAAAATAACAAAGATTCATCGCCCCTGGTCTCTCCTGAATTATCTATCCCCTGAGCCCGCCCCACTCCTTATCATCCTTTGTTCCTTCCATTCGCCGACTTCCAATATGCTCACAAACGTGTCTTCTAGCTGGAACAAACTAGCAAAAGCTTCGATCCTCTAGCTCCCAGGAGAGAAAGACTCTTATAACGTTTTGATCTGCAGTCCTTTTATTGCCAGTTCCATGCTTGGTTCTGGCGCTTGTAGAATAGCAGGACTGGTGTACCCCCGCCGGAGCATTGCACCATTTCAGCACGGACTTTCTCTGCGCTGACCTGGTTCTTTGAGTCTACGGTGATTTTAGAATCGTTGCAACGCACCCACTTGTTGGGTCCTGCTCTGACAAAGTTCCAGTAGTGGCCACTTCTCGGGGAGGGGCCGTTATGGGTGACGACGGCATAGAGATCATATAATGCTGTACCTCCAATCCCTTCTTCAATGCTGGCGTAGTCCAAACTAGCCGCGTTCTCCATGTTAGAGGCGTATGAGCTTAAATCTGCTTGTGCTGCTTGCCTGACACCAGCAGGCGGGCAATATGGACCCAAATCAAGATTATCGAATGGAAAGGCGAACGGCGCCTTGTTTTTGACGGCAGTATCACCATTGTATGCTGTTCTCCCAAGTTGAACACACAACAACGGAGGTAGTCTTGCAAACCCGGACTGTGAAAATTTCGTGGGGTGCTTACATGCATCACATTGCGACTCTCGAGTTTGCGTGGCACCGAAAGTTTGACGCAAGTAATTCTCTAAAGATCCTGTGCCAGACGTGTCAACTGTGACTCCAAGCCTTGTCGGAACATCCATCGCGAAATTCTTCGAGCCACATTTCTGACAAGTGAGCTGGTTTAGGATCATCATTGTCCAATGTCGATCGATGATGGAATAATTCTGAGCAATATGACATCTCCATGCATTGCTGATGATCTCTACAACATTCACATTTGAAGTCGCTTTTTGAGGCCAAGTGTACGGCAGTGGCTTCGGTCTATTCGTTTCGGTGTGAAGCTGCTCAAAGATAAATTGGATGAACTCATCGGAGTCATGCTGATTCTGGTCTCCGAATCTAATGATTTGGTTCGTGCCTGTGTCGGAAGGGAAACCGGCATGTATGGACCGTAGGTAATGCTTCGTGCTTGTTAGTATGGAAAGAAGTATGGTATACATTAGACAGTGGGTAAACTTACCATGAGCGTCGAGACCTTCATAACCTCGAATTGCCTTTTGCTCATCCATTGGAATATATTGCCAATTATCTTTGACATCAGCTGGGGACTATTAGGCGCGGCAGTCGGACGGTCGTTTGTTGGCCAGTTTTGGTCCAACATCTCATCGACAAATCCGACAGATGCAATGAGAGACTGGAGGGCAGAATTGGCATAGCACCAATTGCCCGGGTTGTATAGCCCCGTGCGTTCTCGCGAGATAGCTGGCGTTGCTGTAGCCACCATAGCGATGGCACTAGCGTTTGAATCCTCATTGGACTCCAAACCACTGTATCTAGTCCTAGGAACAGCAGGTTTAGGGCGACTAGGTGGTTTCGGTGCCAGACCAATTAGGAAGTTTTCCTCCTCCGATTCAGTTATACCACCAGATGGGCCAGACGGCTGCGTGGTAGAGCTCATGGATTCGGGCATGTTCGTCACACTCGGAAAACGGCGGTCGAACTCTTCTCTTGACCTAGTGTAATCAAAGTTAGAAGCTGCTTCTTGTCCTTCCTTAATGATCTGCTCGAACTGTTCAACTTCTTTGCGGTCGAGAGTTCGCGTCTTATTCCTCTGTCGTCTGGCGTTGGCCCTAGCAGCAAGGCCATTTGCAGCCCCAGTGGTCGCCATGGTATTTGACGTTTCCAAAGATTGCGCACCGAGCTTGTCCACCCAAGCATCAAGACCGCCCACGAGGAGCTTCGGCGGGTTCTTAAGAGGTCTACTGTAGCTGTAATGGGATAGAGCCTGGCGAATATTATATAGGATCATTTCTTGGGTATTCCCAGTTATTTTTGCCGGCAAGGATGTCGAATCCTGATCATAAATGACGACGAGATCAACTCTATCCCTTTGTTCGATGGAAAGCTTTTCCTTTGGGGGTGCCAAGACCATGCTATCAGCAATGTCATCCGCAGAGATACTCTCGCGCGAGAGGACCTCAGGTTCGACACAGATCGTACTCTGCGACATGATGTGCCCTTCATCAAAGGACTCACGATCACGCACGTCAATAAGAAGAACCTGAATCTTTGTAGAACCTTTCTGCATATAATCCACAAGTTCGCTGACCGTGATTGTATCTCCTTTAGGGATCGTTATTCCCGTATGTTGCGGGGTTAGGGGAGGCTCTCCGTATGTGTGTGCTGTAACAAACTGTTCTCCGTTGAACGATCTGATCGCATTCTCCATCGACGTACGGGCAGAAGCACTTGGGGCAGAAGCGATCGAGTTGGTCCGGCTAAACATACCACGAGGGGTGCTTGACGGCAAGTTAGCAACCTCGCTAGTTACTGTACCCCTAGCAGGGCTATAAATTGCATCAGGGAGCTTTGGCATGGATGGCATGGAACTATCCACGGAAGGCCGTGACCTATGGGCGATGGGTATATCTCTAGGACCAGCAGGCTTTGACGCATCGGCTGGGCGGTTTCGTGATTCGTGGGAGTTGCGAAGTTTGGCAAAACGAGCTGCTAGATCCTCCGGCATTTTGCTCAAGTCTGGCTTGACAAACTTCCCGTGCAATCCTTGAGGCTTGGGGTGTATAGTCGGCTTTGGCTTACGGCTTGAGCCATTGACGTGACCGTTCGCGGTACCACCCCCTGACTGGGTCTGCAACGGCGTAGTTGAAGGAGGGCTTGGCAAGTCCATAAGGGCACTTTCTGAAGAGCTAGCTGTGGATTTTGCTGGTTGCACACCACTTCGCAGATTGTCTTCCTTGATGTCTTCTTTAATCTTGGCAAAAGTCGGTTCATTGTCGTTGATCTTAGCCTTGAGTGCATTATATAGCCGATTCAGGTCACTCCGGTCAGACCTCATAGAAGGATAATCCTTATGCCTAGGCACTTTGTCCACTGCGATAATGCTAGCCCTGATGTATTCCTGGAGTGCAAGATCAGGCCGTCGAAAATCGTTAAAGGTTGATGCTTGTCGCATGTGCATGTCGCCAATCTCGAGAATTTTTCGAAGGGGTGTGTGAGGGTCGAGATCGATACTAACGGACACCAAGTCATCTACGTGACGGAATGGCGCCTTGCCTGGACCTGAAGTGCCACCGAAAGCGTCCCCCCCAACCACATTCTTCGCGATGCCTCCGACATGGCTTGCACCAGGTGCCATCGCGTTGCCACTAGGGACAACAGCAGTCCTCGAATATGCAACAGGACTCATGTTTTGTTGTACAGAAAAGCTATTATCATATCGCACACTCCAGCGCGTTGAGATCAGTCGCAGGCCGAAAAGTCAAGGGCGGAGTCGAGCTTGGTACGTGGTAAAGAGGACCAGTGAAACAAAAGGTGGGATTCGGCACAAGACAGTGCATGTAGAGCTTAAGCGGCGGAAGTGGTGGCCGAAGAGAATTGTCAGTCTTAAGTATGACTATTATTCAGAGAGTAGAAGCTGGAATGGGGTGGCATTCTTTCAAAGACAGCCGACGTCTGTGAACGGCGCTCTGCGGGACGTTGAAAGACAGGATCGAGGACGCGAACGGAAAGGTCAAAGGACTCTAGCAAGAAAGGTTTAGGGCCGACGAACAATCAATGAACATGTGGGGGTATATGAAGAAAAGACTTTGACCTGGCGGTCGAATTATTGAATGCGTAAAACGGCATCTGAATCAGGTGGGCAGATTGTGGTGAAGGTTTCAGTGTGTGCCAAAGATGAGAGGTGTAGTGTACTAGATCCAATGCGATTACCTAAGACTGGCGGAGGCTCGGGGGCTGTTGTGCGACCGACGAAGCCTGTAGCAAGTACTCCGTAGCCGGGTTTCCGGGGGTGTTGGCTTGTTTCCACTAGGTAGTGGCGGGGAGAGAGCCATTACGTAGGTAGCTATGTAGGTCCACTACATAGGTACTGTAAGTAGAAGGTACCTACCTACACTACCTACTGTAGGTAGGTAGGTAGGTATGGTTCATGCGTTTGGAGGGGCAACAGTTCAAAGCCACGCTGCCACGATCATCATACACCCAATGAGGCTTGATTTCAGGCAGCCAAACTTTGTCAGGTATTTCGGGCTACATATACCCAAGTACTTACTAGAGGCACATGTACCTAGGTAGAGACTGCCGGGCCTAAGGCAAGCATCATGTACATACCTTAGGTACTTACATGGTACGCACCTAGATTTACATGTGGCAGGTTCATGTATTCCACCGGGTAGCTCCCCTACCTAACCTAAGTATGAAGTTACATATATAGGTACCTAGGTAGGTAGGTACCTGCCTATGCACGTTGCTATCAGAAGCCCCGCTATACCCATTTAGTGTATTGGAAGTCACCTAGCTAGGTACTGTAGTACAGAGATTCCATCATACGTCAGTCGGCTGACAGTTGGTACGAGGCCGTAGGCATACTGCGGCAGTTGGCAACACCGCGAGGTACCTATGTACCAAGTAAGGAAGCAAGTGTACAGTAAGTCGGCAGCCTGGTGCTAGCTCGACTACCTACGTTGCGTCTCATGCATAATTGATGAATTCCCATTTGTTGCCTCGCAATCCATCATAATATACTATCTCCCAGTCTTTGCAATACATCGATAAATATCTGGTCAAGCTACTTCATAGCTCACTATTCCCGAGCGCCCTGGAGATCGCGAGTCCATCTTCCCAACAAGACGCCGACAACTAACATTCATCATGATGGGAGGTTGGTGGTCGTCCTCGGCCAACAGCGCCTTGGATGAGCAGATTGAGAAGGCGACCGGGAGCAGCCTGTATGTCATTCATCGTCGTTGATCAAATTCAAGTACGGTCGCTAAACTGTTGGGATTCGCCAGAGAGGATATCCCCCTCAATCTCGAGATATCTGATGTCATACGGTCCAAGACGGTACAGCCTAAGGAGGCCATGCGCTCGCTGAAGCGACGCATCGGCAACAAGAACCCCAACACCCAGTTGAGCGCATTAAATGTACGCGTTCCCAGACGTTCCGATTCTATCGCTATGCGCGTCAGATGGGAGTTCACTAACCTCCCCCCAGCTCACCGACACCTGCGTCAAGAATGGTGGTTCTCATTTCCTCGTCGAGATCGCCTCCCGGGAGTTCATGGACAACCTGGTCTCCCTGCTCCATGCCGTCGGGCCTGCAGCAATCAACCTTGAAGTCCGAGCAAAAATCCTCGATTTAATACAGTCTTGGGCCGTCGCGACCGAAGGGCGTTACGACTTGAAATGCATCGAAGAAACGTACAGGACGCTGCAGAAGGAGGGGTTCCCATTTCCCCCTCGGGTAACCATGGCAAGCAGCATGATAGACAGTCGCGCTGTAAGCACGACGCCGCATGCACAGTTTGGACTTGGGAAGCTAATTCGTCCGTGGTAGCCTCCAGAATGGATCGACTCTGATGTCTGCATGCGATGCCGAACGCCGTTTACCTTCACTAATCGGAAACATCACTGTCGCAACTGTGGAAACTGTTTTGATCAGCAGTGTTCTACTAAAACCCTTCCTCTGCCACATCTAGGAATCTTACAGCCCGTGCGCGTCGATGATGGCTGCTACGCTAAACTGACCGACAAGTCCAGCAATGGCGGCGCCCCGGCATTAGAGCGCTCACCTACATCGGGCTCGTCCTTCCCCCATAAGAACCGCAGCACGTCCTCTATGCAACCCCGAAATGCCCGGGTTGATGATGCCTTCGACGAAGACCTTAAGAAGGCCCTCGCGATGAGTCTAGAGGAGGTGCAGAGTCATTCGCGTGGCTACGTTCCTCCTACGAATAACGCACCTTCGGCGACACAGACCAACGGCCACGTGCCGTCGTCTGCTGGTGCACCAGAAGAGGAGGATGAAGACCTCAAGGCAGCCATTGCAGCATCACTAGCGGATATGGAAGAACAAAAGCAGAAGCATGCTGAAGCCCTAAAACAGCACGCGAACAGCACCGAGAGTGCCTCGGTCACTTCGTTTGTCCTTCCCAAGAACGACTACGAACTCACCCCAGTCGAAGCCGAGAATATCAACCTTTTCTCAACGCTAGTCGATAGACTGCAGACTCAGCCTCCCGGCACCATCTTGAGGGAACCGCAAATCCAAGAGCTTTACGATTCAATCGGGACGTTGCGGCCCAAGTTGGCTCGAACGTACGGAGAAACGATGAGCAAACATGGTGAGTAGCATCCTGAGCCTCAGCTGTATAGTTTTAAAACTAATCCAAGTCTAGATACTTTGCTAGACCTACACGCCAAACTATCAACCGTAGTCCGTTATTACGATAGAATGCTGGAGGAGCGCCTTTCAAAGGCTTATAGCCAACACAGTATCGGTGGCTACAACATTCCTGCGCCGCGGCAGGCTTCTGGCCCCTATCCCTCCATAGCATCGACGGCAGGTAGCACTGTAGCGCCAGCAGAGAACTTCTACACCAGCGAGCAATCCACCCTCAGCAGAGCCCCCACGGGCCATCAATATCCTCACCGCGCCCAACAGACCCCACAGCCGCAATACGCCAGTTATGACAAACGTGCTTCGATGAGTATGCCAGCTAATAGCCAATACTCGCAACATGCGGTTCAAAGAAGCGACAGCTGGCAAAAACAAGGACCTTCCGCGCCCCCTCAGTATCACAACCAACCGAACTATCCCCCTTCAGAGCGCCCGCCTCCTCAACCTAGTCATGTATCTCACCCATCTCCCCAAACCCCACACAACAGAGCCCCCGAGTCAGTTGGGACGACACCAGCCGATCCAAATGCTGCCTACTACTATAATACTTCATTAGCAAATGCCGACATCCACACCCCCAGTGTTCCTCCGGAGGCCACCCCCTCTCCATACCCGACCCTCCAGCAACAACCGTTGAATTACAACACGCAGTCTGTCCCCCCAACACCAGCTTCAGTTGCAGTGCAACCTTCGCAGCCTCCGCAGCAGTATCAGCCGTCGTCCCAACAGGTGCAGCAACCGTACTGGCAGCAACCGCAGCATACAGGCTCGGCACCTCAAGCCTATCAAACGGGTGGACCGGGGTATGCTGGGTTCACTCAGGAGTCGTTTCCATCTGCTCCTCAGCATGCACCTCAGCAACCTGTGGTGGAGGAAAGTTTGATCGATCTCTAAGGCCCAGGGATATCAGCATTGCTGCTGGATGGACAGGCCTCGTGACAAGACGAGACTTTCTCTGTATCTTTTGTTTGGACGGGTCAATAAGCCGCCCTGGGTTTATGGGAGGGGAGCACAGTGCCGTTCTCGTGGGATCGTAAGCAAAGATGGGGTAATATTACAGCTTGGTCTTTCCTTACCAGCATACTGCACTACGTAATTCCTTGATCCTATGAAGATTCGCATGTAAAAAAAAACTACGGGGAGAATTTCCCAGGATACCAGCAGAGCATTGTAAGCGTATGGGACTATCAAAAGATTATTGTTTGAACTTCACAGTGCATAGTGGATCGATTAGATAACAATAAACCTCGGGGCCGACACATAAATAATTATTGATTTCGTCATAGGGGGAACACTAGCGTCTTAGTTTGCCTACATGTATTCCGTACCTCTAGTGCCCCCTCCAAACCTGTCGCTGCCCCGCTACAGCTTTGCTACCACAACGCAGACGAACTCGTGGACCGCACAGATCCTGTAGACTGCGTTTTATATATTTTTCAACTACTAGTGTACAGGTACCGTCTTCGATACCAGCGCGGGGGAAACGGAGACAAGAAGACAAGACTCCACAACCCTAGGCGCCCAGCATAGCCCGGTGCCATGTCTCGACACCAAGCATACCGCAATTATGACTTCGAAAATGACCTCGAGGAGTATGATGGAGGCGAGCACTCCGACGAGGAAGAAGAGCTAAGCCCAGAAGATCGAGGTAAGTCTGCTTACGCGACAAATTAATTTCATTCTGGTAACCTCTCTCGACAGCCCAGATGGATGCTGGTACCGCCGAAATCCGAGCCGCACTTGGGAATGAGTCGTCCAAAGTCACGACCAAGCAAATCGAGGACGCGTTATGGCACTACTACTACGACGTCGACAAGTCTATTGCGTATCTAGTTAGTAACTTTATCGCACCGCCCACGTCGAATCCGACGAAGGGCGCAAGCTCGAAGAAGAACAAAGCAGGAGGTAGGTGCACATTTCCCGTTTGACCTACTCGGCCCAAGGTTGTCAACAAGGTGTATGCAGAAGCCAGAGCAGGAGTTCGAGGGCTTGCGGGCGCAGGTGTGTAGAAATCGGACCATGCCGGATTTGTAAATTATTCGATGCGCTAATACCGAGCCGCAGAGCCCGAGGAGCAGAAGTATGCGCAGCACTTCTCGTTCGCCGACTTTTTTCACGACATGCCGTGGCTGGATATCCCCAAAGAGCGACAGACTAGCTTTATCGAGCCGGTGCGTCCCCGAGGAGGACTACGAGGCGGAGCTAGCACACCTGGCAAGATGTCCAAACTACAAGCTCTCGCCGCCGCGCGCAAGAAAAAAGCAAATGAGCAGAAGTCTGGCGAAAAACAGGTCCTGGAAACGACACAACAGATGGCTAAAATATCTCTTCCGCAAACGTCTCCTAGTACTACCAGAGCAAGCACAGAGTCTTCCACTACGGTTACAGGAGGTGGTTCAGGACTCCAAAGCTTCGACGGCGTCGCGGAAGATGAACATCTTGAGTCCAGCCGATCAAAGTTTCAAGAAGAACAAGGTCATAAGCAAAGTCATAATCAAGTTTTCGAAGCCGACGTTATTGCCACGGCGCGAGCAGTTGATGCGGAGTCATCAGAGGTGATAGCATTCACCGAACCCGCTACGCCATCCGCTTTTGCTCAAGCTCTGCTTTGCTCTGCTCCCAACCCTGTTTCCTCCGGGCCGAGAAACCAATACCCATTTCCATACATGAGCTTCACTTCGTCAGTTGCTGACGCCTTTTCAGAGCCAAGCCCGGACGATGTAGTCCTCACGGCACAATCCAAAGGTTCGCTTTTGGCGAAGAAGGTGAAAGCATGAAAGTACTAATTTTTTTTCCCTTTTGGATTTAGCGAGTAATAAAAAACTGGCAGCCAGCACATCAAAAAAGAAGGGCAGCACCGATGACAAAGAAGGTGCCATAGTAGAGGGTGTCAAGACCTTAAAGGTCGATGACACACCACTACCCAAGAGCAAAAACTTGGATGTGTTAAGCGAATTCAAGAAGAGCAAGAGCAAGAGGAGTGCCAGCTTTGTAGTTGTTGGTAAGATCCCACTGATGTCTCGTGTGCTCTACGGTATATCTAACACGACAAGGCCATGTGGATGCTGGGAAGAGCACGCTCATGGGGCGGCTGCTTCTCGACCTGGGTGTTGTTGATCAGCGGACAATCCAAAAGTATCGAAAGGAAGCCGAGAACATAGGAAAGTCGTCGTTCGCACTTGCGTGGGTCTTAGATCAACGCTCCGAGGAGCGATCACGGGGTGTGACGATTGACATCGCGACAAACAAGTTCGAGACGGAGAAGACATCATTTACGATATTAGATGCGCCGGGACATCGAGACTTCATTCCAAACATGATAGCAGGGGCTAGTCAGGCAGATTTCGCGATATTAGTCGTCGATGCTACAATTGGGGCCTTCGAAGCTGGACTCAAGGGGCAGACTAAGGAACATTCGCTTCTCCTTCGCAGCATGGGAGTATCGCGCATCATTGTTGTAGTTAACAAGTTGGACACAGTTGAGTGGTCACAAGAACGATTTGACGAGATCTCGCAACAGGTTTCCGGATTCCTGTCGGCAACAGGTTTCCAGCTCAAGAACGTCAGCTTTGTCCCGGTATCGGGATTGCATGGAGACAACATGGTAAAACGGTCTTCGGAGCCGGCTGCGAGCTGGTATAGCGGGAACACGCTCATAGAAGAGCTAGAGAGCTCAGAGCCCATGACCCGGGCCTTGAACAAGCCCTTACGGATGACCATCTCGGAGGTGTTCCGCTCTGCGCAAAGCCCGCTCACGATATCTGGACGAATCGATGCGGGATCCCTGCAGGCAGGAGATGCGCTCCTAGTTCAGCCCAGCGGTGAGAGGGCATACGTCAAGTCATTGGAGCTGGACTCGGAACTAGTCGACTGGGCCGTGGCGGGACAGAATATCATCGTGCACCTTAGCAACATCGACCCGATCCACGTTCGCATTGGCGACATCATCTGCGACCCAAAGCAGCCGATCGGATGTATCGACACCTTCACTGTCAAAGTATTGGCGTTCGATATCCTGATGCCGATGCAGATAGATGTACACAGAGGCCGTCTCCATGCTACAGGCCAGATCGTGGAGATCCCGGCTCTCCTCGATAAGATCAAGGGTACAGTGCTGAAGAAAAACCCTAAGATCGTCAAGCCGGCCACGGTGGCAAGGGTGACGGTCAAAATGGGAACCAAGGTACCATTGGAGGCCGGGCAGCGGGTAGTGTTGAGGAGCGGCGGCGAGACAGTCGCGGCGGGGTTGTTAGAATGAGTCTTCACGTATCTCTCTCTAGTTGATAAATATTGTGGCGGAACGGATGAGCAATAAGGGTCTCTCTGAGTCAGGCAAGGAAAGGAGGCCCACGTTTGCATAGATAAGATACAAGGATGAAGAAGCATGGTTAATGAAAAGTGTCCTAGTGCCACCACATTGCCACCTAGGCAGCTACTGCTCAGGTATTTGCTTTCTCTGCGTGATATTTGATCCTACCCCCTGATCCTCAGCCGTGATGGTTTTAGGCTTCGACCCTGTATACCTAGATATACTTAGGTCTGTAGATTGGATACCCCACTCAAGACTTAATTGATTCATAGGGCTACGCCCCTCACCTCGGCGTAGGTATGATGTACCTAGAATTGCCACCTTGGACTAGCCGTAGTATTAGATATCTAATGTAGGAAGTCTAAATAGAGTACCGTACAGGTGTGTGCGGCAGCAACCCAATTTGCAGGTGGGTTTGTAAGTAGCTTTCCCATCCAGTCGGAACCGGAGACGGTGTCCAATGGCAACATGCGTAGGTAGTCTTGGAGGGAGTGGAGAGAGGGTGATGTGTCCTGTCCTGTCCCCTCTCGTCCTTTTTTTTTCACCTAGGCCCGTAAGACTTTTGAGGCTCATACAATAGGATTTAGTAACACCTCGGGCTCGGTAGGTAGGTAGCCCGGTGTTGGCATGTGAAGTGGCTTTGTATCGTGGCTGGTGCCTAGGTTGTGAAGGGGGTATGGGTAAGCATGTCAGGGAAGAACAGTATTTATACCGTATTTGGGTACATATTGGGATCCCCGTCCACTTGGAATACCCATGAGAGAGAATAGAAACAAAGACGAATGTTGCTCCCCCCGGAAATGCCTTTAGCTTTTATATAAGTGCAAGTCAAAAAAGCGGGTATTACCGGAACCTTTATCTACCACTATAATCCGTACATCATAGTATAAGACATGACAGTTTCGATGGCTCTTCTCTTCGTAACGAACGAAATGGAGCAGGGATTTTTTGAGATGGTTCAAGATTCACAATGCCTTAGCAGGTTCTGTTGGAGTCTTCCATCGCTTGTAGGAATTACAAACTGTAAAGTTGCTTGCTCTACTATATTAGAATCCACGGTAATATGAATTGCAAGCAAAGAGCCTTACATGTAAGTCTCGACCTCGAGCAGATTAGGAGCAGATTAGGAGCAGATTAGGAGCAGATTAGGAGCAGATTAGGAGCAAAGTCTCTCGCATATAATATATAGGTGCATTTAATCTAAACTCGGTGTCTCGAGGAAGGCGATTCTACAAGTCAAATATAAAATATTTAAAGGCGTCGCTTTGTTCACTGTCGCGCCGTAGTCAAAGCCTACCTTCGCCTATTGTAAGTAGTAAGTACACTGTCATATATTAACTAAGATACAGAAAATGAAATTTACTGTATAAGTGGCCTTAATAAGATCCTTAAAGTTATATGTACCTAGTCATTGTATTATATACCTTGGTTGCTGAATGGTATAAGCTTAACGCGTATATGGAGAAGCCAGAAGCAAGGGGGGATTGTAAAAAAAAAAAAAAAACTCTTATTCGTAAAGGGGCTCGGCTAGCTGTGACGAGCGGACTCCCAGGAGAGGGAGGAGGAGAGGGCAAATTTATTCATGGCACACTTCCATTTCTGTGTAACGTCTCTAAAGGGAAGCCGACCTGAGAAAGATCTGGAGGATTGCCTCCCTTACAAACGCCTACCTCCTACTCCGCTGGACTAGTAGACCACTGCGGATGAGACTCTAAGAAGACACCAAAAAATGGCGGACCGTACAATTCCTCACCGAGTAGGCGTGAGCCTCCCGCCTTGTTCCCCCCCCCGGCTGACGTGATATTGTGCTACTTCTAGTGTGAGGCCTTGGTCGCCCTTCTGGGCGCAGACAAGGTCCTTCTCCCGGGCAGCACGGGTTACGATGCATCCCAGTCGTCATATTTCAGCCCGCAGGCGGCTGCCGTCCACCCGGCGTGCTTCGTGACCCCGCAGGCCGTCCCCGACGTCTCGGCCGTGGTCAAATCGCTGACCTCGTCCGACAACGGCGGTCCTTGCAACTTCGCCGTCCGTGCCGGCGGCCACATGTGGTTCGCCAACGCGAGCAGCGCCCCCGGCGGCATCACCATCGGCCTGCGCGGCCTCAACTCGGTCGACCTGAGCGCTGACAAGTCCAGCGTCTCCGTCGGCACCGGCGCCACCTGGGATGCCGTCTACGACAAGCTTGAACCCCCCGGGCCTGAGCGTCGGCGGCCTGACCCTCGGGGGCGGGATCTCCTACTTTAGCCCGCGCGAAGGCTTGACGTGCAACCAGGCCATGTCGTTCGAGGTGGTGCTGGCTGACGGCTCGGTGGTGGAGGCCAAGGAGCTGGGCGTGTACGATCCGTATATCTACCTCGACTACGCGGCGCCGTGGCAGGAGGTTATCAAGGGGTACGGCGGGGAGAGCGTCAGGAGGCTGCAGAAGCTGAGGGAGAGAGTCGATCCCGGGGAGGTATTTACGCGGCAGGTCACGGGCGGGTTTAAGATCCCGGAGGGGGGTCTTGGGAGGGTAGGTAGACCCCGAGGTAGCTAGCCCGTAGTAGAGAGTGGGTTCGAGGCTGGTTTTTTCTCCCCTGAGCGAGTTACGAGGCTGTATACCTACATTAACTAATTGGCGAGAATCCATAAACAAGCTAGCCCCGTCAACTTTTGCTACCATTACCCCGACAAAGTCAGTTGGGGTCAGGTCCCTACGATCCGTGTGGATGCGTGCTTCTTACTCGGGTATCCATCCCGAAGACCTACCGGTTTGAGCCCCCGCTTACCCCCGAAAATAGGGGTTAGTCAGGGCCGGGTAGCTAAAAGCACTCCCCTCTCATCCCCTCCCGTGCTTTCTGCGTTTTAGACACAGTAAATAAAGAAGAGGGGGCGAAGTACTGTTGATAGAAAGGAATCCCTAGGTTTATGTGGCGTATTCTCGGGGAGAGTGACAAGCCCGTTCTCTTGATATTATAAAGTTCCGAAGTCGCCTAGCCAGGTTTTTAGTGGAGTATATACTACGTCGAATTGCTTAACTGTGTCCCGATAGGTAAGATCGGAAGGGAAAACCCCCCGGTTTGTTACGCGACCTAGCGGCGGAAGTAGATATTCAGGTGTTGTTATATGGAAGTTATCAAATGCTGGAGTAAGTCGTGACATGGCGCTACGTGGGTATAAGCCCCACGTGTTCAACCGTGGTCCCATTCAAGTCGATACTCCTTAGCTATTTAACCCACGAATGAGCTATAGAAGGCGGCAGCATTAAAAGAAAGATATTCACGAGCATCATTTTACGTTTATTTACGATTTAACTCTACTTTACAAAATATCAAGGGCATTTCGACTTGTTATATGTACGTTAGCAGATAAATAGAGGACAGATTTAGACATAGCCGAAAGTTGTAATCAGACAATAACTCTTAACGAGCTACACTTGTTAAACTGTAGTGCTCGAGCTCGCCGTTTTCCTTCGACGTCCGTTGTGTTTGCATAACTGCTCACCAGTATGCATAAATATATGTAGCTGCTCTGGGCACGTGACTGAGGATGGACTGAGCCGAGTCTGAGCAATAGTGGCGAATGCGCTAAGCCCGATTCGCCGAGAGACAGGGTCAATGTAATCCGTAATGCCCAGGCACAGGTTCTCAGTACAGTGGTAGCCGCGCTGCCAGGGATGCCCCGCATCGCTTATAATAAGTATAGAAGGAATGGGGGGTGGGGCCAGGAACCTGGGCGAAGCCAACTTATTACATCAATTGAAGTACACATGTACATATAACCCAAAAGTTGCGGCGATCTGGCCTTCTAAACATCAATATGTACAAACTAATGACGCTAAGTCTCTGATAAAGAAACTTCGAAGGCATTCTATCAAATGGGACTCCAGAGAGAGAGGGGGGAGGGGGCCAAAAAGATCCAAAAAGGGAAAAAAGGGAAAAAAGAAAAAGAAAGAAAAAGTAGGTTAGTTGGTTGGTTGCGATAAGAGTCACATCATCCCTTTAAGCCTACATGTGCTGCATAGCAACTTGACACATATGGCGTTATGTGTTCATGCATTGCCTTCTTTCAAGGTGGCATTTTGTAATTATTTCTTGCTCGTGAATGACAGACTATAATAGCAGTGTGTGGTGGCATGTGAGACTGTCAGTATGCAAGATACCTTACGAATATGCTGGTAACTGAGTATTGATAATAATGCAGGTATTAATGGGGGAGCAAGTGACACAGATTCCACCTGATCAATATGTACATATGTATGTATGTAGTAGTATATTGTCAATTACCTAGGTACATATGTAGTTGTTCATGGGACTTAGTAGGGCTGCAGCCAGACAATACAGGAGTACAGGTAGGCACAATTAACCTTATACTTTAGGCAGGTACATAGCGAGTGTAATTGATGAAAGCAAGTAGGTCGTCACAAGGGCAAGCAAAGGTGAGGGTACAATGTAGGTCTCCACTATGTTATTTTTTTTTAGTTAGACCTGAGCGCGGAAAGGCCAAGTTGTTCTGTTCCTCGCCCCGCCAAAGTTGGCGAGGCTCCCAAACAGATGTACCAAAGATCCTGGCCCACTCACTGGCTGTCCCCGGACCCCACTTTTTCGTGAATAGGTGTCTTTTTTGCAACTTGTCCACTTGCGCACTTCTCCTCCTACTCCTACATATAAGAATACTATCCCAGGCACATATTCCTCTTCCACTTCGTTCTCCTTCCCTCCAATCCATATTCACCCTCTCAACTCAACCTTTCTTTTCCTTTTTTTTTTTCCTGTTGATAGTGCTCCCAATTAACACTTGCCTCGTCTCTGACAGCTGGAGTCGCCATCGTCAGTCGCCATGGCCGGACGCTCTCAGAGCTACTGGGCTATTGCCTTTGGCATGATAGCCTGGAGCCTCTTGCTCTTCAGTCCCCTCTTCGCGGGTACGGCGAGGGCAGACGATGTCTCGGAATACGGAACTGTAATCGGTATTGTAAGTAGAGACACATGCATTCTGGTCGAAACCCCCACCCTTGCTGACTGCTGTTCGCCTCGATAGGATCTGGGAACAACATACTCTTGTGTCGGTGTGATGCAAAAAGGAAAGGTCGAGATTCTAGTCAACGACCAAGGAAACCGAATTACCCCCTCATATGTCGCCTTCACCGAAGAAGAACGGTTAGTCGGAGATGCTGCCAAGCAGCAGGCCGCTAGCAACCCTCACAACACCATCTACGACGTCAAGTAAGTCGCACCCTTGTGAAACGCCTCTGCGTCAGAGACAAACCCGTGATGGAACACCGCATGGCTATTTCCGCGGCTCTTGAGACCTGGCCACTCTTTGTCTTCGACGGATTTGCTGACCGATGTCTCTGCTACAGGCGATTTATTGGCCGCAAGTGGGACGAGAAGACCCTCCAAAACGACCTCAAGCACTTCCCCTACAAGGTTATTGAGAAGGATGGCAAGCCCATTATCCAGGTTGACGTTCAGGGTTCCCCCAAGAAGTTTACCCCCGAAGAAATCTCTGCCGTCATTCTCGGCAAGATGAAGGAGGTCGCCGAGTCCTATCTGGGCAAGAAGGTCACCCATGCCGTCGTTACTGTCCCTGCCTACTTCAACGACAACCAGAGACAGGCCACTAAGGACGCTGGTGTTATCGCCGGCCTGAACGTGCTCCGTATCGTCAACGAGCCTACTGCCGCTGCTATCGCCTACGGTCTGGACAAGACCGACGGCGAGCGTCACATTATCGTCTACGATCTTGGTGGTGGTACTTTCGATGTTTCTCTCCTGTCCATCGACCAGGGTGTCTTCGAAGTCTTGGCCACTGCCGGTGATACCCATCTTGGTGGTGAGGATTTCGACCAGAGGATCATCAACTACCTAGCCAAAGCATACAACAAGAAGAACTCGGTTGACGTTACTAAGGATCTGAAGGCCATGGGTAAGCTAAAGCGAGAGGCCGAAAAGGCTAAGCGAACTCTTTCCTCGCAGATGTCCACCCGCATCGAGATCGAAGCCTTCTTCGAAGGCAAGGACTTCTCCGAGACTCTGACCCGGGCCAAATTCGAGGAGCTGAATATGGACCTGTTCAAGCGTACCCTGAAGCCCGTTAAACAGGTTCTGGATGACGCTAAGATCAAGAAGGACGAGATTGATGACATCGTCCTGGTCGGTGGTTCTACTCGTATCCCCATAGTCCAGAAGCTTCTCGAGGAGTTCTTTAACGGCAAGCCTGCCAGCAAGGGTATTAACCCCGACGAGGCTGTTGCTTTTGGCGCCGCTGTCCAGGCTGGTGTCCTTTCCGGCGAGGAGGGTACTGAGGAACTCGTCCTTATGGATGTTAACCCTCTAACTCTTGGTATCGAGACTACCGGTGGTGTCATGACCAAGTTGATCCCCCGTAACACTGCCATCCCAACCCGCAAGAGCCAGATCTTCTCCACCGCTGCTGACAACCAGCCGGTCGTCCTGATCCAGGTTTATGAAGGCGAACGATCCATGACTAAGGACAACAACCTGCTCGGCAAGTTCGAGCTAACTAATATCCCTCCTGCCCCTCGTGGCGTTCCCCAGATTGAAGTCTCCTTCGAGCTGGACGCCAACGGTATCCTCAAGGTTTCGGCTCACGACAAGGGAACTGGCAAGACCGAGTCTATCACTATCACCAACGACAAGGGCCGCCTCACCCAGGAGGAGATTGAGCGCATGGTTGCCGAGGCTGAGAAGTATGCCGAAGAGGACAAGGCTACACGTGAGCGTATCGAGGCCCGAAACGGCCTGGAGAACTACGCTTTCAACCTGAAGAACCAGGTTAACGACGAGGATGGTCTTGGTGGCAAGATTGACGACGATGACAAGGAGACAGTAAGTTGACCCGACTGTTGTAGTCATGTTCGAAATATGTACTAACTATGTTCTTAGATCCTTGAGGCTGTCAAGGAGACCACCGACTGGCTCGAAGAGAACGCGGCCACGGCGAACGCCGAGGATTTCGAGGAACAGAAGGAGAAGCTCTCGAATGTCGCCTACCCGATCACATCCAAGATGTACAGTGGCGCTGGTGGTGCGGAGGATGATGAGCCCGTCGACCACGATGAGCTGTAGTTCATGGCATAGATCTGTTTTTATAATAGCATACCCAGGCGCATAAAAATTAAAGAAAGTTCAGTAATCCGTCTTGTCCCAGTGGTATATGTGATTTTCTCTCAGTTGAAATATGAATATATATGTAAATTCATGCAGCCCCTCACTATATGCACGTCTATGGTCATCCCACACCGTAGATGTGGTTTGCAAGGACTACAAGGTCGTTTTTCATCGAGGGCTATAGGTTTGTATAGGCACAGAGGTGGCCATTGAGCAATACTGAGATGGGGGGGGGGGGAAATAGTTAACAATGACTCACTGAATTTTATAGATGCTCAATACATTAAAAGCAAGGAACGACCGAACAACAGGTATTTCACTTTTTATAAAGAGCTCTCTCTTATGAATAGAGGTTAGAAGGGGGTCAGGGGTTTAAAGGGGAAATTTGGGGGGAAAAGGGTCTTGGCCGAGTTAAGGAGCACTCCTACCTAACCTAGTCCTTTATGACGAGAAGAGGAACATTAAGATATAAGTATTTAGGCGGGCAAGCAGGCAGGCATCTATATATTCATGTATCGTGTTGTGTGTTTCGAAATCGTGATAGGGTAGGTGTTTAATTGTAATTAGCGTTGTTCAAGAACAACATGTATAGGTTCCGTACGGACGGGGACGATTAAATCCTAACCTGGACGATTTATTGATTATATATATATTTTTTCATGGTATCCATATCTTTAAGCGCTTTTCTTTACTACAATGTGCGTTTGTTCTGTAGCTGATGAGCCTTCGAATGAATTGTTGTTGACTATATTACGTGGGACGAGATAGTCTTGTTTTAGTATTATAATCCAAAAGCCCTAGTTATATATAGTATATCATTGAAAAGCGCAAAAGGGGGGCCGGGCGTTTATTATTCAACATAGCTCAAATCAGCCCTCTATATCGTAGTCGTCCATTCATTGTTCAAACCACGACGGCCTTCTCTCGGCCTTCCCCGGGCAGAGAGTCGAGACTCTCCCCCTTCTTGAGTCCCAACTGTCTCGTGTCCCAGCCCTCGCTCTCCAAGTATTCCCTGAACTTCTCATCCTCCAACGTGATGGTGTCCTGGCCGATGTGCGGGAGGCAGAATAAAGCCAGCGCGGCGGCGAGGAGACACAGGCTAGCGCTGACGTAGAAGGGGTACTGGTAGTACTTCGGGTTGCTCGAGTCGCCGCCCGCCGCTTGAATATATGGGAACACGTACACCCCGACGAAGGCGCCGATCTTGCCGAATGCCGCCGCAAGTCCGTAGTACTGTCCACGGATTCCTGTAGCACAGGTCTTGGATGCTAAAAGGCCGATATTGTTGCCCGGTCCGAATTCCCCAAGCGACAAAAAGATACCATACACCACGGCAAAGGCGCCAACGACATTCGGTTGTGATATCTGAGCGTAGCAACCAGCCATGATAAATCCAACAATGGCTTGTAAGATTTGACCGAGAACAAGGGTATAACGGGGCCCGAGGCGGTCACTGACGGGCGCTCCCAGCATGGTCCCGGGGATGTAGAAAAGGTTGATAACGGTGTTCCAGCCGAAAACAGTCGTTAGGGGAGCATCGTCACCGTAAATGCTGGCAAGGATGGAGCTAGAGTAGATCCCAAAGGCATATGCAGAGAACTATAGACGGCGCGTGAGCTTAACCATCTAGAGTTGGGAAAGTGTGAACGAAAGCTTACATCGTAGATAAACCAAATCAGACTAACAATGGCTAAACGGAAGCCATAATACCTGAACACTAGAAGATAGGGCGTTTTGACATGCTTCATCGAATTTCTCGAAAACTCCTCTGGCTCCTTGAGCTTCAGACGCAGAACAAAAAGGATCAGCGGAAAGACGGTGCCAATTCCCAGGCTCGTTCGCCATATGGTACCGTAATAGATGTTATGCGCTGCGGCAGCGACCACATACGGCACGAAGGCCCCGATGACAAAGCCCCAGTCGATCATGGAATTGGTAAAAAGTATGAACCAGCGGTTTCGAGTACCTCCCTTTAGTTCGCCGGTGGACTCGGCGCAACTCACGCTGCCGGCCGGGTATTCGCCTACACAGTGGTTTAGACAAAGTCTCTAGAGTAGTTTATCACAAGACTCCCTTACCCCCAATACCAATTCCGACCTGGGAGTATTGTATTAGTGTTTGAATCAAGACATAATAAATATGGGGTGACTTACAAAGAACCGCCAGGCAGTCAGGATGTTGAACATGCCGACGGGGTCGCCATGGTAGTAAGAACCGGCCGCGAGGGCAGTGAAGACAATCAAGATGACAGTCGAGACGAGCAGCGAGCCCGTGCGGGACCATCTATCGGCCAAGACTCCGAACAGCAATTGACCAACGACCTAGTACAGCCAGCTCATTAGTTCGACGCGGACGCGTAGCGCGCAGGAGGATTGTAAAAAACGTAATGGCTCCTTACCGTCCCAGCGAAGGCGATAGCCGAGACGACGCTGTAGGCGTGCGAGCCCGTGTAGACGCTGCCGTATTCATACCGCAATGTCGTGCTCACGGAGCCGATGACCTATAGAGTTTTGTAAGAATGCCGCTCGGTACCGGGTATACATGTCCAACCCGGGAAGGGGAGGGGGGGTTCGTGACTCGGGAAACATGAACATATACGGTGGTAGCATACGTTGTTGACATAGCCGTCAGAGAAGAGACCCGCGCCGCAGGCGAGGACGGGCCATATCGCTTGCATGAAGGGTTTCTGGTCGATGGGCGGCGTCGATGCCGATACTCCAGACTCGTCACTCGCGGCGGCGACTTCTTGTTGTTGTGGCTCTTCGGCCGTCTTCTTGCGCCAGAACATATTGTCTCTATCTCTCTCCCTCCCCTTCTCTCTTCAGCAATTGATTACTTTGCGATTGGTGAAAGGGCGAGCTATGTTTTTCTTTTAAACTAAATAATTGGGGAGATAATTAAAGGGGTGATAGCTACATCAAGCTTAAGCAAAAATGTCGTCTGTCTATAATTAGGGTATGAAGAAATAGAGTTGTAGATGGTGTGTCGTAGGTCCGCGGAACTGTAGGTGTGTAAGAGAGGTCGTGAAGCAATCTGAGAAGAAGCAGCCCGAGGAGGGGAATACGTAATGTGTTGGCTGAGAGAGCTGACCGACCTGCCTTGCATAGGTAAGGTACATATGTATATATGTAGTGTATGTCGGTAGGTGAAGCCTCCCCGGTTCCTTTCCTTTTTTTTGTTCTTTCCTATCAGTTTCCTGCAGATAGCTGAGCTAGGTTCGTTCTCGAGCAACTACGTCCGACTTACAAAGTACCTACTTGCCCTGTCTGCCTGCTCAAGACCGTCCTTTCTGGGGTTAAGGGTGGATCTACACAGGGCATGTGGAGAAGTTTGCAGGGTTACACACAGGTTGATAGCAGGAGCCCTCGGCCTTTTCCTATCTGTAGGCTTATGATGCTGGCTTCTGATTCGCTCTCCTTGTAAGCATGTGGTCACTCACGTCCCCCGTCATCTATGTGTGCTACAGCCATATTAAACACGACCACCCTAACCTAAAATAGTCATGCTTTTTTTTTTGTCTCTTTGTCCTTAGAGTCGGGGTTGGTCCGAGTTTAAAGAGAAGGAAGAGACATGGCGGGGCTTGTTTTGGCCTATCAGAAACTGTATATCAGGCCCGTGTCTATCTTGTAGCCTTTGCCATGTCCACAACTTTGAGATGTATGATGTTAAGTAGGTAAGAAACATGGAAAATAAATCTACTACGTACCTAAGGTTACGCTTACATGCGGCGAAACCGAAGCTTTTCTTAGCGTCTCTTGGATGGAAAACGATCCCGTGCCAACAAGCGGGTGTGGCTTTCGGCGCCTCCTATTCGAGCTTACTCTCTTTACCCCAACCTAAGAAAAAAAAACATGGGGTACTTAGACCTACTTCTCTATCTCACGTATTAAATATTCTTGGATTCTTGGCCGAACTGGAGAGTTGCCAGGGGATTGGCTTGTTGGTAGTATATGTCATTCTAGTATCCATAGTAGATTTAATAATGTTTTAAATTCCCTTGATTCGATTTGACAATGGCTTTTTGATTTGCTCCAGTCTTGTCTCTGTCTCGGACAAGCCGAGCAAAAGATAGCGCCGCATGAAATGTGTTTATTTCCCGCAACTCGCAGTCAACGCAAGCGATCATGCTGGCGTCCCCCCTCCCTAGCGAATTGAAATATCGTGCCTTATCGTGTCGTAGCCGTACATCAGTTTCAGCCCATGATAAGCATAACACGACACCAATAATTCGGTGAACAGCCTCCATGAATCTACCCGGGTACATAGATAGATACATGATTAAGGATACTACATATATAATCAAGGCGAGCAATCGCGTCTCACAACGAACCACGGTGGGCGCCAGGAAAGTAACAATTCAACGTTAACATCGACATAATCCAAGTTGCCGGAATGGAACCCTAGCAGATCACCTACTTGAATATAAGCCAACTATTACTTCACCCAACTGCCTACCTACATATGCTCATATGCTAGACCTAGGTATCTCACACTTACAGTTAATTAAAATTCCAGAGTTTTGCCAGATACTAACGACCACGAATATATTACGTCTCCTACCTTACATGTAGGTAAATAACAACTCAAAGCAACATCACCATCAACTAAATAGATAGATAGCCTGGCCAGGAGAAGAAAAATTACATACACATTAAGTCGCTCACTCACTCAAAAAATGTCTATCATTAAAACAGAGCTCTTCATTCTAGCGGCCCGTCTCTCTTTCCATCCCGTCATCTATCCCACCATCGTCCATCCAGACTACCTAACCAAGAGTCCCCTCCATCATTCAGGGTAAACAAAAATTTTTTTTTTTTCAAGATTGATCACAGATTAAGCAAAAAAGGGTACTCAAAACGAGAACCCCATAGATTTCATCTTCTGTACATCGAGTATAAAACGAAGCAGAAAAAATTAGAGGGGGGAAATTCCCCCAAACTACCTACCTACCTACATACCTAGCTAGTATAAGTCCGCGGTGCTCTTAAGTAGACCATTACCAGAAACGACTGTTCTACCCACTGCCGCTCTTATTTCTCACCCTCCCCAAAATCCCTTTTCCCGATAACCCACGATTCGTTTGTAGAGAAGCCACCGCCCCCCTATATCCCCCTCCTCACCCCATCATCCATTACCCGTCGTCGAAGGGAATGGGGAGTAAGGTCAGGTAGTCAGATAGATAATACATGAGGGTAGGCCGTCAAACCAAAAAAAGGAGTGCGAAGTAGATCATCCCTGATGTTCTAACCATACATACATACATACAAACTCCACAAATTTCGCCCCTTTCTCCCCCTTTTCCCTCATTTTCCCCTCCCCATCTTTTACGCCGTCTTCTTCCACTGCGTATACACGCCGATCAGACTGCTCACCGTGCCCGCGAGGCCGACGAACCCGTCGTCGAAGCCGGCCCACCCCAGCGCCGCCGTCGGCACCGTCAGGTCGCAGAGGTCGGACAGGAGCTGGAGCTGGCTCGCCGCGCGCTCCCTAAATTGTCATCCCACATTAGTCATTGTCATCGTCGTCGTCTCCCCGCCAATGCGAATTTCGGAGCCGATTTGTATAAATATAGGGGGGGGATTTTTTGAAATAAAAATAAATAAAAATAGAGAGAGATAGAGAGAAAGAGAAAGAGAAGGAGAAGGAGATAAATAGGGAGAAAAAAAACTTACTTAGCGATCGTCTTGCTCTCCACCACGCCCTCCCCCTCCTTCCGGTCGACCTTGGCCTCGCGCTCGCGCAGCCGGTACAGCGTGTACGCCTGCGCCACGACGCTGCACGCGAGCCCGGCGGCCCAGAAGCGGTAGGCCTCGCGCTGCGCGGCCTTGGCGCCCTCCCACCTGCGGAAGCCGACGGCGTCGGGCAGCGTCGCGAGGTCGAACGTCAGGTAGCCCGCGTAGCCCAACTGCCGGCCCACCGTGGCGTACTGCAGGACGGCATCGACCGCGCCCGCGGTGGTCTTGGCGGTGTCGGCCGCCGAGGCCGCCGCCTTGAGGTGCTCGACGTTCTTGCCCGCGCGCAGCAGCTTGCGCGCGAGCCCGAACTGCTTCTTGACCGCGTCCCACGGCGCGATCTCGGCCCGCGACCCGTTCGTCCGCAGCAGGTACCAGGCGTAGAAGCGCGCGAAGTACTGCAGCGTGCGCAGCAGCTTGTCGCGCCCCACCGTCGTCGCGACGAACCGGAGGTAGTGCGCCACCGAGGGGTGGTAGACGAGGGCGTCGGCGACCATCTTTGTTTATTGTTTATGTTCTTATTTTATCTGGATCTTCTTTTTCCCCTCTCAATTGTGCGTCAAGTGAACGTCCCTTCGGTTCGTTACTTCTCTCCCCTTTTTAATTTATTCGAGGGGCACGTTCGCTCGTTGGGGGATAATTGTTAGATACGGTCGGATGGATGGATGGATTATTCGCAAGATTCGGCTTTTCGGAATTTCGGTCGGGGAGGTTGGTCACGTCTAAGACGACGTTGTCTTTGGGTAGCTGGAGGCTTCAATCGGAGGCTGTTTCGATGAGTGGTAATGGTACGAAAAGGGAGAAAAGAGAGAGGGGAGAATTGAATAAATTGAGCTTCGGCGTCTCGCAGTTCAGCCGAAGGGATGTGACGGAATTCAGTGTCTGTAAACTGGAGGGTGCACGGTGATGGTCCCATATAAGTGAGAAAGCACATGCCGAGGTCCAGGTTACCTAAACTTCACTTACCGATCTATGGAAAAGATGGGCATCTGCGCCGGCAAACACAATTTGCCGGCGGTCTCAGGTCGTACAATCATATGCTGATAAGGGGGTAATTCTCGGCGATTCTACCCAAGCAACTCGCTTCCTTCATGTGAATTAAGTTATGAATACATTAGTCACTCCTTTATATTAAGCCAATGGTAAAATGATACACGATATTCTATTATGTTTGTAATTCATCATACAAGTACCTAGTTAGACATATAAATATAGGTAGCTTCATTTCTCAAAGTTCACGATCACATATTTTATTATAGGTTAGGTACCTAATATACCTGCACTTACTTATAACCGATTGTAATCTTATCTCTCTGGAATCCTTCTGTGTTGGGTTTCCAAACGTAATAATTATGACCATGCCATTTCATGAGAAGTTGGTTTAAGAAATGAATTAAATCGAAATTTTACCAAAAAAAAGATATATCGTTGACTTACAGTTCAAGACATCATAACGACTGAGTTGCCATTCCCAACAGAGTTCATCAGTCCCCGTGTCGTGTGGACTTCACCTCACCTCACCTCACCTCCTGACCTTCAACGTGCCTGAAGCATGGAGATTTCACCGCAGCAGGCCAAAAGATTGTACTGCAGATCACAGAAACCACTCACGGCAGGTCGGTATGACATTTACGGTTGTCTCATTGAGGCAGGCTTTGGGCAAACCTTTTGTTTCTTCCCCAATCTAGATGCTTTCGTCTACGAGATGCGTGTTTCTGCGTGAACCCCAACTAATCATGCCCAGAAACGCCTGACTGTATTCTGGGTGTAGAATGAAGAAGAAACCACATAGTAAAGCTTCCTTACCTATAGACAAGATCATCATTGATCTCTGTGATTCGCACCCCTACCGATGAGGGACACCTTAAACCTCTGACAAGAGGCCCAGATAAAGATAATCTGCCCTGGACCAGGCCAAATGCATATAAAAAGCCATGCGTGTAACGGCATCCGTCGGATGGTGATGAATAACCCAATCGTTAGTCTCATCCCCGTGTCCCTGGCAATTCGTTCTTGTGACGCGCCTAGGCGCTTCCGGGCCAAATAAACCCCAAGATAGAGCGATCCTCTAGCTTCATCGTAGCTAGAAGCATTCAGTCGTAATGGAAGAGAACGCTGATAGATTCACCGTGATGAATACGGCGGATGGCCTCGGCAAAGATCGGCGCGACGTCCAGAACCTCGAGCTTGGGGCACAGTTTTCTGTGCTCGTGCTGAGGAACTGAATTGGTGACGACGATCTTGTCGAGGGCCGAAGCGTTGATGCGCTGTATGGCATCCCCGCTGAAAACGCCGTGCGTCAACAGCGCGCAGATAGCAGTTGCGCCTTCTTTTCGCAACAGCTTCGCGGCACGGGTGATGGTGTTGGCCGTATCGGCAAGGTCGTCGATCAATATACAGACGCGATTCGCCACGTTGCCTACTAGCATCATAGTTGCGTTTTGACGATCCGTGATTCGCGTGGGTCGGCGTTCCTAATTTGATTGGTTAAGTTTAAAGATATGTATTGACAACAGTCCACCTTACCTTGTGGATGAGTGCGAAATCCATGCCGAGGCTATCGGCGATGGCAGTAGCCCGCTTCGCGCCGCCGGCATCCGGACTCACAATCACGGCGTCTTTATAGTCGGGGATGTTCTGTTGAATATAACGTTTTAACAGAGGACGACCATACAGATTGTCCATTGGAATGTCGAAGAAGCCTTGATATTGGGGGTCGTGAAGGTCCAATGCGACCACGCTGCGATGCTTGTTAGCCGTCTTTTCTCTTGTCAAAAATCGCGGCAGGGCGGCAGGATGCTGAGACGAGTTTCCTAGGAAGGACCCCCATCCTCACTCCTCATTTCAGCACTGTAGGAAGACGACACATACTGATCCGCGCCGGCACAAGTTAGTAGATCGGCTACCAGCGTGCCAGCCTGGGCGACCCATCGCTTGTACCCGGGTTTGGCTTCGAAAGTGCTGATTAACGCCGGATTCTCGTAGTCATGGGTTGTGAAACTTGCGGTGTGCGTTAACGACGAGCCAGACAGAGTGCGAGATGGATTTGCCTCTCCATTAGCGAAGTAATCTCCATTTGAACGGTGAAGACCGTTCCCGTTCCCGTTAGTAAGGGAGGTTTTGCTCAACACCCTAGCCAGGTCAGTTTCTTTGTTGAAGCTCGGCGTCTTCGTAATGCCAGGAGCTGGCGTCGCCGGCACGCTCTCGAAGGTATATTTGTCCCTGGGCACTTCGGTGGGAGGTTTCGACAATGGCGCACCAATCTTGTTGTACGGCAGGTCTGGTTGTCGGGAATAGGGGAACAAGGGCAGGACTGCTGTGACTCGTTTCGCCGAACCTGTCTTGCAAGCCGATATCACTATTGGTGGCAATTAATACCTTGGTGTGGCAAATTGGCCTGTGGGAGTTCTGAGTGGCGTCACGTACTGATGCAGAGCTCGATGAGGTGATCGTTTATAGAGCCACCTCCGGACTGGATAATGAAGACATCCTTGCCTCGCACCGAGTCTTGGATTTCACAGCGGGTTTCCCCAACCGAGAATTTGCTCAGCATCCTGTTGCCGGCAGGAACGCCGAGGAGGTTGCACACGGCCTCTGAGAGCTCCGGGTGTGAGTTACCCGAGAGAATGACGATGTTCCGAACCATCGTGGCGGTTGACCGGTGATGTCGCTTGAGAGCGAATGTAAGCAGTAAAAAATGGAGTGGAGATGCAATTCAGTTCGAGGACCGAATAGATCTTGTTGAACGGTGACCCGGGGGACTTTATAAGAGGTGTGGTAGATGGCCAAGGTTGAAGATTGCGCAATGTTTGCCGCGAAGGAGGCACTCGAAGAAAAGGCAAGTTTTTTTTTTCTTCTGGGTTTGCTCCGATTGCGGTTGGTCCAGCCGGATGTCAGTTTCCACTATTCAGACGGATTAGCCACGAGAAACGTGGGGGGGTCTTAGAGGAGCAAGGTGCCGAGGATGAATGAGTTGTAGATGCATGCAAAGCCGTTGAAGTAGTTGAAGTGTCAATGGGTCGATGGAAAAGGAGAAGGGTCAGCATGACAACACGAGCCAGAAAATATTCATCATGGAGTATGAAGAGACTAGTCACGGCTGGGAGCCTGGATCTGTTTAGGACTGTCAAGGTTTGTGTGGTGTAATATGTTACCACAAGAGAGGGAAGAGGAAAAAATCAAGGATGATGGGTGAATCCGGTTGACCGCGGGGATCCTCGCGCTGGAATAAAGAGTTACACTAGAAAAATAAAAAGGCATTGGCGGGTACAATTGGACAGACATTAGTGGTCCGTTCAGGGGACAGCGCCACTAAACTCTACATGTCGGCACCGTGGGGACCTCTGCTCTCCAATTGGATTGGCCACAATTGCTCAATGACACCCTCTTTTTTCTTTTCTTCTTTCTTGTACTCTTGTTCACTAAAAATAAAAACAAATGAGAATGGGTGGATTCCTCTTCATACATAGGTGAGCACGGCAGGGCGAACAGGGCGAATATGGCCATAAGGCGTGTCGGTTCTTGACGCAAGCCTCACGCCTGCAGCCCGACCAAGACGTTCGCATATCGAATTCCCGGTCGCCAGGGTCCATTCGGCTCGGCCCCCCGGATTGACAGCTCTCTCCAAGACATTTCTAGGCAGCCAGTCAGATTTACTTGCTAAAAACGAGACACGGCAGCATTGGACTGACCGTGAATCTGCGTGTCACCAACATTTCCCCTTTTGACCTTTCTCTTCTTCTTTTCCTTTTACGTCAGGTAGCTAGCTATTGTCAAAGTATCCCATCTTGCTACTATACCTAATGCTATTTATACTATTTACATCCTTTCAAAGAATAATTCAAATAAACATGTTCAACTTTGTCGAGATAACCTATTATTAATTACTCTCTGCTTAACCACACCAACCCTCTACTCCCCGACCCCCCTTTTTGTTATCACTTTTAAACCAAGCAACTGTATTTACCATGCCCGAAATCGCTGAAGGTAGGAAGAGACAAATACAAGTCATCCAGAAATCCAGTTTGAGTTATGAAACTAATCTATCGAAAAAGTCGCACGTGTCGTCCATTTCCTCCGTCTGCATCTGGTCGGCAAGAAAATCAACAAGGTCTTGGCGCCGGATGACGCCAACGTGTTTGGCAAGGTCGGCACCAGCGGCAGCGCGTTCGAGAGGGCTCTCGCGGGCAAAAGGGTCGTCGGGGCGGGGACGCAGGGGAAGTACTTCTGGCTGCTGCTGGACAGCGCGCCGCACCCTGTCATGCACCTGGGCATGACCGGGTGGGTACACATCAGGGGCGAGCAGACAGGCTACACGCGCTACGTCGAGCGCACGAAAGGCGACAAAGAGCAGTGGCCGCCCAAGTTCTGGAAGTTCCAGCTGGAAACGGACGGCAGCCCGAGAGTCGAGGTCGCCTTCACCGATGCCAGGCGGTTTAGTCGGATCCGCTTAGTCGACTGCCCGGCCGAGGACATCAGGAAGAATTCGCCGCTCGTCGAAAACGGTCCGGATCCGGTCGTCGACAAGGACGTGTTCACTGAGGATTTCCTGAAGCGGAAGATGAGGAGCCGGCACGTCCCCATTAAGGCTTTGTTGCTGGACCAGGCCACCATCAGCGGCGTCGGGAACTGGGTCGGGGACGAGATATTGTACCAGGCGAAGCTGCACCCGGAGCAGTACTGCGACGACTTCAACGATGCCGACGTCAGCACCCTGTACAAAGCGATCTGCTACGTGTGCGACACCGCGGTGGGGAAACTGGGCGATTCCGACCAGTTCCCCGAGGACTGGCTATTCAAGCACCGGTGGGGGAAAGGCAAGAAGGACTCGGCCACGACTCTGCCGAACGGAGAAAAGATCACTTTCATCACCGTCGGCGGTCGCACCAGCTGCGTAGTGCCCAGCGTGCAGAAGAAGCGAGGGCGAACAGCGGTGGACATTAAGGAAGAAGAAGGAGAAGGGACACCCCCAGACGCCGCCGGGACCAAGAGCCACTTCTTCGAGCCTAAAGTTGAAGAGGAGGAGGCCGGAAAGCCCGATCTGGAGCTCCCTCCAAAGAAGAGATCCCGAACTTCGAAGGCGATTAAGAAGGAGGAGGAAACGCCTCGAACCAACGGGACCCAGAAGTCCGAAGGGGGCAAACCACCAAAGAAGAAGCCGGTAGGACCTACGTCTGATCTAGGGAGGAGACGATCCGGTAGGCTTAATAAAGCAGCCTCATAGGTTCCCCGGAAAGGGGGCCAATGAGAAGTTTGTATAGATCGTAAGATACATGTATATTGTAATGATAATACAATCGTTGTATATCGTATCTCTTATCTGATATACACATGTCAGGCGAAGAGACTCTATTTATACTTATATACAGGTTTAAACACCTCTTTCCGATCCAGAGGAATTGTTGGGATACGACAAGTATTCACTATTAATCGGCAGCATAAAAGCCTCAACCAGCAAACCACGGCTTACCGGCCTTCCCACTCACCCTTGATGCCACAGTCGCATATTAAGAAACTTGCGTAATATGAATTCCTCCAAGAGATCCCGCAGAATTGATATGTACGGGGGTATATTTTGCTTTGAAATGACTGTCCCTAGCCGTAAGTCTTTCTCTCTCGCAATATCTGAAAGAGTTTCAAGCGATAAACTTCTCCCCCCTTCCATGCTATGCACTACATAATTACAAGAAGAACAGAAGAAGAAAAAAAGCTTGCCCATGTGATGGTTCCATTTACCATTCTCTCGCCAGCTAAATCACTTTTTAGCTCACCTCCCGTAGAAGAACCGGTAAACCGTCCCAGGCCATGCAAGATAAAATCCCGGACGCCCATATGCAGTTTGTTCGATCGATCGAATCGAACGCAACGCCCCTTCTACTTGTTTACTCGATGCTCATGCGCATCAAGCCGTCGTTGGTATCCACCATACCCTGGAACCCCACGCGCCCCTTGCCGCCGCCGATGGGCCGCCCGCCGTTACCAACGGAGCTCCCGTTCTCGCTCGGGGTGCCTGATGCCTTGTCCCCCCCGTGGGTGCTTCCCGGTCGGGAGCCCCACGGCGCCACGTCTCGCTGCAGAGGACTTTGCATGACCGGGGAGTTGTGGACGCTCATGCCGGGGCTCACGGCTCGCCTCTTGAAGCTGTGCGGGTCAAAGTCGTCGTCCCTCCGGCGCTTGTTGTTGATGCGTCGGGTGATCTCCGCCGCGGTCGGGGGCACGCTGCCTCCTTGCGACGGCGCTGACGAATTAGCCTGTGGCGTGTCTGATCTCTGACTGTCACTACCGTGTCCACCGATGGCAAGGCCGGTCCCGGGGCCAAACAGACTTGCGTTGCCGGACCCGGCCGAGAGAGACGGAGAATCCATATTGACGTCCTCGCTGATACCAGATGACGACCCCCTTGGCATAAAAGCAGGCGGAGGCGGCGTTATTCTCGTGCCAGCAACGCTACTTGTCTCGGAGAACGTTTCCCAAAAGTTCTTGCCCTTCGAATTTTTCATAGCCTGCTGTTTGAAGCTGCTCGACAATCCCGAGTCGGTCATCATATCATCGTCGGGTACTTCTTCGAGAGCCTCTTGTGTAGTGGCGAGATTAGGTGACGGCTGGTCAGTGGAGGTGTTTGGTATCTCTATAGGTGGCGGACCGGGAGGTGCTCGAAGTTCGAGGTCCATATCACTCTCACGCACTTGGCGGATGACCTCAGCTTCTCGGCGCACCTCGGAATCTACAGGGGTGCTTTCTTCTGCAAGAGCGGCGCGAATCCGCGCAAACCCCTTTGTTTTCGGCTACCGCATTGGTTAGCAAGACCCTACTCCTGATAGCGAGAATACATTCGATCCTACCAGAAGATTGCCCCTTCGCGTAACCGTTCTCTTGATAACGCCCCTAACACCATCGCGTCCGGGGGTAGAGAGGACTTCGCCGGTGTCCATGATCCTCTCGTCCATCTCACTACCTGAGATGTGCAGCTGGTTGGCAGCCCAGCTGATACTCTCCCTCCGCGAGTGGGAAATGGGGATATCCCTGAGCTCCTTCACGACATTGTTTGGCGGTGACTTAGACAGACCTGGAAGGGCGGAGGTTTTGAAGCCCAAGCCCGCCAAGCCCCGTATTTTTTGCTTTGACTGCTTTCGCGGCCGTGTTCGAAAGCTCGAGAGGCTATTGACGGCCGGCGAGTTGCTAGGCATCCACGGGACCGTATTGCCACTCTGGACTTGCGAGCTGGTCTTAGCAACTTGGGGGGTGCTCACGATCGCGTCTTCCATTTCGTCGTCCATGTAGTCATCATCCCCACAGCTCGACGAAGAATCCGAGGCTAGGGGGTTTGTGCTTCCCACCGAACTGGATATATTCATGCGCTCCTGATTGCCCATGATGGACCACAGAGACGTGGAGGTCTGGTCGGTTCCATATTCACGGCTGGCACGGCCGGGAATATTCATAGCGCGGCCGCCGATAGTGGGAGATGAGTCGGGAGATGACTGTTCGGCGAGTGTCGAGTGGTGAAGACTCGTGGCGGCGCGAGAGAAGTCCAGGCCGCGCGACCGTCGAGGAAGGATGTTGGTGGGCGAAGCATAAATTTGGGAGTGGTCGAGCTTCGGAGACAGAGGAGTGGGTTTGACGTAGGGGGAGGAGGGCTGGGCGGGCGAGGTCAGGTCGCGCTGGGGCATCTGGAGCGACAAGCCGCGCAGAGGGAAGTGGTCGGGACGGCGAGGCGTCACCGGCGTGGTGGCTTCTTGGATCCTGTCTCGCACCAGAGAACTGTCGTCCTTCGATGTTCTCCTCGAGGCCTCGATGATGTACGGAGATGGCGATAATGGAGTTCCTCCTCCGTCGGATAAGCTTCGCGTTTTGGACATTATCGGAGTGCCGTGGCTCCCGCTCGCCTCCGTCTCCGCCTCTCCTTCTCCGTTCCCACCTTTCATGTCCTCGTCCATTACGGCTATTTCGTCATAGCCAATTCCAGCCATTCAGATTCCCCAACAGTCGTTGCCGTTTCGACCAATTGGACGCTATTGATACTGTTGGCGAGGTGGGTTCCGCGGTATGAGCTGATCAGCAGTTGCCGAGCCCTGTGCCTGTCAGCGCTGTCGTGTCGTCCAGCGTAGGCGTGTCGTCAGTGAACGGTTAAAAGTGGCGAATTATTGACAAGAAGATCATTGACGGATAGAGACATGTGCAAAATAAGATAGAAATTGAAAATGGGTAAATTAGAATCAGAGAAAAGAAAAAAAAAAAAGTGATCCGATTGTAGGTGGGGATTTGGAAGAATAAGAAAAAGGGTATGCAACTGCGGTACTGGCGGGAGTGTGACGTCGGCGTGTTTATTACGCGGCTCTATTTAATTAATTACCTAAATGGCTGGGATGCATGGCATTTGGCACATGTCAACTTTTTTTTTTGGCTCTTGGACCCTAATTAGCTGCCTAACTTAATCACTAGCGCTTCTGCCGATAAAACATGCATACACCCCCGTACAGGACCTAATATTCAGTTAGGCGGGAGGAATGTGTAAAAAGGAAACTTTATAGCCTAGGATTTAGGTATCTAGTATCGATTAGACGCCGATTATGCCTTTAACGATCCATAAACAGCGAGGTCAGCAGTTTCGCTGTTTCCTTCAGAGGCTCAGTGCCAAATAGCTCTTCTATAGGTAGCCTTGCCCACATCCGACTTCCGGAAATGGGACTTATCTCTCACGCACAATTCACTGCGTGTCCGCCGGCGGTATGTCCCAACTCCTGACAGGCCTGTCGTTCTGTTTTCTCTTTCCAAGATTCGTTCCACCGTCACTAACGAAATCCAAAACCCATTGCCGGACCTTTCTTGTTTTCATCAACTGCGGGTGCGCGGCTTTCCTAGACGCAACGTCTTTCATACTATAGAGCCCACCCTGATCCGTCTTATCCAATTTTCTCCTGTGCAGTAGGTCGACTTTAGTGAGACCCTTCCTCAGGCTATGACCATGGACTTTCTTCATAAATACACTCAAGGCAACGTTTCGTAGGAGTATGATGTCTTGCCGCCGAAGCGTCCTTAGTACCTCGTTCGAATCGTTCGAGTCTGATGATAGCCAGAACGTAACACTAAATCCAGACTTTGTCTCGTCTCCAACAAGAAGCTCGACCAAGGACTTCGTAGTTCCCCATCTTGTCTTTACAGTCCGTGGTTCAGCAATGGATATCACTCCGACAATGAGGTTGACTGTTAGGGTTTGGGGAGAAATGGATTGCAGATAGGCAGCCCCTGGCACATGTTCTAGGTCGCTTAGGTGCCCGCTCTCGACAGCTTGGGATCGCTGGTGCGTAACCGAAGCACCACTAGCCTGAGTTGATAATATGGTGGTCATTTCCCCGCTTGTGTCAATAGAGTATTCGTAGGAGCTAGAACTTCCAGCTGGTAACTGGGATGACGGAAGTTCATCATGCACCGCTAAAGAATGGTCATAGAATTGGTTCAGAATTGTCTGGCTTCGATACTCCTCTGTCGACGCGGACGTGGTATCGGGAGAATTCGATACAGTGGTAAAGAAGTTTGGATTACCACGGTATTCCTGTCCTAGATCGTGCGTCTGGGAAAAGCCAGTTGCTAGCCGCTCCCTCTTGAGCGGCAATGATCTCCAGACAGGATTATCCGCAGTTGAAGAGATTTCGGATTCTAAACATCCCGCTTTAGGAGATGTTTCTAATTTCAAAAATCTTGCAGTCGGTTCTAGGAAATTATTTAATAGGTTGGATTCTTTCCAATCCAGACGGGCGGCCTCCGGTGCACCGGTTAGGATTATGACTTTCCGCACCATCGTGATTTGTACCCTTTAAAGAAGAGAAGCATGGTGTGATATATAGGTAGTCGAGGGTAAATGCTAGATAACTTTATAAGTAGTAGCTAGCTCGTGAAGAAATTGAAGTAAGGCAGCAGACAGCCAAGAAAAACCTATAAAAAATGAAGAAGAAAAGAGCAGTAATTAAGTAGGAACATTTCGTCCACAGACGACGGCCGGGAGGAAGATTGAGTGAGGGTGGCAGAGAGATCCAATTGCTTGGCACTTGACAAAGGTACGTATCCGCCTACCTAGAGGTGACCCACTCTAAATTGATGCGGCGGCCGCCACGTGGGGCCAATCAAACACCAATCCCAGTTTGTTTACTTTAACAGGAGCAACCGTCGCAACTACACACCCCTCACAATTAATGGTCCAAAATTCGCAAGTACAACTTCTTTTTTTTTTCTTTTTTTTTTTCTTAGCAAACTAGTTTGTCGCGCAACACACCAAACACACCAATATCGATCGCTCCACCACCACTGGAAATCGACCTTCATTTTGAGCTACGCAACTATGTCCCAGGAGACGGGACTTTGGAGTGTCCGCCGAACACGAGAGGTACGATATTCGTGTGTCGACGCGCACTTTGACTTGTCGCAATTGGATATTTGCTAACCAGCGGCCCCCGTCGCAATCCAGACCCTTGGCGGTATCAACCTGAACTCAGCTATTCCCCAGCCTGCCTCAGCCATGAAGAGATCCAACTCGACCAGTGGGAGTGGCGCATTCTCGGGTAGCCATGTGCGAGGGGTGTCGGGATCTAGGCAGTCCCTCGCGCTCGGCAGGCCGAGCCAGCCCATCTTCTCACGCTCCTCATCGGGAACCAACTTGGCAGATGCGGGAATGTCCTCGGTGAAGCGGGCCTCGTTCCAGAACAACCCAGGATCTGCGTTCAAAAGCTACGCGTCCGGCGGCGTGCCGTCACGACAGTCACAGTCCGAGAGCGAACGAAGAAGCAGTGTGTACCGCGCCCGGCCCTCTACCAACGGTCCCATGAGCCACCAGAGTTTCTTCCAACAGGCGCCCCAAGCAGCAGGTGTCCCGCGAGACCCGCGACCCCTAAAGGACCGGTCATTCCAGGCGCGCATCGGGCAGGAACTGTTAGAGTATCTATCGCAACATAACTTCGAGATGGAGATGAAGCACACACTGTCGCACAATATCATTAAATCGCCCACGCAGAAGGACTTCAACTACATGTTTCAATGGCTATACCATCGCATTGACCCAAGTTACCGCTTTCAGAAAAATATCGATCAGGAAGTTCCTCCAATTTTGAAGCAGCTACGGTACCCTTACGAGAAGAGCATCACCAAGTCGCAAATCTCCGCCGTGGGTGGTCAAAACTGGAGCACGTTCCTGGGATTGCTTCACTGGATGATGCAGTTGGCACAGATGCTCGACGGCTATGCGTCCCACCGGTACGACGAAGCTTGTATGGAGAGCGGCGTCGATGTCAGCGGGGACCATATCATATTTGATTTCTTGAGCACAGCATACCGGGACTGGCTCGCTATGGACGACGATGCCGGAGATGAGGATGCCGAGAAGATACTAGCACCGCATGTAGAGGCCATGGCCAAGGCATTTGAGCGGTCAAATTCGAAATACTTGTCAGAACTCGAGATGCTCGAAGCGGAGAACGCCCGATTGCTCCAGGAGATAGAGGATTTGGAGAAGTCGACACCAGATCCCCGTGTTCTTGACAACCACTTCAAGATTATGGAAGAGGATAAGGTTAAATTCGAGGAGTACAATGCGCTTGCTCTATCGAGATCCGACAAATACGAAAACCGCATCCAGATTCTTCAGGAGGAACTAGACAATCTGATGCAAGAGCTGAAGGAGGCAGAGGATGAGCGGCGTGGGCTGCAAAAAGCGGTTGACGACCAAGGGATCAGCATGCAGGATATCGACCGGATGACCTCGGAGCGTGAAAGGCTGCAAAGGGGAATCGAGTCGGCCACCCAGCGACTCGACGAGGGCAAGAAGAAGGTTGCCGAGAAAGAGATGGAGGCAAGTCGCAAACTTGACGAGCTGGAGAGATTAGTCGACAGATACAATACCGTCGCGTATCAAATCGGTCTCATCCCTGCGACGGCTGTCAACGCCAAGGGCGCTACATACGAGCTCACGGTGACGGTGAACGAGTCGGACTTTACTGGATCCATTATGAAGGGATCATATTTGGGCGGAACGGGAAGCGAGCGGCTGCTGGCGGATCCAATCACGGGTTACCAGCCAGCTCATGTTCTAAACCTGGATCTGCGCGGACAAGTTAAGAACAGTTTCCTAGCGTTGCGAAGGGAGATCTCAGAGCGACGGACCGAAGCGATGGATATTATGATGAAGGATCACGAACGGCTCGATGGCATTAAGGAAACGATCGAGGACAAGCGTAACGAGGTCGAGGCTCTCGAGCACAGAGTCCGGGCTGCAGAGGAGGAGTACGAGAAGACCAAGGAGGTATGAGTCTCGGAATCCTCGTAACTTAATATGATGAAGGGTAACTAACAATGTTTCTAGGTTGCGACTACACAAAAGTTGGCGTCCGACGTGCAGATCGAGAAGATGGAGAAGGAGTTGGCCAAGATGCGAGCACAGCTCACCGAGTCTGTCCAGCTCATGGAGCAAAGAGAGATGAATACGAACATCGAGTATGTTCCATTGTGAACCCCTTTTCTACTATCCACTACTGACTTGTTTCACACAGGTATGAACAACTCATTCTCAGAGCCAGCGCTCTGCGAGAGCAACTACACACCGAGCTCGAGAAGTTGCTCAACGACATCTGCAAGTTCAAACTCCACATCCAGAAGAACCTGGACGATTATAATACGCTCGTAGAAGACGAGCTGGAGAAAGAGCGAGGCAGGGACGAGATGGCGGACGAATGATACCCGTAGTGTTAGGACTTAAAGATTATGGGAGCATCCCGTGTTTGGTTCTTGCATGATGACGACGCTATGCTATGCTATCCGGAGGGTGTTTGTCGTATGGAGTTTGTCGTATGGAGTTTTTGGTCGGGCTGGATTGATGATTGGGTATGATCATGTCCAGGGGGTGACCGAAGGGAAATGGCCCTTGTTTAAACAAATAGTCGTTTGTTTTCCTGCTTTATTACCTGTCGGGCAGTCTTATACACGATTGGACTCTAGTCGTCGTCCTCATATTATACGTATAGCCTCTATCCCTATAATTCTTCTTCTATGGCTCGTAGGGAAAAGGGGTAGCGAGAATTGAGTGGAGCTCTCTTTCACAAGCTTGGCTCCGGGGGGTAGCTAGCTATATGTGGATTACCTTTACGTATGAACGCAGCTTGCCCCACCATCCCACCTCCCCGTACAATTAATTGTCTTAACTTCACATCATCCGAGAGAACTTAGCATCGCGTGGTTTGTAGTAGAGCCTGGCAAACGGAAGAAGCTCAGACGAACGATAACATAATCCTGTATCCTTCCAATCCTGGGACCAACCCCGAGGTCCATCCAAAAAAAGACAGAAAAAAAAAAGATGACATCAACCCCGAACCCCACCGCCACCTCCTCCTCGACCTCCGCAGTCGCAGCCGCCGCCGCAGCCGCCCCTCCGTCGCCGTCGCCGTCGACGCCGGCGACCTTCGAGTTCCCGCGCGAGTACCACTTCCCGCCCTTCTTCACGCGGCAGACGAACCTCACGACGCGGCACAGCCAGCTCGAGAAGTGGGCCGCCCTGGTGCTGGCCTACTGCCGGCACCATCGGATCTACCGGCTCGCGCTCTCGTACGCGGGCGCGCCGCACGAGGAGCTTTTCCACAACCGCCGCATCGGCCGGCGCCTCAGCCCCGCCGACGCCCGCGAGGTATTCGACCACATGCGCCGCGACGGCAGGGCCGAGTACGTCGTCCCCGGCGGCGAGAGGGGTGGTGGTGGTGGTTTGGGCGGGCTGGTGGGTGGGATTACGGGAGATAGGGATAGGGGGGAGGATGAGAGAGGAGGGGGGGGAGGGGCAGGAGGAGGAGGAGGAGGAGAGGGGGGCGATGTGGTTTGGGTTTATTGGAAGACGCCGGAGGAGTGGGCCGGGCTGATAGAGGCGTGGGTGGAGGACACGGCGCAGAAGAACACCGTGCTCACGCTCTACGAGCTCACGGAGGGGGAGGGCACGAGAGGCACCGGTGAGTTTTGGTCATGCAGACAAATTTATTCTCCCTTTTTTCCCCCATGTGTTTTTCTCTTCCCCATCTTTCCTTCCCCTGGCCCTTTACGAGACGATAGGTATAGGAGTGAAACGTTCAAGGGTAAAAAGAATGATGTTAACTTGGCATTGTCTTTTTCAGAGTTCCACGGCCTCGACCCCGAAATTCTCCAGAAAGCACTACAGGTCCTTGTCAAGCGTGGCAAGGCACAGATATTCGGACAGGAAGACCAGCGGGGTGTCAAGTTCTTCTGAGGAATATACTCGTGAACAATCGGGGATACCATATCTGTAAAAAGCAACGATACACTATGACTACACGATGTGGTTCCCCTAGTATCCCCAACCTCTGCTACCCTAATCCAGGGATTCTCACGCGACAACAAATCCACACGTAACCAGACGCCGCGCCCCGAGACCCATGCAATGCAGATATTCGGATACAAAACGAACAATGAAACAGCTCAGCTCTCTAGCTGAAGAAGTTAGTCACCAAGTACTTCTTATCGAAGCTCAGTTCCTGCTTCATGACCACATCCAGCAACCAATCAGAGGCGACAACACGCGGCTCCATGTTCCCCTTGCGCGCCATATCCTCGAACTTCTTCCACAGCTTCTTCTCCTCGGAAGTTGCTGTGCTGAGGAGGTACACCGGCTCGGGACCTCCTTCGTCCTCCTCCGGTTTGGTAGGCTTGATCGTGGTTCCGCTTCTGGCCCCATATGCCATGAAGAGGGCACCGTTTGCCTCGGCTATGGCTTGGTAACTATCGGTGCCGTTCTTGATACTCGATGTGCAGTAGATTGGGATGTTCCACAAGAGCTTTCCCTTATTCTCGCGAGCCTTTCGAACCGAGTTTTCAAGCTTCAGTCCAAACTTCTTCTCGTTCTCCTTATCCTTGAGGACGAAATCCTCGGGGTTCGGAACCTGTTTGTTGTCCAAACACTGCTCGATCCAGGTTGAAGACAAGATCATGGCACCCTTGGACAAATTGCGAAGGAACTTGACCGTCCGTACTAGTTGTGGGGCAACAAGGTAATCACATGGCTGGCCGTCCACAACAACCGCGATACCCATCTCGCGCAATTTTTTCTGTCATTCAATGTTAGCAGAATATAGGACAAGTTTCTTAATCGACATACCCGATCAGCATCTTCCTTGTGTACGTCGTTGACCCATCGCTTAAAGCCGGTGAGAATAACTCTCATCTCGATTTCTGGGAGTGATGGTCGTGCTTTTTTCGTCGGACGCTTCTCAACTTTCGAGTCCTTGTCATTCTCTTCACCAGCAGCCGGGCTTGTGGCACTACGTCGATTGAGGTGTTCACGGTCAATTAAATCGGCAGCTCGTTTCCCTCCCCATAGGCCCTGACCATCCTTTAATCCGCGCTTCTTTTCTTTCTCGTATAGAGCAATGTCAGGGGCAAGGTCTGATAAGCGACCTAGCGCCTTGTCCTTCGCACTTCGGCTCGACGATGAGACAGTCGAGGGCGTTTCGTTTTCCTTGCCCGCGCGAACATGTCGCCCACGCGCAGGAGTCGAAAACTGGGCCTGGGTCGCGCGACGCTTCTGAGGAGCGGGCACTCCGAAAACATCGGTCGTCTTCTGAGCATATTCCACGTCAGTGTCCTTCATCACATCGAATTCCTTGTGAGGCTGTCGTCCGATAGCAACTCCTTCGGCAGGACCATCGGCAAATGAGTTCTCATCAGCCATTTCCAAGACCTTGCGCTTTCGCTTCGACGACGCGGTGGGCTTCTCCGGGTCGCCGGGGTAGTACATCGCTTGCAGTCTCGATTCGTCAAAGAAGGTCTGGCCGATAACCTCACCAAGGTTTGTTCGAGGGGGGAAATGGGTATATTTTCCAATCGTGATACTTTGCTTCTCGCATTTGGCATAGCTCTCTTCAATCCAAAGGTGATTGATCATGTGTATATTCCAGTCTCGAGCAGCCTCGCACTTTTCGCTATTGTCTCGGGCCGTGATAAGATGGGTATTGTCGGCCTTCATGGTCTTGGTGTATGTAGCTCCGGCGGCAGTGATCAAGTTCTCCAGGTAGATCCGGGCCTCTCCTCCATAGTTCGACACAGTAATTCTCAGGTCCTTGAAACCGGGAATCCCATCGCGGGGTATGGGATAGTGGAGGAGGCGTCGAAGAGGGGAAGTCCAGGCGTTCCGTGTGATGAGATGATATAGCCAGGACAGATTTCCAACCGTCTTTCCAAGGTGCGAGGCGCGAATATACTGCGGACCATCCCGATACTGACACACAAACCAATCGCACTCGTCGACGTTGTCAGTCAACTCGCCACCTCCGTTACTAATCAGGTCCAAAATGATTCCCTTAAGCCGATTCCCAACTGACAGGTCCGTAGACAGCATGACCTTCTTTCCGTTGAAGATGGTCAGAGGAGGACGGGACCCCGATGTTGTGTGTGTTGGAGTGGGAAGATAGTCAGGCACAGCTGACGTCGCACCCTCGAGATGTGCACTAGAAGGGGGTTCTATCACGTCTTCGGGCCGCGCGCGCAATATTTCGGGGTTAGGTAGAAGGTAGGGGCCCTCGTCGATTCTCTTTCCGAGTTTGAAGCAGTCGTCGAACCTTACAAGTCATCAGAGTCAATGTTCTCTTACTCCACTTGGCCATAGAAATATGCTTACCAGTGAGGTAGAACGATCTTGCATCTATGCTTCTTCTCCATAGCCAATTGGCATTTCGGATGGTCCATAGTAAGTGCGCAGATATGAGTGGTCAGCTTGGTAACGTTCTCCGAGTCCATCCCGCCCATGGCCATTGTCGCACCGATGATGGCCTCTTTATCTGTAGGAGGGATATCGGCACAGGACAGCATCACGTCGGAAAAGATCATACGAGGATCAGGCGTAAATGGCCGTATCTGCGCCTGTTTCCCTTTTGCCAGGGATGCCGATATCCATTTAGACTTGACAACCGGTATCATCATAGCTGTGGCTTCAGTAAACTCGGGAAAGTCGATTGTGTTGGATATGACATGGGTGACTTGGGACAGTGGCAAAGAGCCATCGCGCTTCTGTGCGAAGACCTGGCCGCCATATTTGACAATGCTTTGTGTCAACTTTGGTTGGTTAGCATCTCAAGATCCTAGCCCATCAGCGACAGCGAGGAACATTGAATGAGACGTACCTCTTCGATGACATTTTCAGTCAAGTCGTGATTCCGGACGAAGGTGAACGCGCAAAGGCCAAAAAGACCTGATTCCTCCTGTTCCGGCATGGCAAAGAATTAATGTGTTCTGCAATCAACCAGACAGGTCTCGAGCATGACAACAAGGTTGCAGGAAATGCGACGGTGAGGAATTGTTCGTGGAGAAAAAGAGTTCTGGCGTCGGGGTGAGTTGTGGGTAGAGATGGTAAATGTGAGGCGCGGTGCGAAATAATATGTATTTAGAGCAAGAAGCCTTTATTCCATGTCCCGCGTTTTTAGTTGCCTAGGCGGCGCGACCTCGACTACTACTTTGACATCAGTGAATAAAAAGCGGGCGCCGGCTTTATTGACCCGAATTTATTGACGCGTCTTCCGGGTTGTGCAATTAATGACCTTAACACGAGAACACGTCGCGATCAGGTGATCGACGTTATGGGTTTAAATGCATACGTAGATCTCGAACCCCCCGATAATGCGATCGCCAGGAAAATTGGGTCCTCGCGATTCTAAGCTTCCTACCTAACCTTTTCTTGACCTATCGCAATGCCAAATTACATGACAATTATAGCTTCTACAATATTCTTTCTCTCATGGCTGCTGAAGAATCTCATTGGATCAACAAGGAGGTGTCACTTAACCCTCTATGTGACTCATCACCCTCCCGTACCTGATATCTATAGATGTGTTACAATATGATGTGCCACATCACCTCCGACAAGTCGTATCATGACTCACAAGAAAGGCAGGCAGGTTGTAGTATTGCCTTATGAGAGCATCCATCCATCCCACATGGATCTACTGTTAAATACACCTCATTATTGGGCAATTCCAAAAGCAGCTGCGTCATGCTAGCTAGGTAAATGTTACAGTCCCCGCCAACATCAACCTGAAGCCCAGAAACTCTATCTAATAATTGACCTCAATCTGGTGCTTGCCGCCCTCCCCGCTGATCTCATACAGCTGCCTGCCGCCACTCCCTTCGGCAAGGTTCGGAGTGAGCTGCTGGCCATCCATCACTATCTGCACGTTGCCCTCATTTGAACCCGGCAACAGCAATTCACCCGTTGAGTCAGTTGGCACGTCATACGATACCACATAGGACCCATCATCCTTCACCGTCCAGCTGGCGGAGAATTTGCCAAGGGTGGTCGTGAAGCCGCCTTGCACCTCGACCAGATCTCCAAACTGAGGCGCTAGTTGCCAAGTCGATCCCGCTTGACCTGTTACACTAAGGCCGAGGATGTATTCCGTCAATGCTGTGACTGGCCCTGTAGCCCATCCGTGGGCGTGCGAAGTATACGAATAAACTTCATCATACCCGGCATCGTGCCGGTAGCCAAAGCTTCCATCTACTAGGTAGCCCTCAACCATAGTGGATTGGGTGCCATTCTCGTTGTTTAGATACCAACCCCAGCTCGACCGAATTAATTCAAGAGCACGCTGTGCCTGTCCGGCTATGAGATGCGATTGTATCTCGAATGATGAAATGAATGGTGAAATTTCCCCGGGAAGCTCTGGGCTTTCGGCTCCGATCGGGGTCCAATTCCGAGTGAGGGAAGAGGATATGTTCTGCGTTTGATCCGACGAGGCGTTGACAACACCGAAGAACACAGCCAATGAATTACCATCTTGTGGGTATATTCCATTGTCATACTGACCCAGGTTGTCTCTGAAAGCGCCATACCCTTCGTCCCAAAAGTTGTCGACGATGGCATCTTGAAGTCCTGCTGCAGTAGCAAGCCATTGCGTTTTTAAGCCACTCTCATCACCTACCCAGTCTGCAAGCGTAGCACCGGTGACAAGCGTGTGGTAGGCGAGCATCTGTGCCGAGGCCAATGTTTGGCTGGAATTTAGGCGACCCCAGTCGTTCGGGTGGTTGGTAATATCAACGAGGTCTGCGGACGCGATGAACTGCGTAGAAAGAAAATCCACACCCTTGACATACCTTGACCAATTATCGCGGACAAAGGCTATGTCACCGGAGTATAGGGCATAATTATACGTCCCGATCAAACTCCACCTAATCATAGTGTAAGATATAGAAACACAATGCACGTGTGTAGTCTTACATGTGATACGTATCACTACTCGACGCGGATAGCGGTGGCCCCGAGAAAGGGAACAACCCATCTGAGGTCTAAAGTAGGTTAGCAAGCCGCTCCGACCATATGTAACGCGGCAGAAGATTATACGAACCTGCTCGTTGTACACCACCTGCAGAGCATTTTTCACGCTCCTGGGAAATGATAAGCGGTAGAACTTCCGTGGTATCCTTGGATCAAATCTACTGACTCAAGATCACCCGTGCTATAGAACGCAGCGGAGATCGCCACACCCATATCGCCGGGCCACACCGTTCTATCACGTTTTGCGCCATCAGTGTTGATGGTATCCCCTGGGCCAATAACGGCAGTATTCGACCATGCATTGTCAGGAGCAGGCCACTATAAAAGGAGAATCAGTGATTTAGCTCCGCGATCTCTGAATACACAGGAAAAGCGGCGGAAGAAAAATATAAGTAAGAAGGAAATAAGAATTCTAGAAATATAAATTACTCACAACCCTTCCAGTGGACGGGTGGATCGCACATAGCTGCAAGGTATAGGCTCCGCTGTACCATATTTTGTTAAGCAGATCATCGTTGCTATGAAAGTATCCTTGGTAGGCGCGAAGATCTGGCCATGTAGGTTGGAAGGATAGTTCCAGACTGACATTGTGGACCGTAACCGAAGCACCATTTCCAACGAGAAATAGCGTCAAGTAACGGAACCCCCCGCGAAGATACTCATCCGGCATGCTGTATGTTTGATTCCCAAGGGAAGAGAGGCCGGCGTAGATCGCATCATCAGGCCTACTTAACTGGCCGCTGCTGGAGTCTGAAACTGGGCCGATCCAATTCTTGGCTTCAGTAAATGCCAGGCCAATAGAGCCATCGCCACTGAGGGACGACACTTCATAGTCAATGGTGACAATGCCGCCAACCTCAATGCCAAAATCAATATATGCACTCGGGAGATCTTCATCGAGTGTGAACTGTATTGGCCAGGAGCCAATCTTCTCCCCGCTGCCAAGACTGAAGACAGCCGATGGGCCGACTATGCGTGATGAAGGAGCAAAGATGTTGGAATCCCATTCTGGTCCAGGAAAGGCAGCAGACTGAACGTTAGAGCACGGGGTGTCTCTCCAGCAATTCTGGGCATGGACATGTCTAATACAGCCTAGAAGCCATACAGCAAGAGCCAGCGGACGAGCCAAGGGAACGTACATCGTAGCGGGAGGCAGCAAAGAGCAAGGCACTGAGGGTCTCACTTCCGCAAGAGAGGAATAGTTGGACGAGCTCCCTGGGGATGGGTAGAAGATATACTCGTCCGTACCCAGAGGTCCGAGCCATATAGCACAGACATGGTTTCAAGGACTAATTAGCGAGCCTTGCAGATATCGCAGCCCCCGGGTTGCTTTCTTGGCCCCTGGTACAGCAAGCCTAAGACATCCCCACTCGAGTCGGCGTAGGGATCTCCTAAACTCAACTCGGACTTCCCGTAGGCCAGCAGACGACTGCATCGTGAATTGTGGGGTCATTCCGGTGTAGTGTAAGTCGAGCGAGGGTTGATCACTTGTGTTTTGCATGCAAATCAAGCTTCGGGTTAGCTCTGCGGGGATGGGCAAGCAAGCACACGCCGGGGGTCACGCGCCGAAAGCTCGGTCCACACTTCGCCGGATACCGTCGGTGTGGGCTCCGGCTGTTGCTATTCCCAACCACACCAAATGACCAAATAGGTAGGTGGGTTTAGTCATTAGACTCCGGGGCGCCGGGAAACCAAGCTTTCGACTTTGTGTGGAGTAGGTAGGTACATAACAACCTTAGGTATCTGGGTAGATTGATAGGTACAGATTGAAATCAAACTTGCATTCGTATTATAAGGAATGCAGCCGCATGTTCAGGGTTAAATTACCTAAGGTATCAGATCTATAATTCGCCGACTTGGGGCAATAATAATAAATAGCATTTACAAACTGTGGAACCGGCAGTCTGGATGTGCCAAGATTTGTATCACTACAGACCCCATCCCACTATGCACCTATGCAACCTACAGATTCTCTGTTTGGAGAGGTGTTGTTATGTCGTGATGACCAGACCTTCTCTCTTCGGCACGCATGACTGAGCTTCGTGTCTTAAATCGGGCTTGGAAACCAGGCCTTGGTGGTTGCACAACCCGAGCGCCACGCGACGTGACGGCTACAAATCAGCCAGGTGCGTAGAGGAAGTTGAGGAGAAGCTCAAAGTCAGTAACAATCGTTCTCCTCAATTCTCGGTTAAGAATATTCAGGGGGTAACCTGGCAAGCCTGGGTAGATCCAAGGAGAGAGAGAGAGAGAGCTGGGAACCTTATAAGGACCAATGTGCCCGGCTGCAAGTCGTCATGGCCGACGAAAATAGAGCGAGACAGGGAAGGGATATTAAGAGCACCTAGTAGCATTCATGCGCGCGTCGGCTAAGCTTTCGCAATCGATAAGGCAACCAACCGCGACAGAAGCAACATATGATTTGTCTACATCAAATGTATAGGTAGTGAGAAATGATTAGTGAGGTCGTAAACTACTACAAGATAGGTTGATTACATCCATTTACATGCATCCATAGATGCGATACGCTTACCACATCGCAAACTACTCCTAGCGCCGCACATGGTATATGGCATTACATCGATTTATGCTATGTAAATATAATGATGACGGGAGTTTGCGGTCATCCCGGAAGATAAGTTGAAGTTGTGTGCAGCAAGTTATCTCGGTAAACGGGTAGGGGGGGATCCCCCGTCTTACTAAAAACCCGGAAGAAACAAGATGAGCAGCAGGAAACAACCCGACTGTCTGGATTTGACTTTTCCTCCTAAGCATGATTAATAGGAGGTACAAATAAATGTACAAACAATTTAAACAACAGAGGTGAATAACATCGAATACAATGCTTTAATAATTGTAGCTAGGTTGGTTAGAATGGTGTCCCTACCTACCTTACCTGAGGTATACTGTGGGTTTCCCCCTGAATGGAATGAATGGATAGCTTAAGCTTCGCTGCTATTTGCCCTGGTGTATGAGGTGAGGTACTCCTCTTTGTAATCCGTACCGTATACCGATTTGAACTCGGATCTATCCGTGCCTATAAAGCTTTGATCCTTCTTTAAGTTTATTATCTAAGTTACACCGGTTATTTACACAGACTAGACTCTCTCTGCCCTTCAAGTAGGTAGCTAACCGCCTCTTTTCGATCCTCACCTATGAGGATATTTCATCAATTACTACGTGCATACCAGAAATAATTATGTTATGTGGCTGATTGGTCGGTCGGTTATTCACCGAATGAGCAGCACGCGTTATTTTCTTTGTTTATAGTGTACATAGCTTGAGCAGCTAACCCGGCATTAATATACATAGTATATGTAATACTACCTGAAATAAATCCTGGCAGTCTAGATCCCACGCAGCCAAGGGCGGACACACTGCCCAAATAGAGGACAAGATCGGGTGGTGCGTCCAACTGTGCAGCGGCAAAGCGCCACTGAACCCACTGTGTTTACAGCGTGCACGCACACGTGACAGGGGCCTTTTTAGGGGGCGGCGCTTCGGGCACTCCACTAACTCAAAAAAGGACGGTGGTGGGTTTCATTGCGCTAATGCAAATGGGACAAGAGGCAAATCGACTGTCAATAATGAATCAACCGACCGACCTTAGCACGACGAAGTTCCAGCGAACCCAGCGAACTCGAAGCTGCCCATTTGCCCGGTTTATCTGATTGATTTGACGGTAGACAAACGCTTGCGACTCGGCAACAGTGACGGGACCATGATCTTCAACGACGCAACCTAACGAGACCCTCTCTCTACATGTACTTCTCAACTTACCTATTCGATTCCATATCGCCCACGACGAAAGACTCCAATTACAACACACGACCAACCCGACTCGACCCTCGCCAGCCCACCATTCAACACCCCTTTATCTCTTCCAGCAACGATCCCCGACCTAACGTCGACCCTGTAGCCCTACGCGCTGTCGCTGCCGCCGCTGCTGCCGTGCTGCCATATTCCTTAGTTTACCCGATTACAGCCACCGGAGCGTTCGCTTGGTCTCGTCCACCCCCCATGAGAGTATTGCGATTCAAGCGTGACTGTGCTTCGTGCAACCCGACGGCATTATAAGGGGACTCCTTGAGGTGGTGGCCTCTTCTGAGGTCATAACAAACACTCCCCATGATGGTACGTTCTCTTTCCGTGGCTGATCGTCGCCCGTCCCAGACTCCAGCTCTGGCGGGCCTTGGGAGATACTCCATCCAGACTGTACATCCCTCTGCATACAGACACAGACGCACCCACACATCGTACCTAGAGTAATTCTCAACTCGAGCACCATGGCACCTGAGACAGCTATGACCTCTGCATAACTTGTGCGACTAACGCTTTCCTCCTCCCTAGACCTCTCGACAGCCACGCGATGTTGGTGGCAGTTTTGCAAGTCGGCGCGGCCATGCCAACACCCTCTCCATATCCGACTCGAGCCACCACATCACCGAGACCATCGGTACCATGTACGGCGATGACGACGACTACCCAAACAACGACTCCTCCCGACCCCTGAGCTTCATGCCCGCCCCCCACGGCGGTGAGCAGATACCCGAGCGCCATGTGCCTAACCCTCCCTCGCCCGAGGAGCATAGGCTTCGCCTTGTGCGATCAACATCAGACAAGGCCGACGCCCAGGGAGCTGCTCTTACAAATGGTCAAAATGGAACCTCTACCGGTAGATCACAGGCGACTCCCATGCGGGTGCCGAGTCAAAGGAGTCTGACGCGAAACAATTCAAACGAAGGCACAGCTAGCCCCATATCACCTATATCCCCAATGTCGCCAACGCTTCGTGACATGCGCGAAGGATCCGAGTACCCACTGACCAATATAGACAATCCAAACGCTATAGCCCAGGAATTCAGCAACTTGCAAGCCCTCCGTCGCATGTCCATGGATGTTTCCAACAACAGCGATCCCGATCTGCTTCCGTACCAGTCAATGTCACTTATGGCCATGCCTTCGGTGGCACCCAGGGGAGATGATGATGCTGACCCTTCCAGGTTGTTGTGGGTTCCTGCTGGTGTCCATCCAGAGCTGGCCCCGGGCGAGTTCAAGAGTTTTGTCGAGAAACGAGTACAATCTATGAAGCGAAGATCTGGCGAGTCGTCCCTTTCGGTGGATAGCTTGGGCAGCGGCGATGCCGGTAGTCTAAGGCGGAAGAAGTCTATGCTCTCGAGGCAGATTGACAATGCCGGCGGTTATGGGGCTGACGGATATAAGGATGGCGCTGAGATATTAGAGAGGAAGAAATCGGAGAGAGAACCCGGACAGGGGCCGCCCGAGTTAAGTCTCGACGAGCTCATGAATGATCCGACCAAGGCCGTCCAGAAGCTTACACTGGAATCTCAAACCGGAGAGGACATGTTAAATAAAGATGATCTGCCTATATTACCTGTAGCGCCGGGTATGGGTTTGCGCCGTTCAACACGCACTCAGTATCGGAAAGGCGGCAGCTTAAGAAATCGACAGGGCTCTCTGAACCTGGAGGAACGCCTGCCATTCTCAAAGCGTGCAGTGGCAAGAAAGACTGAAGAAGGGTCCGATGCTTTACCCATAAGCGAGTCATCTATCGATGCGCCGCCAGGACATGGCTTGACGCGTGTACAATCAGAACCCGTGTCAGAGAACTTCTCGCGTCCAACAAGATCCGTACGGCGGCAGCGCACCTTCTCAAGAGACGATACCGGTAGCCCTTACGAAGGTAGTTCTCAGGATGCGACCCCGGAGTCAAGTCCGGAGGTGTCTGCTAGACCGCCTGGACCTAAACGCATGGGATCCGCAGATGCTTCTAGGTCGTCCACATCCATACCCCAGATCATCGAGACACCTATAATCGAAGAAGAGCCCGAGCCGCGAAACATAGAGAATAGTAGGCCCTTTCCCGAGAGAACGTCTTCGCAACAAAGCACCGCCCAACTCGTGTCTCAGTCTCCGTCGACCTCCGTGGAACCTCCGGCGCGTTCCAGTAAACGACCGAGTTACGGTCAGCAGGTTCAAAACTCGTCATCATCACCGCCGCCAGCCACAAGCAATATCTCGCCGTCTAGAAGGTCCCCAAGTAGTTCTAATCACAATCACCACGATATGAATCAAGGCGCCTCCCATATGCTAACTAGCAATGCCAACAGGACGGACGCTTTGACATATATTCCTACTTACTCCCCTCCCGAAGAGAAGAAGTCTGAGAAGAAGAGTAAGAAAGAGAAGCGCGAGTCTGAAGGTTCTTCCAGGGGCGCCTCGTGGAAATGGTTCCAGAAGAGCGAGAAGGGCGAGGAGAAGGAAAAGAAGAAGGACGACGAGCATCGGAAATCCAAGACCAAGGCATTCGTCGAAAAGGCGCAAGACAATGTCCGACTTGATGTCCTGCAGACTTCGATCGATACCGCACTGCAGAAGAGCCGTGACAAAGGGCGAGAGAGCTTATTGCTGGAGCGTGACAGCGTCGACAACAAATTAGAAGAGGAGAGGAGGAAAGAGAGCAGCCGGAAATCCGGGGAGCACAAGAAGGAGAAGGACGGTATATTCGCCTCTTTCTTCGGCGGCAAGAGAAAGGGCGATAGAGACTCCGGCAGCCGGAAATCTCAGTCTTTACGGCCACATTCGCCTGAGCCGGCTCCGTATCGACCACTGCAACCTGACGTCGACTACCATTGGACGAGGTTTCCTATCCTAGAAGAACGGGCCATTTATCGGATGGCACACATCAAGCTCGCCAACCCCCGCCGTGCACTATACAGTCAGGTCCTGCTCAGTAATTTCATGTACGACTACCTCGCCAAAGTTCAAGCTATGCACCCCCAGATACAGGTTCCGCAATCGCCCCAGCAGAAGCGGCTTCAAGAAGAAGAAAGACGGCGGCGGGAGCAAGAACAGCAACAACAGTATATGGAGCAGCAACAAGCCCAGGATAACATTGACCAATACAATTTCGAATATCATCGGGTGAGCCAAGATGACATAATTTAGCAGAGCTGTTGATTAACTCGAGACTAGTCGGCGAATCAATACGGCGATCCTAGCATGCAACACGACGCAGGGGACTACCCGGAGGCAGCTGAGATCTACGACTATGGTCATAGCAAAGATCATCATACGGGCCATGATGGTGGCATGTATCAGGACACAGACGACTACAATAATAACAACGGTCATCAGGATGAGGGAGGCAAGGATTACTATTCCTACGGACACGGAAATGGGAACGGGAATGGACAGCACAATCAGCAGCAGCAAGAAGAAGAAGAAATGTGGTGACAAGGGAGGGCGGCGGTTTCGATGGAAAGCAAAGCGAGGTTGTGGTGATGGTAGGGGGAGGTATGTCGCGTGGCATACGGGCAGCGCATCTACTGGGAGTTTTAGTAGTTCTTTTTTTCACCTCAATTTTTTTTTGGCAAGGGGAAATTCAAGTCGTCTCCTTAGGAAAGGGAAGGCCATATGTGTGTCTGTGGGTGGGTGGTAGATCGATTTGAAATATAGGCCCGCGAGAGGTACATACAACTCGCGTTCCTTCGCAAAAAAAAAAAAAGGGACCCTTTTCCTCCTTTTTTTTTTTTTCTTTGGTGATTTTTCTTCATGCTTCGAATAGCATTTTGGTGGTGCTTATGGTTTGCCAATTTGTTGTTCCCCTTTTCTCTCCCGCACCCCCTCCTCCTTTATTCCGAGGGCAACTTTTTTTTTCTTTGATAGGTAGGGAAAGTATAGGTAGAAACATTTTTGGTTGTATGAGTATGTAACACCCCAGCCGAAAATATCTGGCTCCTTGAACGGCTGGGTAGAATAGACAGGGGTCTCTAAAACTTTGTGTGAGCGAAGGGCCTCGGGGGGGGGCAAAGATGATAGGTGAACGGGAGGAGAAATATGGGCAGTATATATAAGGATTGGTTCAGTCAGACGCAGTACAGAACCTGGCCGTCTGGCGTAGCCGCCGCGGCCCCCTGAAGCAGCCCATACCTTGCCCAATATCTGTTTGGGCTTTAAAAGGCTGGTAAGAGGGAAGGTTGGTTAAAGGAAGAAAGGGGGGACGGGAGCCGTCAAATTAATCAAAAGAAAGGTATTATAATCGTACGAATGGGGAATGAAAATGAAGCTTTTGATAAATCGCGACCGCGAGCGACGATTCGGATATGCGGCGGCGTGGAAAGGTGGAAAGGGTTGGTGTAGATGGCAGGTTTGGAAGTGGGCTGGGTCCCCTGGAAGGCTAGGAGAAATATTCATTATCACGAGGCCGAGTCCATCCCCGGGCTTATCATCGATACTGTCAACATGTTCGTGGTAATAGCGGCGGAGCCGATACTATGTTGCGAGCCACATCTCTGGCGCGTTCTGGTATCCAGTGCAGTATGAATTATGCAACTGACATGACTGTAAATGACTGACTGACACGAAGCTGGTGTTGCGTGCTAGGGATGCCACCATACTCTTCTAAACATAACCGTGAATCTCTATCCAAAGCGAGGAGGTCCACGATAATGTTGCTCTCCAAGGTAGTAGTAGCGTGGTATCTCGAGGATTCTCGTACTTGCGGAGCCCGTGACTTGTATGATCCTCAACAAACGGAGGCTTGGCATCCCACCCGTGGAGGTTGTGTTGCGATGCAACGTGCTTGTTGATAAACCCCACGAAACTCGGAGCTGACGTTTTTTTACAACGGAGCTCGCCTTGCCATAGTCTACAAGCAATACCGGGAGATCTACCTTGCGGTGGGCAGTTTTTAGATCGTAGTCGTTATGGAAAATCTCGAAGACCAAGATGTCTAACTGTGGCCACTTTTGTATCGCGACAAGTCGGCTTTCCTTCTCGGGTACCTGTAAGAAGGAACATGTATCGAAAACAACCTGTTGGTATGTACTGAAATATAGAGGCGATTTCTTTCGGAGAAAGACGGCAATCCTCGCGGGTACTCGGGTTTCCAGGAGATCCCTGACAGATTAGGCATGTTGTGAGAAGTGTACGTAATAATGGGATACTTCATATTATTCACCTTTTCTACGGTCATTGAAGTTTGTTGGTAGGTACGTACGTATGAAAAGCAAATAACAATAGACGATATGAAAGATAGGGGTGAGACTGGTGTAATATTGATGTCTAAGGAGGGAAAAGTCTACCTGAGATATGCTGCGAAAGGCAGCCTATTTATATCCAAGAGAATGTACCAATTTCTGTAAGGACCCAGTCCTTGCCTGTCAACCAACCATCAAAGTTTTAGTTGCCATTTTGATGTGATGGATTAATGATGATTAATGATGATTACCTACCTAATGTTTCTTATTATAAGACATAAGAGAAGTTATAATAAACTTTATTAATAATAATTAATTAATAAATTTAAAAATATTTATATAAATAAAAACGAGTATTATTAAATTATAAGTTAATTAATTAATATAAAAGTTTTAAATTTTAAAAAAAAATTATTTATATAATATACCACACAAGCAAGTAAACGAAACAAGCTCGCAGACGAAATGGTTTTTTATATAAAATCGACTTTTTCGAAAATTCATAACTTTATATGTAAAAATTGGAAAAATCTCGGACCTTTTTTTTTTTAGTTATATAACTATATAATTTAATTAAAATCAAAATAAAAAAAAATTAATATTAAAAAACACGAAAAGAAAACGCGTAAAAACTAAAATTATAATAAAACGCACGGACCTTTTTACGTATTTCTTTATATATTTTACTTTTCATTTTTTGAATTTTATTTTAATTAAACTATATAGTTATATAACTATAAAAAAAAAGGTTCGAGATTTTTCCGATTTTTACATATAAAATTATGATTTTTCGAAAAAGTCGATTTTATATAAGAAATCATTTCATTTGCGAGCTTGTTTCGTCTACTCGCTTGTGTGGTATATTATATAAATAATTTTAAAGATTTTTTTAAATTTTACTTTTAATATTTTTATTTATAAATTAAGAAAGTTAAATATCTTTTTATAACTTTTTATATTATTATAATAAAAGACTGTAATAACTCGCACTTGAAATATAGCTGTTAATAGATAAGACGGAATGAAAGTAATTAAAGGTGAAGATTCGCCAATATTATTATCCATTTATTTCTCTGTAGAGACGAATTCGTTATGACTGTTAAATTACTCTTTGTGTTTCATGTCATGTTCTCCATAGTTTTGATACGTCAGCTGCTATTCCTATGTGTTTTCGCCTGAGGTCGACTGATACTGGATTATCCCACTGTCATAAAAGAGAGTTAGTAAGGAGATAAGACAACTACCACATTCTATCTTGGATGCTGTATTTTCCATATAGGTCCTAGGAGCCTATGATTAAGGATGAAGTCATCCTGTGAGCAATGAGTCGAATAGCAAATAGTATAGATGATCTATCAAAATTCATCTTACTACCTCTGGTAACAGGTCACAACATGAGATAAAGATGAAATATTGGCGTCGCGAGAATGTTTAGCTCGTACCGAGATGTGTTTGATGTTGGCACAAGCTGGATACCTAGTCATCTAGAAGCTGTGGTATTAATAAGAGCCTCCTACTCCCATGGTATCTCGAGCCTAGATTCGACTCTGTAGTAGCGACACTATATAAGAAATAAAACACACTACTTCGCTTGAACCTGAATCATCCTAAGAACATTCTCTGGTAGCCATGGCTGGCACCAATAACAGAGAAGAACAGAAACTTGTTGACCTGAATGTGAAAATTGCAATCACTTCCTGCAAACAGGGATGGCTGGCTTCCGATGGCAGTGAGGAAGCCTCTGAACAGAACCTGCGACCCAACTTCTCAATCCTTAGAGAGCCAAGCAACTTTTCTGACATTCACATGATGAAGGTCCTGAACTCTCTCGCTCTCATATTCTCCTTCAATAAAGAATGAGACCCGATCGCCGCCGCGGTAATCCAAGAAGAAACTTTTCCTCTTTCTCCAGGGAAGCGAAAATTCCTGGTCCGTATTGCTAAGAACGGAGGATTCCACACCGATGAGTATTTCTTGCGGAGGGTGATACGCAAATGGTTCAAAACCAAAGCAGAAGAACGGACGGCCGGAGACGATGATTTTCTCTGGCGGTTGATTTTGTTTCTCCGCCCCAAAACAATCAAGGCAGAAATAACCAAACCCAATGGTGAAAATACTCTGGGGTGGTTCCGTCAAGGTCACCACTCTTTCAAGAAATGGCCAAAAGAGTATGGATTGTATCAGTTGACGGCAACCATGGCTTCAGATTTGCTTCGAAGAATGGATGATCTTTCCCTGAGCCATCGTGAGGACCAACTAGCACTACTCAAGAGTATCAGGGAAGATGTAGGTAGCCAAGAGGTGGAATTCCGACAGCTGTGCGATGATCTTGAAAACCGCAAGCTTTCCAGCGTCAGGAACCCTCGAGCTGCTGCAAAATGTCTGAAGTTGCTTAGCAACCTGTATAACCTTTCACGCGCCTTGGATGACCTCATACGATTTAGAAATGTGCTTGACGGTTGTAAGGCCGACTTTGACATACTCCTAGTTCCCACCGGATCTGACAAGAAGAAGGCGGCTGAGATTGCTAAGTCGTTGGATACCGAGATAAAGAAGCTAAAGAAGCAGCAGCCCAAGTTGCCACGGAGGTTGAAGTCTTATCCAGAGAAGCTAGAATCTCATTGTGAGATGCAGCTACTGGTCCACCTCGAGAGCCTATCGATAAGACAGAAAGAAGAGATATGGGGTCTCATGGGATGCAGCAGGCGTCCGTGTTTTTGCTGCTACTACATGATCAAGCACACATACGCCTTTCAGATAGAGCCAAGTCACGGGAAGGTATACTACCCATGGCCGGTACCATTGGGCAGGGCAGAGGATTCGAGGATTCCTCGGGCACTAGATGGACTTCTGGCCACTCTGGAGAATGGACTCTAAGATCTGGAAAGAAGGTGTTCCTCGTGGGGTGAAGCATAACTAGGTAGACTAGAATTTAGTGCTAGGGACAGGAGAGGTTGCGGCAACCGAATAGGGGGGAGGTGAGGACGCTGATAGCTTCGTAGCGCAAATCTCTGTTCTCGAGCACAAATTGCGTTCTTGATGAATGATTACATGTTCTAGGAAGCTTGGAGACCACAAGGCCGTGTTTAGGGCTCTGTATATGCTGAGGTTTCCTTGCCTTTTTGATCTACAGGCACCTGAGGAGGCACGGTGGTAGACTGAGACATGAGAATATCCTGGCAAGTACACTAGACCACGCAGTGGGCCGCATAATCCACCTTCGAGATGCCAATAGACCCGGATGGAATATCACCTAGTTCATTTCGAATTTCGAACTAACCTCGAGCACAGCGTGCGCATCGACAGGATCCGCCCGGCATGCTTCCGGCCAGCTACGTAGCCGTGTCGAGGCTCGCACTATTCCAGGACGGCGAGCAGGCTAATGTCTGGAAGGTGCGTGTCATTGGATGGATTCCTCGAGTGAAAGATTTTCTCAGCATTGTACATGTGTATATTGGAGATTGGGACATATTTGTACCCAAGGCACGGGATGGGATGATGTATGTACCTAAGTACCTTTCCTCCTTCCAGCTGCCCAGCCTTCCCGCGTGAGGGCAGAACCCGGGTGGTCGAGGCGCTGCGGGCTAGGCCGCAACAGGGCTAGCGCGGATGGGATTGTCGCGAGGTTCCAGTCCAACTTTTTGGCAACCCCAAATCTTTTTATTGCTGCTGAAAATCACAGCTTGTATTAATCGTCGTCGTCGTTCATACCAACACATTCTACCAACCTACTACCTCTTCTTCTTCTTCTCCGCCGACGGCTGCGACTCGCCCCCCCGACCATCGCACATCGTCCTGACCCCCCTCCCCATCGTCAATTCTTCGTAATTGTCATTTCTTTCTTGATACCCGCCGTGTTCATAGTTTATCCATTCTATTCCCTTCGCCTGTGCCGATTCCGAGTAGAGCCACCTGGCTGTCGACCCTCCACGCGCCTGTGACCATCCGGGTTTTCCACAGAGCCCGAACGGCATCGCCTTTGTATTGCCTCTCTGCGCCTGCCTGCCTGTTCCTGGTTCCCGCGAACCTACAGGCACAAACAGATATTTGATTGTGTTATTGTGGTAGATTATTCCAGGTGTCCCATGGCTGTAAGTCTTTCTGCTCTGTTGCCTGCCACGGCTTCGCGACGGCGAGGTAGCTCCCTAGTTAGCAAACACCTCTCGCAACACCTGTTGTCAATGCACATCCCCTCGAGAGCGTAGTATTCCTGTTCTCTATATGACTACCTCGCCTCCCCAGATTTACCCATCCATCCCTTCCTATCAGCCTCTCCATCCCCAACTCCCTCCATGTACCAGCACCCCAGAGACATCATGGCGCCTGGTGAACCTCGGGCAGCGATGCCTCGCCCACAACACCCCGCGATGCGTTACCAACGCCCTCGCCACCCTTTTCTGAGCTTCTCTCGTCGCCATGTTGGAGACATCCGAATCGGTGACCCCGCGCTGACCTCCGGCCTCTTCCAGCAACCTCGCCAGCCGTACAACCAAGGGTACGTGCCCAACGGTGCTCCGGGCAATCACCCAACCCCTAACGCTGTTCCCGGCGCCACCCCCCTCCTGCCTAACCAGGGTCGAATCTTGCAAACGGGCCCTATTCGACTGCTGTGCATAGCCGACGTGCGAGGTAGGACGAGTCCGCGTCCGAGTCTAGTGAAAGTCGAACTAAATTTCATGCGACAGGAAACCTACGATCTCTGAATGATCTCGCGAAGCAGGCGCGAGCCGATCACATCATCCACACTGGTGACTTTGGGTTTTACGACGATACGTCCCTGGAACGAATCGCTGAGAAGTAAGCTTCTATCTAGGGGTTTTTTAATAAATCCTTTTTCTTTTGTGTGTTGTCTACGCCGGGAACCGACATGCTAATCGTGCGGTGAACAGGACCTTGAAGCACGTCGCCCAGTACTCCCCGCTGATTCCCGAGAATGTCAAGAAGGCCATCGGCCAAGGCGGCCCCGGTCCCGTCAAGACCCGGTTCTCGCCTCAAGATCTTCCCTTGTCAGAGTTGTCAATGCTCATCAACGGCCAGCTGAAGCTCGACGTCCCTGTCTACACTGTGTGGGGAGCTTGTGAAGACGTGCGTGTATTGGAGAAGTTCAGATCCGGCGAGTATAAGGTACCGAATCTCCATATCATCGACGAGAACCGATCTATGCTGCTCGAGATTGGAGGCGTCAAGCTCCGTCTTCTCGGTCTTGGCGGTGCTGTAGTCATGCACAAGCTGTTCGATAATGGTGAAGGCAGAACCACCATCGCTGGTGGACAAGGCACCATGTGGACCACATTGCTACAGATGGGTGAACTGGTTGATACGGCTAACCGCGTCTACGACCCGACTGAAACCCGCATTTTTGTCACTCATGCCTCACCTGCTCGTGAAGGTATCCTGAACCAGCTCTCGGTTAGTCTTAAGGCGGACTTCTCTATTTCGGCTGGCCTACATTTTAGATACGGAAGCTCCTACAACGAATTCAGTGTCAACCCGACCCTTGACCATTACCGCGGTAAGCTTGCTGCTTCTAAAGCATCATTCAACGACGTCTGGGAGACGGTCAAAGGCGAGGTGGAACCGGCAATCCAACAGAATGAAGCCCAGCAGAACCTCCTTAAGAACGCTCTGGGCCTGGTGGAGAAGATGCCGAGCACCGCTGCAGGTGGCAACCCCTTCGGAGGCCCAGTCGGTGCTCCGGGCGCCCTCGGTCAAGTCGATGAGAGTGCGTTCAAGAATATGTGGAACTTCAACCTAGCAGATGCGGCATTCGGCTGGCTAGTCTTGGAGATACAGGACGGCCGGATTGGTACCGAGATGCGAGCCCAAGGTTTTAACTTCTCCCATCGCGGAGCTAAGCAGCAGCCCAATATACCCCAAGGCACACCATCACCGGCACCTCCGCCTAGTGGTATTTCTCCGGCAGTATCTTCCGCAGCCCCTCCATCTGGCCCTCAGCGAAATCCTTCGGGCGCCGCACCACCGCCAAAACCAGCGGCCGCGACCCCGCTCCAGACTAAACCTGCTACGCCGAAGCCAGCTACGACCTCACCAGCTCCCGGCGCCGCGCCTAGCAAGGAAAACGAGAAACCCGCTGGCGCCAATGGAACGGCCAATGGACCGGAACCCGTGCCTTCACCTGCGCCGAGAGTTCCTGCTGACACCATCGTCGGACTCTTTGTCATGAATGTTCAGAGTGATGAGCAAACTCGTGATATCTTCCCCGAAGACCACAAGGCGAAGATCATCAAGGTAGAGAGGTGGGGAAATAATAGCAACAACAAGGTTGCCCATTTCCAGAGTTCAGAGGAACGAGATGCTGCCTACGCCAGTCTTCCCGACGACTTCAAGGTCCGCCAATCCGAGGACAGATCGAAACCATTGGTCAAGATCTTCCAGCCGCGTGAGAATAGCAAGCCTTTCGGCGGTCGAGGTGGAGCTGGCAATTGGGGTAGCAGCCGGGGTAGGGACAGCAACACGAGTGGGTATCGGAGTGCCGGCGATCGAGGCGCTATGAGCGGTGGTGAAAGTGGACCTGAGACTGGTCGTCAACGCGGTGGACGGGGTGGAACTCGTGGTGGTAGGGGTGATCGGGGCGGCAGAGGTGGCAGAGGCGGTCGTGGAGGTGGGGGCAAGGGTGAAGGCAGAGCTTCACCAGCTCCGACGGGCGGCGACTCGTAAGCAGTCGAAGCTCTCCACATCGACCCCAACACTCACCGATACTCTACTAATCCCTTTTCACCTTAGCTGAAGCTGAAGCCTTGCTGGTACTCTGGTTCCCTTCCAAGCACAACTTTCTATCGCTATACAGGTGGTGACGGCGTTCTAGATAGTCCGTCGGCCTGCGAATGGTGGTTTTTCTTTTTTCCCCTAAAAGACGTGTTCGTCTTTTTATGCTACGTACGATACGAGATGATGCGAATAATCTGCCTGATTGTGGATCTCGGGCATTACTCTACGAAATCCATCACAGACTCTTTCATGGGTTCTGCGTTGTGTTCTACCCTTTCACGCTAATCACCCGGAAAATGGATCGGCTCTCTGGCACTTTTCGGAGTCTGGACGGGACGAATCCTCGCGAAAGGTTGTTTAGTTTCATAAAAATACCATGATACTATGACAGGAATGAAAAAGATTCTCTCTCATGCCTTGCTGCTTGAACCCCAATGTATTGTGTCCTGCGTAATAGTGTAAACTTGATATGTGCTACTCGGTAAGCGAAGAAATTGATGATAACTTCCATGTCTAGGTTTAAGTAGAGTTGATAACCTACAAGTCCTGATCCTTACTCAGAGGTCATATGATTGGTATTAATTACTAATTACCTACCTAGGTACCCAAGGTATTACTTCGTGACTTGCGGAGAAGGGAGAACATATTCGTCAACGCCGAAACATTCATATACCCCCCGTTCACCGCTATATAGGAAGAACCTTTACCATGCGACCTAGTTTTCAGAGATTATAGCGACTTGACTAACGAGCTCTTACTTAGCAGGGTGTGGTCTTCTACTATTACTGCGGAACTGAGAAATTCCCCGAACCGGCTCTCTCTCTCCTTTATTCTACTTCTCTATTTTAGTTGTCTTTGTCCCTTTTCTCTATCCCGCCGACATCCAGCCAACGGGCCCAATACTTGTGTTGTGTCGTGTGGTGTGGTAAGGGGGTAAAAGCAAACGTATTATCTATTTACACGTAATGTACCTAATTTTTTATAATTACAACGGAAGTCAGAAATGGGAAGAAATTCATAGCCGGGACGTCGGGAAACTTCTATTTCTTTCAATTTTCGAAAAGAAAGACTAATCAGAGGGGCTTCATCCCCTTATGTATGGCGGCGACGCCGCCGGTCAGGTTCTCGTAGCCCTTGCCGCCGACGACGAAGCCGGCGTCCTCGATAAGGCCGCGAAACTTCTCCTGCGAGGGGAAGCGCTCGATGCTCTCGACGAGGTACTGGTAGCTGTCGCGGTCGCCGGCGACGAGCTGGCCGATGAGCGGGATGGCGCCGAAGCTCCAGCGCTTGTAGAGGGCGTCGAGGAGGGGGGCGGCGGCGACGACCTTGCTGAACTCGAGGCAGGTGAAGACGCCGCCGGGCTTGAGGACGCGGCGCGCCTCGGCCAGGGCGGCGGGGATGTTGGCGAAGTTGCGGATCCCGAAGGCGACGGTGTAGAGGTCGACGGAGCCGGGCGCCACGGCGGAGGGGGGCAGCGAGGTCGCGTCCGCCTCGAGGAAGGAGAGCGCGGCTTGCTGGCTCGCGGGGAGGGTCAGGCTGCGCTGCTTGCCGACGGCGAGCATCGACGGGTTGATGTCGGATATGGTCACGTGCACCGACGGGTTGCGGTTCACGACGTGCGCGTGGTGCAGCAGCCGGAAGGCGATGTCGCCCGTGCCGCCGGCGACGTCGAGGATGCGCTGGGGCGCGGGAGGGGTCGCGGACGAGAGGCCCGGGTTGAGCGAGGATACGAAGTGGTCTCTGTTTATAGGGGAAAAAGAAGAAAAAGGAGAAAGACAGGTGTTAGTCAGGGTATGTTCTGGTTTGGTTTACGGCTTGGGTGACTGGGGACAACTTGAGGGAAAACTGGAAACTCGGGGATTGGTAGGTAGGAAAGGAGGGCTGAAATTGCGGGGGAAACTAGAAAGAAAGAGGAAGAGAAAGGCTTAAAAGTAAGAACATCGTACTTCCAGACGCGATGCCAGCCGAAGGACATCAGGTCGTTCATGCGGTCGTACGACTCGGCCACGCTGTGGAAGACGCCGGCGACGCGCTCCGTCTTCTCCGACTCGGAGAGGCCGTCCTCGAAGCCGAAGTGCGTCGTCCTTCTCCTCGCCGCATCGCTCTCGTCTGATGCCGTCGAAGAAGAAGAAGGGGAGGAGGAGGAGTAGGAGGGAGAAGCGGGTTTTCGGGTCGGCGTGGTCGTGCAGAATGTCCTCGCTGCTGCGTAACGAGGGTTACTATTGTTGATACAAACGGTACTACCAATACTGGTGTTGCTTATACATGATTGTTGTTGTTGTCGTCGTCGTGACGATATTCGTACGGCTGCGCGGAGAAGCCCTGGGCGAGCAGCCATGATTCCCTTTCTTTTTTCTTTTTTTCCCTCCGGGAGTTTTCTTCTTCTTCGTGTCTGAATTGTACGATATGCAGGTAGCAGTGACCGGGCGAGACTGTATTCGAAAGGGGGGGGTTCCTGCGGGTGTCAATTGAGAGTGAGCAAAGTTATTCAGTTGTGTTCGTTGACGAGGTCGCAACGGCCGCCCCGAGGATCGTCAAGCGCCGCTCGAATTGAATTTTTGAAGATCGGACGTCGGAGGGAGGACGGAAAAGATGGCCTCGCGGCAGGGTACAAGGGTAGAGCGCCCGGGGAAGGAGGGGTCCCACACAGGGTCGATCAGCACCCTTGTCACAGTGGACGTTCTAGCTAGCGTGGGGGAACCGGGGAGGGATTGGGGGGAACCCATGTTAAATGGTCGTCGTCACCTTGAACCTTCCACTTCTTAAACTACATACATTCCCTTCCCCGTACATCTACACAGCAATTTGATTCACCCACTTATCTCCATACCGCCAGGTTGGTAGGTAAATCGAATAATAATACCAAGTAAAAGAGAGAAAGAAAGAAACAAGAGAAACGACTTACCTCTTTTTTTTTTTAGACGGAGGATTCGGTACTCTGCATCTCGTGCCCTTCTGCTTCCGCTTCCGCTCTCGCCGCGGCGCGTTGCTCGCGGCGCGCTTGCGCTTGCTTGGTCGCGAACATCATGAGCGCGAAATTGCGTGTCATCTGCTTCCCCTTCCACACCAGGACGAGGGCGAGTCCGATGAGGAAGACCACCGTCAGGGCGATGGCTGCGTTGGCGCCTACCGATGACATGGTGTGGGTGTTTGTGGTCTAGGTAGGTAAGTTAGTTGGCGGGGAGCCGGGTGTTGATGGTGATGCAGGGGGTAAGGGTTGTATGTATCTTGGTTTGGTGAGTTTATGGTAGGCGATATTATGATGTTTCCAGGCGAGGTTGAGGCTTTGGTTTTGTTGATGGAGATGGCTTCGCTGTAGCGATGTTGGGCTTCTCGTATCCTGAGGTATCATCCTCGGATTATCACCCCGGTGATCTCAGTGTAGTGTTGCCGGACAACGCGAGTACGCATGTATACCTCGGATTATAACTAAGTAGTTTTCTATATCGATTACAATGCTCAAGTAATATAAGTATATGTCACATGAATAGTATTTATTATCTCTACCACGGTACATTCGAAGACACTGCCACCAATTGTTTAGTACCTAAGGCCTCACGAGTACACATCTATAAGTGCACCATCACCATGTATCTATCTACCTAGGTAGACACCGCAACTCTGGGAACTAGAATTAAAAAGTTCACTGATATATCATGTCTAATTCAAGGTAATTTCTAACAGCTATGGACTCTGTGTGTACCTAAGGCAACCTAGCGCGGCATTGCTTTTAAAGGATGGGCGTGCATAATGCCAATGCTGTATGCTTGCACCAGTATCAGGACAAGTTTGTTCCCTGGATGCAATGTGCACGTGTCTTGCCATGTGCTTGCTATTATAGATATATTAAATGTATAATAAGTACTTAGTTTGCGGCTGATCTGCGTATAAGCTGAATCCGCCAAGCCCCTGGATATCAACGGCCATCGGCTTTTCGCTTTGCAACGGCTTAAGTGACGTCGATAATAGACCAGTCCCCGTGGAATGTCTGACCGGCAATCCGTTAACTACAATCCTCTGAGTATCCTCCCCCTCGGAGACTCAATTGGTCACGCCAAGTCGTTGCTAATTGCTGGCTCATACCGTGTTATGAATCAACCATGAGGACTTCAATTCTCCCAAAGAGACCTATATGTAGAATTGCCTGCCCCTTAGCTCGAAGACCTCCCGTCTACACCTCTGCCCTTGCCGTTCGATCTACCAGCAGCATAGCACAACGACCTGGAGCGAGCCATGTATCTTTCCCCGGCGCCGTGAAAAGCGCTTTCACGAGCGACCTCAAGTTTGCCCAGCCTTCCGACTACCCTGCCCTACCGACATACCGCGTCGTAGACCAAGACGGCAATGTTGTTGATCAGGCCTTCAAGCAGGACCTTAGCGATGAAGAGGTGGTTAAGATATACAGAAACATGTTGACCATCTCAATTATGGACCTCATCATGTTCGACGCGCAACGGCAAGGTCGCCTTAGCTTCTATATGGTATCAGCTGGCGAGGAAGCCCTCAGTGTTGGCTCAGCCTCCATCCTAGATCCGCAAGATGTCATATTTTGTCAATACCGTGAGCAGGGTGTATTGACGCAACGCGGATTCACTTTGAACGATTTCATGAATCAATTGTTTGCGAATAAGAAGGATCTGGGTAGGGGGAGGAATATGCCTGTCCACTACGGAAGTAGAGAACTAAATATTGTACGTCTGAGACATCTCGAGTTTTCATACGCGTGACTGACCTTCGTGCAGCACACGGTTTCATCACCTTTAGCCACGCAGATACCGCACGCGTCTGGTGCTGCCTATGCTCTAAAGATGCAACGAATCAACGACCCGTCTCTGCCACCCCGGATTGTTGCTGTGTACTTCGGTGAAGGTGCTGCGAGTGAAGGCGATTTTCATGCTGCTCTAAATCTCGCTGCAACTAGGTCCTGCCCGGTCGTCTTCATATGCCGGAATAATGGATATGCTATATCGACGCCCACCCTGGAACAGTATCGGGGCGATGGGATTGCTAGTCGAGGAATTGGATACGGAATCGACACGGTGAGAGTTGACGGTAACGATATCTGGGCAGTCAGGGAAGTCACAAAGAAAGCAAGGGAGATGGCTCTGCAAGACGGCGGCAAGCCGGTCCTGATCGAAGCGATGAGCTATCGCGTCAGCCACCACAGCACTTCCGACGACTCCTTTGCGTACCGGGCCCGTGTCGAGGTCGAAGACTGGAAGCGCCGCGATAACCCCATATCTAGGATGCGGAAGTATATGGAGGCAAACGGGTACTGGAACGAGAAAATGGAGAAAGAAGCACGAGAAAGCATAAGACGAGACGTGTTGAAGGCGTTCTCCGAGGCCGAGCGGGAGAAGAAACCACCGATCCGGGCCATGTTTGAGGACGTCTACGAAGAACTGACTCCTGATCTGAAGGCACAGATGCAGGAGCTGAAGAATCATCTAGAGAAGTATCCCGATGAATATGACTTAGGCGAGTTCGAAGGCGGGAAGAGTAGCCTAGACGCGTAGACATACCCACCGGATGGGAGAACGAACCAGGGCCTTGACCTGTCTAATGGGGTTTACAGCACCGCACAATATAAAACATTTGCTGCGAAATTTGTGTGTAATTCGCAACGGCATTTCCATATCGCATAAGTACTTGTTCAAATTATTATTGGGGTTTGTAAGTAGGCACGCAATACGGAAGTCGAAGCAAGATTGGATCACGAGGGTGGAGTATTTCCCCTGTATGAGAACCGGATAGGGAGATTATAATATTCCTGGTATTTGGTACTGACTTCATTGTACCATATATTGAGGTTGGGTCGCTGCATCACGAACAGATTTGAATCGCCTCGCTAGTAGAGATACTACGTCAGGCACCAATATCGTGGCAAATCAGCCCGTATCGTACAGGCGTGGGCATACAGCTGCATCTCGTACTAGGCTAGCCTCCTGCACAGCTCAGAGCATACATGGCTGGCAAGTTGCTGCGTGTAAGTACCCCGTAGTCAGGCTTAGGACGTGCGTGCTCCATAGCTAAGCGAAAGGTGAGATGATATAACTCGTCCGATTAAAGGAGATGCCACGAGAGAGTGAGAGGTAGAGAGAGAGCCGCAGGGTTTAATGACGATAACCACGTAAATATAGTTGGGCGGACTCAGCAAGTTCGGCTGATGATTCGATTAAAAGGTTGTTGTTCTTTATTAGCAGCACCCTTGTACGGCATCTCACATAGAGGTATGTAGGTAGGTTTAGCATGAGTAGGTACCTAGGTACACACCTAGTTAGCAAGTATGCAAGTGCCCAAAGTCTTGGCGGATGTATAGGTAGGTACTTATAATAATACCCCCCTCCCCCTCCCATTATCTCATGTAGGCGCATATCCACATAATTGAATCCACCAAGACAGGGACGCCGGCAACTGATAGACGCTTGATAGGCACGCCGAGTGGTGCGTCAAAAAAAGGAAAACCCACCACAGCACCACCACCCTCAGCAAGCCCGCCGATGCAGTTAAACTTCCTCCGACTTACTCCCACCCGACCGACACTAGTCGAACCTCCAACTTTTTTGAGGTGCAAAGCTTCGGCGACAACAGCTGCCTCCCCAGTTTCTTTTCTATTCCCGCTACCCGCATCGAGAATAATCAACCACCACGACCGCAACCTGACGAGACATCGACAAATCCTCAATCGACCCACGACGTCATCACGACCATTTTCTGTTTTATCGAGTGTTCGAGTTATTTTCCATCCGGCCATCGGAAGAGGAGAATCAGAACAATAAACGAAAAGAAGTGAAGAGAAGAGAAGAGGGATCCGACAAGCTGTTCCGAAGCCGTTGATCTGTCGCGGCCTGCCTCCATGGCGTAATCCATGGCAGACCGAAATTCAGCTGCTGCGAACTCGCGCTCTCGATCGGTTGTCGAAAACGATCCCCCGGCGCGACTGCCGCCAGTGATAAACTCGAATCATCCGAATTCGAATCTGCGATCCGTCGTCGGCGCACCTTCCTCGTCGTCCCCGTTATCTCCCAGGTATGATACATAGTGGCTTGTCTACCTTGGTACATCCCCCAAAAACCACTGAACAGCACGCAACCGCCCAGCAACACTTTCACTTTGCCTTCGCCATCTGATAAAAACCACAAGACTCGTTGCCCTCGCAGAGCGAACCCTGCTGGAACCTCTTTTCCACTACATCTTTCTTTTCATCCGTCCATCATTCATTTTCCTGATTTTGGGTTTTTTGAGGGTATCTCTCTCTGTCTTGTCCCCAGAAGTACACCCAATCAGTGCCTCTTATTCATCTGAAGTTCGAGGGGAGGGGCACTGGTCCTGCTTTAGGCCCGGTTGAACATTTGTAGTTGCAAAAAGCTACCTCCGACCAAGTCACCATTCTTTGTCACCCTTAGTCACATCAAACCTGTCTCCGTTCACCTCCTGTCTTTGTGCCAATTTCTCCCAAGGTGCACAGCTGCGCGGTCCCTTGAGGCATCTGCATCTACCTGTACCCGAATCCTGACCTTAGACCTTGTAAAGAGAGCTCTCCCTCGCAACCGGCTCGGCGAGCTTCTTGACTCGCCTCTTGATCTTTTCGCACTCCACCACACATTTTTCCCCTTCGAGACCATCCCTGCATCTCCGCCTACCGCAGTCTGTATGTAGGATTGAACACGTACTCATGTCTTCCAGACTTACACGATCATCTGCGCGCCACGCCGCGAGCCAGGCAACTTCACCTGACGGTCCTCCGCCTGGTCCAGCTCCTGCTGACCTCTCTGCTACGCCCACTACTCCTGATCCCACCCAGGCCTCGAAGCCCCCGCCTTCGCGTAAAAGAAAGGCGGCTACTCGAGAGTCTAATCCACCACAGCCTCCGGCAGGCGAGTCGTCGTCCTCCTCCACCCGACGATCTAAGCGGCAAAAGATTCCAGAGCCGCCACCTGCAGAGAATACCCCAGCGCCCCCAGCACGTAAACGGAAAGGGAAAGCGACAGCTGCTATGTCTAGTCCAACTGGGTAGGTTTTACTACAAGAAAACTCGCCTCTACTTGCTCAATGCTAATCTGATCTTGTGTTTGTGTTAGTTCTGATACCCACCCGTCTTCTGCTATGCAGGACGCTTCAGCCTCGACTTCAGCTTCGTCGAGCCGTAAGTCGAGTCGCAACAAGAAAGGTGGTCCGGCGACCCAAGGTATGAGGTTTTCCATAGAAGTGAAAATTTTGACTGACACATGTAAACCCTATCCAGACGCTACAGCAAGTACTTCGAGTTCGACTCGACGATCAAAGCGGACCTCAGGTAACAATGCGACTCCTGCTGACCAAGATATTACTATGACTGGGACCGAGGAACAAGCAAGGGATGCCGATCCGCCACCGCCTCCTCCTCCTCCTCCACACCCTGCGCATGATCCGGATGATGATAGCGATGAGAATGACGATGACGACGATGAGCCTCACCGTCACTACGACGACGACGACCCTTTCGGCGGCTTTGGCGGCCCGCCGGGTTCTGGCCTCTCTAGTACGCTTAGGGCTTTGACTGGCATGATGTCTGGGATTTCTTCAAGATTGCGAGAGATCCTGAACAACCTTCGGCAGAAAGGTGATCCGTCCGTACAGCTCATTGCCCTACAGGAGCTATCAGAGATACTTTTGGTGTCTAACGAGGACAATCTGTCCGGTCATTTCTCTCCTGATGCTTTCGTGAAGGAATTGGTGTCTCTAATGCAGCCTAATGACTTCACCGGCGAGGATAGCCCCGAGATCATGCTTCTCGCTTGCCGGTGTCTGGCGAATCTTATGGAGGCTCTCCCGGCCAGTGCAGCGAATGTAGTCTATGGCGGAGCTGTTCCTGTCCTATGCCAGAAGCTCCTGGCGATAGAGTTTATTGACCTCGCCGAGCAGGCTTTAAGCACCTTGGAGAAGATATCTGTGGAATATCCTACTAGCATCGTCCGGGAAGGCGGTTTAACCGCTTGTCTATCTTACCTAGACTTCTTCGCCACAAGTACCCAGCGGACTGCTGTTACTACGGCCGCCAACTGCTGTCGCAATATTCCAGAAGACTCGTTTGATGTGATTAGGGAAGTCATGCCGATTCTTCTGAACGTCTTGGGAAGCAGTGACCAGCGTGTCGTAGAGCAGGCGTCGCTTTGCGTCACTCGCATTATCGAGAGCTTTAAGTATCAGCCGTCTAAACTGGAGCAGCTGGTCAGCGTTGATCTGCTCAGGGCCATTCTGCGACTTTTGGTCCCTGGCACCACCAATCTTATCAGCACCAATATCCACACACAATTCCTCCGTGTCTTGGCCATCACCGCTCGAGCCAGTCCTCGCCTCTCAGCCGAGCTATTTAAGCTGAATGTTGTCGAGACTCTGTATCAGATTCTGACTGGCGTCTCTCCTCCTAGTGAGACCGAGGATGTCGCGTCGAAGCTTGATAGTGTGGTCATAATGCAGGCTCTGATCCACCGACCGCGGGAACAAATCATCGAGACTCTTAACGTCGTCTGCGAGTTGCTTCCTGGTCTTAAGTGGACTGACCCTTCGACACCCCACGCCCCTGGCGATGTTGATCTTGCTGAGCCCATCACCCCATCCTCTCTTGGATCGCGAAAGAAATCTTCATCAGAGAAGAGAATCGAACTTCTTGAAGACTGCAAAGATCAAGTACGGAGGTTTGCGTTGATCCTGTTTCCAACTCTGACCGACGCATTCTCTAGCACGGTGAACCTGAGCGTCCGCCAAAAGGTGCTTACAGCCCAGCTCAAGATGCTTTCGAACTTGGACAAGGACATCCTAGTCGATGCCCTCAAAGCCGTCCCGTATGCCTCATTCCTGGCATCTATACTATCCCAGAAAGATCATCCGTCCCTCGTCATGTCTGCCATCCAAACAACGGAGCTTCTTTTGAGCCGTTTGGATGACATCTATCGCTACCAAATCTATCGTGAGGGAGTTATAACAGAGATTGCCAAGTTAGCTGCCGAGTACCAAGAGCCGGATACCAGACCAGCTGAGATGGCATCGACTGATCATAGCATGGCATCGGCAGATGGTGGCGATGGCGATAGGGTTTCAATACACAATGACTCCGAAGATGATGACGATGGCGAGGAGGACGAGGACAACGAAGATGACGATGACGATGAAAATGAGGACAACGACGACGAGGATGACCAGGAGAACGACCATCATGACGATAACATGTCTGGGTCGCCGGTTAGCTCCGATGGGTCCACGATGTCTCTGGATGGACCACCGCGTCTCTTTGTCGCTGATATCCCTTCAATGAGGTCCAGAATTTCCGAGGCCGCAAAGAAGTTTTTGGAAACCCACGAGACTGAAAAGCATAGTAAGACTATGAAGAAGAAAGCTCTCAAGATCCTCCACAATCTCCAAGCACTCGCCTCCGATATCGAGGCGTTCTATCTCCAGCGGACGGCTCAGGATCTGTCTCCAAAGAACGGTATCGCTCTATTCGAGAGGTTAGCCTCGTACTTCGACGCCGATGTTCTAGAAAGTGTTACGAGCGCTGAGCTTCTTGCCTCTGGTCTTGTTCGTGTGTTAGAGGAGGTCTTCAGCAACCCTGATGAAACCCTGGCAAATTCTGCAAGAGCCGCGTTTCTCGAGGTGTTCATGGGCAAGTCCATCTTCTCGAAGCCGAAGACAACATCTGCCGATTCTCCCACGACACCATTTAGCGTTATGATCCATAAGCTCCAGGATCTTCTCAGCCGTTCGGAACACTTCGAAGTCATCACTGTCCACCACAATACATTTGATGGCAACCGTAGCAGCGCGGCGTCGATGTTGGCTAAACAGATTCGCCTGAAGCTAGTTGCGGATGATGACTCTGACATTCCCCGTTCTTATCGCAATATAATGGTGTCAATTCACGCTATTGCTACTTTCAAAGCCTTGGATGACTATCTCAGACCACGCATTAGCCTCCATGAGCGTCCACGCGCGCCTAGACCACGTGATGGATTATCTCGAGCGCTCGCCGCAATGACTGGATCAGCAGGACTGCCGCCGCCAGAACGCTTGGCCGACCGGCTGGGTTCGGGATTCTCGTCTACTCCTGCTCCTCCGCCCGCGCCTCCTCAAGCTTCCGGCTCTCGTCCGCCACGGAGATCTAAGTCTAAGCAGCCAGGTCAACCCGAAACCCCTTCGACTCCGAACCAAGCACTAGGTACTGGACGGGACAAGGCTATTCTTCGTAGATCAACTCGTCGACACCCAGTACCTCCTACTGAGACCCCGGCACCTCCACCTCCGCCGCCTCCACCAGAGGAAGACGAAAGTCTACAAAATACCTTGGAATGTGCCGACGAGAAACATATAAGTGACGAGGACGATGATGCCGACATCGCAGACAGCAGTGCTCTTGATGCTATAGTTGGCGAGTTGGATGAGGACATGGAGGATGCACCTGGACCAGATCCATCTGCGGTGAACCTTGAGGTTGCTGCCGGTGGAAAGATAACAGCTAGGAAGGAAGACGGAACAAGGGTGCCGACCCCTGCCCAGAGTGGAGGACTTGCCAATATTCCAAGTCGTACCGCTCCTCAGCCCTCGCCGTTACATCAGAGCACCCCGACACCGACACCTGCCGCGTCTTCGCGGCCTCTCTCATACGCTGCTGCCATACAATCTGTACCCCAAGATTGGCACATCGAATTTAGTCTTAGTGATCGAGTCATACCCAACGAGACGACCATCTATCGGGCAGTCCATAACTCTTCGTCTCCTATTGATGATCACTTGAACCGTAGTGTCTGGTCGGCAGTGCATTCTATCAAGTTCCGCCGTGTTGCAGGCCCGCCTCCAGCCGAGCCTATAGGGTTCGCGTCAGTTTTCGATGGTTCCTCGGATGTGAATGGCGTGCCAGCATCTCTCACCAATAACCCTACGACGGCCTCTATCCTTCGATTGCTTAACATCCTGCATGATCTCAATGCGAACATCGATGATATAATGGTAGAGAATAAGACTGCCCTCAGACTGAATGTAGAGCCTCTATCGCAGTTCGTCAACACCAAGTTGACAGCGAAGCTCAACCGTCAGCTTGAAGAACCCCTCATCGTGGCAAGCAATTGCTTGCCTGGTTGGAGTGAGGATTTGGCTCGGCTGTATCCGTTCTTGTTCCCCTTCGAGACACGTCACTTATTCCTCCAATCGACATCATTCGGCTATGCCCGTTCTATGAGTCGATGGCAAAATGCGCAACAGGAGGAAACCCGCCGGGACCGTCGTGATGAGCGTCCCTTCCTTGGGCGCCTTCAGCGTCAGAAAGTGCGCATCTCACGTGCCAAGATCCTAGAGTCTGCTCTGAAGGTGATGGAACTTTATGGTAGCTCTCAGAGCATCCTGGAGGTCGAATATTTCGAAGAAGTCGGAACAGGCCTTGGTCCTACTCTTGAATTCTACTCTACGGTCTCCAAGGAGTTCTCCAAAAAGAAGCTCAAGCTTTGGCGCGAGATGGATTCTAACGATACAGAAGAATTCGTTTCTGGACCTCACGGTCTTTTCCCAAGACCTCTTCATGAGGATGACTTGACTGCCGGCATCATCTGCCAATTGTTTAAAATGCTTGGCAAATTTGTAGCCAGGTCGATGATCGATTCTCGTATCATTGACATAAACTTCAACCCTATCTTCTTCCGCATCGGAGAGGGCTCGTCGGGCGTGAAACCATCCCTTGGTGCGGTGAAGATAGTGGACCCCGGCCTCGCGAATTCCCTCAAGCACATTAAGAAATTTGCTCTAGCAAAGAAAGCGATCGATGAAGACCCCAAACGAACGCCTGCACAAAAGGTTGCGGATACGGAGCAGATCATCGTTGAGGACACGACACTCGAGGATCTTGCTCTAGACTTTACCTTGCCAGGATATCCTGACATCGAGCTTATTCCCGGCGGATCTCACATACAAGTCACCATCTACAATGTTGAGTCGTACCTCGAGAAGGTTATCGACATGACACTAGGTTCTGGTGTCAAGCGTCAGGTGGAAGCCTTCCGCACCGGGTTCTCCCAAGTATTCCCCTACTCGGCTTTAAGTGCGTTCACGCCGGATGAGCTTGTGACACTCTTCGGCCGCGTTGACGAGGACTGGTCCCTCGAGAGTAAGTTCACCTTCATATTAATTTATATGACAATCGCTAATCGTCTTGTTAGCTTTGATGGATTCAATAAAAGCAGACCACGGGTTCAACATGGACAGCAGAAGCGTCAGGAATCTGCTTCAGACCATGAGTGAATTGACGCCAGCACAACGTCGTGATTTCTTGCAATTCACGACGGGCAGTCCCAAGCTCCCGATTGGAGGTATGTTATACAATTATATCTCGACAATACATAAGCTAATATGGTACACTAGGCTTCAAGAGCTTAACCCCGATGTTCACTGTGGTTTGCAAGCCCAGCGAACCCCCTTACTCGTCTGACGACTACCTCCCCAGCGTCATGACGTGTGTCAACTACCTAAAACTTCCCGACTATACCAGCATTGATAGCATGAAGCGTCAATTATTCACTGCTATCAAGGAGGGCCAAGGCGCCTTCCACTTGTCCTAAACCTTGGTGGAAGGCGGATCGGACAGTACACGAGCACGAATAGGTTTCATATTGCACATAAACATAAAGATACGCAGGTCGCATTGACGAATGATGGACAAGGAGTCTAGTCATTTGCTGGTCATGGCAGTGTCGTATCTATTTATTTTTTGGAGCGCTTTGCTTTTTCATTTCGGCATACCTCGTTGTAATTTGCCCCTCTGATGCCTGCCATGACTCTGGACAACTATGAAGATATGGTTAGGATGGAATACAAGAGGAAGCAGCAGAAAAAAGTTTGTGAGAGGATCACGTCTACTGCATGGGGGGTTGTTTTCGGCGTAGGAATGAGAAACTGTTAACCCAGGGCGGATAGGGCGTGCAGACTGGACAGCCTAGATGCTTGGCACTTGCTTTTGTTCCTCTTGCAAAACGGATGGCTTCAGATCAGGTAGATAGATTGGCCAATTTGTTTCAAGTATGCTGTTTTACTCTCTTTATTGAGCCGCCCGTGTCCATATCTCCTCGATCACTTTGCATTCAATCATATTTCAGCTGCCCTTTGATTTAATATCCGTAGGCCTATATATCCTCTCATTACTAGGTAGGCTCTTTATTGTAATACGCTCTTTATAAATTGATCTGGGTACCAGATGGCGTGTATTTAGGCGAGTGACTATGGTTAAACGAAGCTGAGGTCGAATCCCCATCAATGTGGGTGTCAAATCAAGGTCATTTGGAGAGACGACCGCATTAATAACCTAGAATAGTAGACACAGATTGCCTTGAGGAACTTAAAACCACCAAACACTAGGTATGTTAGCCAATTTGTTGCCTTGAGATATAAGTGTTCAGGGGACATCACGGCTCCCGTGTGGCTGCTAGCGAAGCACCCATGGACTGCCGGTTTACAACAATGAATAGATAGATACCTCTATCTCCCTCTCGTAATCTCTTTTCCCTCTTAATTCAAAGGCTTCTTTTCTGCTAGCTGGGAACTATTTCTTTTCATAAGCACTTCCCGGCCTAAGCCCGTTTCTGACGGGACGGAAGGGGTGAGGAAAGGGTGCTACGTTTTTGCTGCGCAATATCATATAGGGGAAAGGAAGTCCCTATCACATTGAAGTTGGTATATTAGGTATCTTTATTGTTATTTGCTCTATAACTGTTGTATCTCTCTGCGCGGACGAAGAAAGATAGACTTGATGAAAAGGGGGTAGATTCATATTCATTCCTATACACTTCTACGGCTCGTTTGATATGCTAGAATTCCACACTTACACACCTCTGCTTGCTGCCTTCGGTATTTCTCGCCGACCTAGTATATATATAACTGCTTTCTTTGCCTTTATACATCCCCTGCTTTTTTCTTTCTAAAGGCATTTCGGGGGGGAGGGGGCAACAACTCGTATTAGTTCTTGTTATCTCTCATGGATGTCCCAAGTAGACGAGGATTCCAATATGTACCCAAATACGGTACAAAGACCGTTCTTCCCTTACATGCATAGGTACCCCCTTTCACACACTAGGTACCAGCCACGATACAAAGCCACAGTACATGCCAACACTTTCCCTTCTAAGGTTCCTTCTCACCTCACTTACAACTTGGACTCCGTGTCAGCCCCCTCTACCGGTCCCTTCTTTGCCCGCGTCGGCGGCGGCCCCACCTTCTCGATGTACTCCCTGCTCAGCGTTGTCTTCTCCCTCATGGGCCGCCTGGCCCACTCTTCGTACTCTCGCTCCTTCTCGCGCCACCGCGCCATCTCCCGGCCTATCCACGTGGCCGTGACGTCGGCGCAGCGATCGGGGACCTCCATGGGGAACAGGTGGCCTAGCCCCTCGAACACGACCTGGTCGACGCGGCCCTCGGGGGCGCCGCCGCTGCCACCACCGCCCGTGCCGCAGCGCTCGAGGATGCTGCGCCGCGACTCGGGCGTGCTGACGTCGCTCGTGCCGCCAAAGACCCACATCACCGAGGGCTGCAGCTCGGGCAGGCGCCGCAGCACCGCCGGGCCCTCGCCCCGGTAGAAGGGGAAGGGGGGCTGCGGCCCGACGATCTGATCCCGCAGGTCCGGGGGGAAGTCCGGCGCCCCCTCCCGCGAGACCGAGCCGTCCGGGCGCACGTGCGGCCACAACGGCCGGAAGAACGTAAAGACCTCCTGGTGCTTCGTCGTGCGCAGCGTCGCGCCGACGACCTCCTTGCCGTTGCCGCCGGTTTTGGTGTCCGGGAACAGCAGCGTGGGCGTGTCGCGGATGGCGTGCTCGATCCAGGCGTCGAGCACGCGCGGGTCCCAGGAGCGGTAGAACGGCGAGCGCCGGAAGGACTCGGCGGCGTCGCGGCGCGAGGGCCAGGTCTCGCGGCGATAGGTGGAGGACTGCGCGGGCGCCTTGCCGGTGCCGCCGGGGCTCAGGGTGAAGCGGACGATGACGGGATCGAGCAGGACGAGCGTGGTAAGCAGGCGCGGGTGCAGCAGGGCCAGCTGGGCGAGCACGCAGCCGCCGAAGGAGTGGCCGATGCCGACGAGGGGCCGCGGCATCTCGGCGCGGAACACGTTGGTCAGGTGCAGCAGGTCGCGGGCGTGGTCGAGCCAGCACGGGTCGTCGCCGAGCGCGGCCTCGTTCAGCTCCCCGCTGTACCCCTGGTTCGCCACGTCGGCGATCCAGATGCCGCGGATCCGGAACCCGGCCGCGGGCGCGCGCCGGTGCAGGTCCGCCCACAGCGCCTCGTACAGCTCCTTCGGGAACCCGTTCGCGTGCGCCCCGATCAGCGTCACGTCGCCCGGCGCCGGCGTCGGGTTGTCGACCGGCACGTACTGCTTCACGTGGATGCGCAGCACGTCCTCCTGCGAGCGGGCCGTCGCGCGCGCGAACTCGCGCACGTGCTGCGCCGGGATGGTGTGCTTCCGCACGTGGAAGGGGAAGGGGGACGCGGCCGTTGTCATGTTGGTTGGTTGCTGCTTGGGTACCCTACTCTTCTCCCCTGTTAAATATCCTGCCCGAGTGTTGTTCAAAGATTGGGCCGGCGTAACCAGTGCGGTCTCTCCAAACTAGGGCGATAACTGGACAGTGATCTTTCTTTAATAATAGAAATGGGTAGATATGTGATATGATATTTCGCTTCTCAGTGCTAGATACTCGATGGCTGTGAAGGGCGGGCAGGTACTTGACTAGGCTGGCGGGTCGAGGGGTAGGCTTAGTTCGGGGATCCGGGGAATAGAGTGGCTCAGTTCATAAGTGATATACACTAGGTATACTATTTATTAGTCTAATGGTATAGATGAATGGAGTCTAATTTAGCCGCGGTTCTAGAAAAGTGTCTGTTCCCATTTTCATCATAGTGGAACACGGCTCCTTCAAGGATTAGACAAGAGGTGTTATTGTTAATAGGAGTTATAAAAAAAGAGAGAAAAAGAGGCAATCTTCGCGAACTTTTGATAAAAATTAATAGAGGGATCACAGATAGGTGTAACAATGGCTACATAGTATACGAGGTATAAGTCTATATAGTAGGTAGAAGCCGATGGGTCCGCCGTCTTGAAGGCTAGTTGTGATCGCTGCTCTAAACGCGTGCCTCGGCAATTGTTGAGCATCGGCCGGTAAGTAAGGGGAACGGCTCGTCCGGGTAGGAATCCGGCCTGCCACCTGTGCTACTTGGTGGTTATTTTTGTAAACAACGTCTCTATTTTCGCATTTACAAGACTACTTACTACCTCTTGTCATCGGCATATTTGAAGGTTTTCTGTGTGTTTGCCAACGGATAAGAAAGTAGTTTGTAGAGGTATCTAAGATTCGAACTCGATTTACGGAGTACGAGTACAAGCCGACGGGAGACCCATAAAAAGAGAGAATGAAATATGCGGGGTCTTAAGTACTCCGCACATACGTTTATCCAGCAAATGTGCATTTATAAGGATTAGGCTAATTGATATGCACTCGACGCGATAGTTTAACCTGACAATAAGGCGCGTCCGGGTCGCACTTATTTCGCCCCTACCTCTGAACGTCATCGTTTGGACCTCTGCACATATTTGGCAATCGTTCTAGGCAGCAGGGTCCTCTGCTTCTTGGGAATTCCGTTTTGTGCAATTTTGCGACTCGTCTCTGGTGTCATTACATTGTGTCATTACATTTTGCTGACGTACCTTGGTCGCAACCCCTCGGGAGCGCACTTAGCACTAGAAATTGACCTTCCACATGAACAATGCCCGCACAAACACGTTCTCGCGATACGCCATCCGCCAACATCTACAGATCTACCGCTGCTGCTCCCAAGCAACAGAAATTCTCGCATCGCCGGCAGTCTGTGAAGACATATGGACGGCGCAATCCTCCTCATAAGATGAGACAGGAGACGCTGACCCAGATGGATTTCACATCGTCCGCACAACCCGACTTCAGCCTCGTTGATGACGAGGAGGAGAACAATGTAAACGAACTTGAAATTTCCGAGCCTGTAGAAGAAGTCAAACCACAGGAGAAGAAGGGCAAAGGTGCAAGAAGCACCAGGCGAAAGACTACAGGCGATGACTTGGATATGGAGGACCAGCCCAAAAAATCCAAAAGGCGCAAGACGATGGGGGATGCCCCCACCGCGAGCGTCACGAGCAGCTTTCATACGCAGACCTTAACTCAGTTCCTCTCTAACAAAGATGAGAATGAGAATGAGGATATCTGGCAGATCAATGATTCGAACGACGATGAAGAGCTTGGTGTGGTTATGGAAACTCCCAAGAAGAGAAAATACGACGAGGAATCAAAGCTAGTTGGCGCTGAAGAGCAGGCCGATTCTGCTGTTCCAAGCTTAATCAAGTCCGTCACTCCGTCGAACCGCCAGAAAAAGACAGAAATCCCATCTTCTCATTCGCCAATCACGCCAATGTTGATGCGCTACAGTCCAGCAGCACACAATTCACCCCTGAAGTCGAAGTCAACCAACGCCGCTGCACTTTCTCCAGCCATCAAGAAGCTCCAAAAGACCCCGAAGGACCGGGTTATACCAGACTCTTATAGTACAGTGCACACTTCCCCTACCACGCCTACCCAGAAGTCTACCATCAAGGCCACTCCGACGAAGAGGATTCGCTTCGACCTACCTGATGATAAGGAGAATATCACACCCGGCAGGACCAAGCCAAAATCCCCGAAGCCAGTCACAAAGCCCTCTGGGCGAAAGCCCCTACGAGAGGTACCCGATTCCGATGAGGACCTAGAAGAGACAGGAGACGAGGAGGACGATACTGAAGTGGATGATCAAGAACTACCTGATACTCCATCAAGACGACCTAAAGACCATATCAGCCTAGTGGACGACACAGAACCTCCCGAAACTTGTTACGACGAGTTTGGAGAGGAGACCCAGGCAGAACTGCTCTATTTACACCAGCAGCCAAGTGACGAGCTTGGTGCAGTGACACCAGAGGATACAGCCGTGTCTGAACCAGAACAGGGAGAAAATGAACACGTTGGTGACGATGAGGAAACGGACATACCTGGACCTTCCACACCTTCGGTAATAGAACAAACGCCCGTTGCCTCTCCTCGAAAAGAGGCTTCTGATAAGAACACAATAGGGGAGAATGTAGCTGTTACGCAAGACCACATGTATACACAGAACCTTGAGAGCCAACGCTTACCCCTTGAGGTTATTCATGCCCTCGGACCACAAACCCCACGCTCTGATATCATGGTTTCTCTCCACCCCGAGCACGTGACCAAGATAGTCGACAGAACCAAGGACCACGAGTTCAGAGCCTGGAAGATACCCCCTGAAGTATCCCGTGTCTGGGTCTATATCACGAAGCCCGTGTCTGAACTAAAATACCTATGTATCTTCGGACCACCAAAGGTTCCCGGGGAAATCCAAGATGAGAGAGGGATCGGAAACGCCGAGTTCAACCAAGGCGGGAAGATCATGAAGTTTGCGTACGAGATTCTCCAGGTCTACGAGCTCAACAACCCGGTTTCACTGGTGGAGATGAAGAACAAGGGCTGGGTGTCCGCTGCTCCACAGAAATATGCTTTTATCCCCCCAGCCGTCGTTGGGGAGCTTACAGCGAACCTAAGATGTGCCTTGTTCGGAGAAGCCGCAGAAGACACAGTACTTGTGAGCAGCAGTCCCAATTTGACTGAGTCACAGGAACTTAAGGCACAGCTCCAAAGCGATACGGACTACTCAACCCAGCATCCCTCTCCCGGGAATGTGGACGACGAAGTGGTCCTCTCGAGTCAAACGCCGCGAAAGTTGACAGCGAAACAAGACAATGCCGAGCATAGTAATCCATTTGTCAAGCCAGCCATACCCAAGACACAATCAGGTTCATCTATCCCAGAATTACCGGCACTCCCGAGCCAGAAGTTTCATAACTTCGTGCGACCCTCCCAGGCCACCACGGTGAGCCAGTCATCGTCAAGCCCAGCTTTATCTCCGGGCAAGTCTGTGCCTCGCCCGATAAACATCTCCAGTCAGTCACGGCACAGCGAGCTACACAGCAGCAGCCCGACCGCGGGCCGTCACAGGCACCACTCTCTGAGGTCGTCACAGTTCCTCACGAGAAGCCAGATGCTGCCGGATAGCTTGCTGAACGAAGAGATCGAGGAGCCCCCGCCGATCATCTGGGGCTCGGCGGATGAGCAGTCGGACTAACGGACATTTTGCTTTTCGAACGCACAGAGATGTGGGGAAGGTAAATCAAATGTTTATTTGATGGAGGAGAAAGGGTATATCAGTCGTATTGTGAAAATTTCCAGGCGGGACGGTGTTAGGGCTTAATGAAGCTGGCTGGGGGTCGGTATGGGAGGATGAAAGGTTAAATATCGTATTGGAGGGCCGCGAGGCAGGGGTTCTTTTCTTCCTCGAGATAACACATCTCTTCTGTATTACTACACTTATGTCACGGGTTTGCTGAGAGCAACGGTTGGTGACCTCGGCTGAATGCGCAGGCAATGTAGGTGTCTTATCCGAACAGATTCCGGTTTATAACCTGCGCCGTGGGGCTTTTGTAAGCTACATAGGAGTCGAGTTATCCTGTCTCCAGTTCGTCAGCGGTGATTGTGCTATTTATCAGCATGGTCCTTGGAGGGAAATATTCGCTGAGATGTGTGGCTTGTCGTCGGGTCTGTGTGGTACTGCTAGGTTTCATGGCAACGTCAAATCACAATTGGCGGGATTTCCTGTAAGATTTGGGTTGGCACACTTAAATAGGTAGACTGACTACGTTGCAGTAGGCTATGGTTCTTGGCTCTGTCGAGATTATAAGAACACCGTCATCAGATGAGCACTACCCCTGGAGACCTAAGCTTCTTCATACTTGTCCAACTCTAATTTAACTACACATGCTTTATAGGGGTCTCGGTTCTCATTAATTCATAAATGGAGACGCAAGCATCGAGCTGGCCAATGAAACATAATGACAATGATGTCGATTGGCCACCTTTATGTACACGCAGGATCCGTAGCTAGCATCTATTTCTTAGGCTCCTCTTTCTTCTCTTCGGGCTTCGGCGTAGGTAACTTGAAGGTATCCGGCTTGCGGTCTTCACCAGGGCCGACCTGCTCCCAGGCGCTAGAACCTCCCTCAAAGTTGCGGAAGGCCTGCGTCATTTCTAGCGGCTCCGTGACGACGCGCTTCTTCTCCTCGTCATACCGGATTTCGGTGTAGCCGGTCAATGGGAAGTCTTTCCGCAGAGGGTGGCCCTCGAAGCCGTAGTCGGTCATGATACGGCGCAGGTCAGGGTGACCGACAAAGAAGACCCCAAACATGTCATAGACCTCGCGCTCGTACCAGTTGGCGCCATCATACAAGGGGGTGATGCTGGGCACCGGCGAGGCCTCGTCGGCGTATGTCTTGACTCGGATTCGTGCATTATGTCTCACACTCAGCAGGTTATATACGATCTCGAACCGCTGGTCCCGAGTGGGGAAATCGACTGCAGTTATGTCGCTGACCTGGATGAACTCGGCAGCTGTATTGTCTATCCTTCAAAGTCAGCAACAAGACAGTGGACACTTTCCCTGAGGGGGCGGAGAAGCAAAGTTGTCGCAGCTCAGGTCTCACATTTGAGGAAGGAAAAGACGGGTATGACGCCGGCGGGCGGAATGTAGATAACCAGCTCGTCTTTCCAAACGGAGAACTGCTGGATGTACTTGGGTAGGCAACCCATGAGCCAGGACCCGTAACGGTGCAGGTCGTCGGCCTTGGAGCCGTACTTGTCGGCCGGGTTCACGATGGGGGCCTTCAGCTCCTTCGGGTGGTCGCGGGGCGCCGTCCTCATGTTCTGGGCGTCCTTGGGCAGGGCGACATTTCGGCGGGCTGTAGAGGCGATGCAGCGGACGGCCTGGTCGCTGCGGGACTGCCGTAGCGACGGCTTCGCAGGTCGCAAAGCGGAAGCGAAAGCCCTGCTCCGGCAGAGCTTGGTCGCCATGGTCGATAGGGAATGGCTGGCGGGCCAATTGGTCTCGCGGGTGGATTACAACCGTGATGCGTGGGACTTTGACCGTCGATTTCCCGAGGGATGGGATGTTTAATCCACGGCCTCTGATTGCAGCGGGCAGCAGTGACGAGATCCGAGGTGGAACAATGTTATCGCGTTCTCCGTTGTCTGGAAAGCGGGTCGCGCCACGAAACACGGGCCACTGTACATACCCGACTAGTAGGTATGACCCACCTGGCTTCTACTGCCACCAACTCAGATTGGATCCATTGTAGTGCCCGTCTACGGTACTCCGTCTACGGTACTTACAGTACAAGCTACGAACATCTTAAACCTACATGTATGTACATAATTAAAGGTGTAACCTACCTTTGTATGTAAAGGCTTTCCCCTATAGAACATAAGAATAAATTGAGACCTATTTATTATTCTCATATCCTAAGTATTGTGCAGCCCCTTGTTACAAAACAATAGTTGAATGCAGTTTATTGAAGGTGTAGGTACCTTGTGTCCATGTGAGGGTAAATGTCGGGTTTGGGGAATTTAAACAAGAGTGGTGGATAACCCCCTCCCCACTTTCGATTTTTCTAGACGTGCACGAAGCAACCATACAAAAAATTACAAGCTGGCTTGGATAGGCTGAGGCAAAAAAAAAAAAGAGCCCCCCAAATCAAAGCTAAACCAAATTTGGCTGTTCTTTAGCGCAAAAACAGCAGGTCTTCTCTGTAGACCTCCTTTGCCTCTTTTTTACCTCTACATCCCGTTCACGTCCATTCACCATCTCACCTCCACCTCCTAGGAAGAGAGACTCTGTCATTTTCTTACGACAACGCCAACCCCCCCGGATAAATCCACCCGTCTCTCCTACTTTCGTGTATTTCCCGCCGGCGTTTCTACAAGGTTTTCTACTTGCTTTCACGTCCCAATATAGCCAACTTTTTTTTTTACACCTGCATAACCACCCGACGTTAATCCAATCCAACCTAAATTCCCGACGCGCCTCCAGCCAACCACACCTACTCACCGTACCACCTTGCCTGCGACGGTATCCTCGGCTGACTCGCCAGCAACGCGAAACACGCCGGTGGTGCCATTCTGTATCATCTTAAACATTCTCTACAAGAATCAGTATGGCTCCTCAAGACAGCTTCATCGACGATGAAGAGGATACCTGGTAAGCCACCCGCCTCACGCTTCGCCATGTTTACTCCGCCTTTTCTCTCCTGGCCTTGATCACCCACGGGATGCTAATCTCTCTACTCAGCCCTCTGTGCATCGAAGAGTTTGACCTATCCGACAGAAATTTCCGTCCGTGTCCATGCGGTTACCAGGTGAGGACCCGCCCGACTCTCCACCTAGTCCTCCTAGAAATCTTTACTAAACAGGATCTTTCTCGCTCTAGATTTGTCAGTTCTGTTTCAACAACCTGAAGAACAATCTTAATGGGCTGTGTCCCGCATGTCGACGCCCCTACGACGAGAAAGACATACAATGGAAGGTTGTCACCCATGAAGAGTACGTAACTGGCCACCGGCGAGGATATGATTTCGTTCATCTAACGTGCTATAGAGAGGCGGAATTCCGGGCCAACATCCAGAAAAACCAGAAAAAGCGAGCAACTGAACAACGGCAGAAGGAAGTCCAGAAGCGCGAGGCTGAAAAGGAGAGCCGCAAAAATCTTCAAGGCGTCCGCGTCGTGCAAAAGAACTTGGTTTATGTTACCGGCCTGACCCCTACGGTGCGCGAAGACGAGCTCCTCAAGACACTGCGAAAGCCCGAATTTTTCGGTCAGTATGGTAATATCCAAAAGATCTCCATCAGCAATCGCAAATCTTCCGACGGTCAACAACAATCTCTCGGCATATATGTTACGTTTGAGAAGAAAGAAGATGCCGCACGATGCATCCAGGCTGTTCACGGTTCCCAGAATGGTGATCGTACCTTGAAGGCCCAACTAGGCACGACCAAGTACTGCTCGGCATGGCTGAGACACGAACAGTGCGGCAACCGGCAGTGCATGTTTCTGCATGAGCAGGGCGATGAAGAGGACAGCTACTCTCGCCAGGACCTGTCATCTTTGAATAGTGTTCATACGCAGCGTCCACTGAATAATGCTGGCTCATCGTCCTCCCGATCAGGCTCGCGAGCACAGACTTCAGCCGTTCCCTCGTCGCAACCCATGGCACGAACTTCGAGCAAAGAGGGCTCTGATGCTGGCGATGGGCCTGCCTTACCCGCCTCGGCAAATTGGGCACGCAGCACACAACAACGAAGCAGAAGAGGCAGCCATGCAACTAGCGGTGCCGCCTCGAGTCCTGCTATCTCGACCTCTTTGCCCGTTACCGCCGAATCTGCGCAAGAAGCTGTTGATACCTCATCAGTAACAGATGCCCCGAGTCGCAAGGCAGAGAAACAGCCCGCTGCGGATTCATCCAACCGGGCTACCCCCACAAGTACTACGGCTTCGCCCAGTGTTGATCATAGTGATGCATGGGCGTTTCATACTGTAATAAAAGTACTAGCTACTTGCCCCCCTAGCGTTTTTGCACCACCGAAGGATACGGGTGATTCTTACCCACCGTTATTCGACGTAAACGGCAGCGAGCGGAGACGAGCCATGCGCGACGAAGATGAGAACCGGTTGGGCGAGCCCGAAGATCCAGTCGATCCCCTTGATCCTTCCGAAGGGGAACCTGGGAGTGGTAGCTTGGCTCTCGGTGGAGAACCGGAGGACAGAGATCACAGTCGGAGTAGTGTGGGCTATGACCAGAGACGGAATCCGGCGCAGCCGCCGATCCAGCGGGCCGGTACGAATGACTTGTTTGGACCATCCCTGACCGGATTCGGCCAAGGTTCTGCTGCTGTTGGATCTATTGGCAGTCGTACCATGACGCCACAACAGCAACTTTTTATGAGGCCTCGGGGCAGTTTTGCCGATCAGATGCCTCCTGGGATTTCGCAACCTTCATCTCTATTCCAGGGACAAGGCCATGGCCGTCAGCAATCCAGGTTTAGCTTCGCCAACGAGAATACTACCGGCTCAGTCAACGTCAAATCCACTGGAGACCCAAGATATATGGCTCAGCAGACATCTATGATGCCCTCCTCCTATCGTGGTTCGCAACCTGGTAGTCAGCTGTATGCAACATCAGTGCCGGGGCCTCCTCCTGGACTGAAGTCGTCCGGTACACCCCCGGGAAGCGGTGGCATGTTCGGTCAAGGCCATTCCTTCGGAGGATCGGCATTCGGTGCGGTCTCCAAGGACAATTCGAATGAGCTTTTGCAATCTTTGATTCGCGGAAGGGGTGCGGGCAGTAGCCAGACCCACGATGCAGGAAAGCGTGAGTACTTTTCTTCTTTTCATAACCAATATCCATCTTCCACCTCCTCCACCCCAGCTCCTGCTCCGGCTCCGGGCCTCCTGGCATCGCTCTATGCTACCCAGCCTGGAGCTTTCCCGGACTACGGACCTAAGCAGAAGAAGAAGGGGAAGAAGCACAGACACGCTAACACTTCCTCCTCTGGGGGGAGTGCCTTAGTAGATCTTGCGGACCCGAGTATCCTGCAGGCGAGAATGCACCATCAACAACAGGGGACCAATATCGGAGTCGGGCAGGGGCTGTTTGGTGGTCAAACCCAAGGTGGGTACAACCCAAACACCATGTATGGTGGCGGCGGCGGATACAATAGATGGTAGCCGCATTTATAGAGCTTGTGGAGTAAGGACGGCACATTTGATTTCATTTGGTTTCTGCGAAGGGTAGTTCTGTCTTTACGTCTGGGCGTTCAGGGTTTTCGGAAAGGGTCAGGGAGAGATAATCGGAACATTCCGCCACATTTGTTTGAGCGAGCATTTGCAGAGGCATGGTCGGCCCAGGAACGGATCAGGGTTGCATTTGGCGTCGCGCACTTGCTCTTGGAAACGACGGGGCTTCTCGACCAGGGCTTTGCCATCAGATGATACAGAACTTCATTTCTGGCGCTTGATTTCAATTTTCTTTTTCTCACGCATCATACGGTTATAATGGTCACGTCAGGCAAGCCATCGTCGTCTTCCACAAAGTTCTTTCATGTACGTTAACACGCAGATCAAGCCCCAAGGCCAGGCCTGGAAGGCTGACCAATATAGCATATCCCCCATACTTACGCTGGTGCCGTCATGTATAATTTGTGGAAGACGACGATGGAGGCTTGTCATGTGACGCGTGCTCGTTCTTGTCTCGTTTATTCTGTAGCCCATCGTTTAATTTGGTCGCGGAGGCTGACGTATTTGCTTTTCTTCTAGACGACGACCAGCTACCTTTCGACGAGGCTTCCTCATGGGTTGATGCCTCATCGGTCGATGCCTTGGTCTCAGACTCTTATCCGCCCGAGCCCCCAGGACTATTCCCAGGTGATAGTGTGACGACCCCAACCTTCCCTCCCGGACTTGGTTTGAGCCATGCGCATCCACCGGTTCAGCCTAATGAGAAACGCTTGAGTCCTATAACCCAATATCAGACAGGGCCAATTACGGCTCCGATCCGTCCTATTACGCCTGCTCTTCCGCGACCTGTGACACCGCTTATGCAGAAGTCCTCGCTAAAGTCGACAGCCTCAGCCAGCAAGGACGACACCTCAGGGGATACTGACGCAAAGAAGAGCATCAAAGAGTTTGCCACTACGAGTGGACTGGCGAAAGACATAGCTATACAAGCCTCAAAGTCGTTGAAAGGAAAAGTCTTGCAGGATGAGGATTTCCCTGCCCTTGACTCGGTCAAGACGAGCTCACCTTCAAAATTGCTCCCGGTTTTGCCATCAAAACCAGCACAGCCCGTCAAAACGGCTCCTGTGAAGAAGCAAGAGGCGTTGCCAAATAAGGCTCCCGTATCTGACAAAGCTTCGAAGAGAGCCGAGAAACGTCCCACTCCTAGTGCCCTAGACATCGCAGCTGCTACGAAAACCACCCTTCAGACAAGTGTCCCTGAAATAGCTAGCGGATCAGACAAACCTTCCGCCCAAGCTCCAAGTGCTACTCAAACTAGTAGGCTCCAGACGGGCTCGGCTTTACCAACTCCCACTACAGCTTCGGTATCTTCACCACTTGCTAAAGCGGCTCCGAAAACCCTTCGTCTCGTACAAACCCCGAAGGCGGAGGGGCCGTCCGTCAATATACCTCCAGCTGCTGTCGCTTCGATCCGCTCAGCTGCCAGCTCAGCCCATCGCCCTGCGACACCCGTGAGTGAGATTATTTCGGATACCGCATCAATCATTAGTGCCTCGGTTTCGGCATCCCGGACTAGCTCCCCGCCGCCTTCGAAGGTTGGCTCCGCCTCCGTTCGTGCTACCACCAAAAGCCAGCAGCGCAAGCAGCGCAAAGAGGCTTCGAAGGAAGCTACGGCGCAGATTGTTGAAAAGCCAGCCGAGCAAGAGGTAGAGATTGCCCCTATTCTTGGCAGGAAAAAGAAACAAAAGAAGGAGAAAAAGGCGACTCCTGCGAGCCGAGCATCAAGTAGACCCGGGACACCCATTGCCCCGGAACCCTACGGAGGTGCGTCCGTTGCCCAGAGGAGCGCCATAACGCAACTTATAGATACGAGCGATAAGGCCGGAAAAGTTGCCAAGAGCGTAAACCCGGCGGGAGAGTCGTCAAAGGCCAAAGAGCAAAAGGGCAAGGAGTCGAAGAGTCCACCCAGGAGCCCTACCACAATCGACACATCCATTAAGTTGAACGAATCGACGAAGACCACTGTTCTAACCCCCAATTTCGGCAGTCACTCTCCAGAGACAAAACAAGAGCAGCCAGTGGATGAGGATATTGGCGACATCCCTAATCTTCGGGATGTGTTCCGCGCATTAGTCGATGATGGTAGGCTCCCTGAAGCCGAAAAGATCAGCTTCTTCAAGCCTGTACAGGGCTATCGCTCAGATCTCAACGGTAACATCCCGGCCTCTCTTCCACCGACCCTCAAGCAAATCGTCACGAAGGAGGATGAAGAGAAGCTCAACGCATTCCAGCCTGTCCGCAAGATCGTTGACGATCACGCGGTATTGCTTACGCCAAATGGGGACTGTCTTCTTAACTTGACAGTAGAAGAGGCCAATCTATTCCTCAAGCTGCAAGATTGCTTGAGGGCTGATAGCGCTCGTCCCACCGCTTTCTCAGCCCCTCGATACGCCCCTGCCAGCGGGTTCAGTTTGGTTAAGAACCGGGCGGTTCCTAATGGGACACCATCCTTCTTTCCGGCGGGCCCCGACAATTACCCCAGCGACCCAGTTGGGAAGATGCACCGAGAGGAGGCCATCAGCTGTATCAACCAGCATGTTCTTCCGTCTCTAAATCTCGGAAGCTACAAGTCTATGGGTAACAACGCCAACTTCGCTAAGAATGTCAATTTGCAGCAACTGGCACCTTGGATCTACCCGCCGATCGAGGATCAGAGAAAGATGTTCTCCGGAAGGGCTGATGAATTCGGTACTACATCGGCTGGAAGCAGCTCTACTGATGGCGCATACGCGAGTTTTGAGAACCCTGAAGGTGGTCCTCCAGCCATTGGTAGTACGCCTCTCATGAGCGTCGAAGACTCGGAGACGGTGTGGTCTCAAGCTAAGAAACAGCATGAGACCCTGGACAAGAAATTTCGACAGCTCCAGGCTAAGAATCGTCGCTTAATCGATATGCATTGACTGTCCAAGTCCCGATCTATGGCCAGATTCTCTATTGGCCTTCTCTTGCTGGTGACTAGATCGCTCATGCGTGTTGCTTTGGCAAGTATTGTTGTCGTTTTTCAATCGATTTCCGGCGCGATCTTGGAGTTGGCTGCTGGGATTGCCAACTCGTTTCGGTTTTAATTGCTTTCCTGGTTTGTGATCTGGTCATATGGGAAATGGGGAAGGAAAAAGGGAGAGAAGAAACCTCACCAATCATTAGGTGGGAACATTCATGCACATGTAATCTATCTGTGGGGGGGGGGGGGGGGGGGGGTTATTCGGAGATTTGGGTTTATTTTTTAGATATTTTATAAAAAAAAAATTTAAACCAGAGGCGCCAATTTTATATTTAGCCACCATG